>VZTX01000735.1:21636-47884 GCA_013400915.1 Pardalotus punctatus | reverse complement strand
GGCGGGGGCGGCGGAGGCTGCTCGGAGGCCGTGTCGTGCTCGGGCTCCCGCTGCCGTCTCCCCGCGTTGCGAGGTTCGGGCCGCGGCACCGGGGGTGGCCGTGGGCAGGAGCCCTCCTCCGCTGCGGTGGTTGGGGGACATCTTTGCTCCGGCTTTGGTCTTTGTAGAAAGTTTAGGGAGTGCTTGTTGTCCGCCTTCCCGCGTTCCTTTTCATTCTCCCATCGTGCGATTTTTTTTTTTTTTTTCCTTTAAAAGGGAAAAAAAATTAAAACCCCTCGTCCTTTGTACGCTGTAGCAATCTGAGCTGTGGGCCCGCCGGGTCCGTGAGCTCTCGGCTAAGCGGGAACCCCGCGGCAGGAGGGGAAGGGAGAAGCCACCGGCACTCAGCCGTCGCGGGATGGAGGCTCCCGAATACCCGCCCGGGGATCCTTGCCTTCTGGAGAGGTGCCGGAAGATGAAGCTGTGGGCAGGGAGCCCGTCGGGGCCCCACGCTTGTGGGTAGCCCCTTGCAACCTGCTTCCCATCAGCGGTTTGGGAATTGGGGAAGGATAGCTGGCGTGGGAGCTGGCAACACTGGCGTGCATCACCTGGGCATGGTCCCTCTAGTCCCTGGGGAGACAGGGAGCCCCAGTCTCTCCCCCACTGCCATCCGGGGATGGAGCAGTGCAAAGAGTCAGATGGAGAGAAAATAAACAGCCCCTGCTGAGGAGTCACTGGATTTTTTCAGCTTCCCGAATGTGTGGAGGGGTCGGGGCTGAACATGTCTGAGAGGTCAGGGCCCAGCTGGGTGCCAGCCCAGTGGGACCACTTTGGGGCTGGCTGGCAGCTGCCCAGCAGTTTTTGTGCTGGCCCCGATTCCCTTGGCAGTCTCTTTATTGCCTTTCCTTTTTTTTTATTTTATTTTTTTATTTTTAATTATGATTTCATTTTTTTCCCTTTGCTCTTGTTCAAGCTGGAGGGAAAGTTGCAGCTGGCCTGGAGAAGCATCTGCCTTGCCCAGCTTAGGGAAACCGCTGCTCGCATTAGGGTCAGCGAGCTCCCGCTCTTCTGCTGCGTTGGGCATTTCTGTCCGCGCTCAATGCTGCTTCCTGATGGGGACCGGCGCGTTCCAGCGGTTACTGTAAATCTCGTGTGCACGTTTGTTTGGATATTTTAGTGCCGATCATAAATCTGGCGTGGCCATAAATCTGTATGCACGTCCTGCAGACAACAGCAGCGAGCAGTCCCCAGACCCGGCCACTTTACCGTCCTCTCCGAGGTGCAACGGGCTGAGCTTGCGGCTGGTGCCGGGCTGGAAGGGCAGGGGGCTTTGGGGCTGGATGGCGCTCCCCATTCCCGAGGGGATGGCAGGGAGTTGGGTTTCTTTACAAGGCCCCACGGGGGTGGAGGAGAAAAGCCACGCTCGGCAGCAGCTCAGTGAGGGCTTTGTGCTGCCGAGGAGAAAATGGTTTCTCTCCAGATCCTGTAAGTGCGCTGGGTCTGTTTGAAGTCACAATGTGTTTTTCTTCTCTGGTTCAGCAGTCCCCAGGCCGGCTGCAGAAGGAATGCTCTATCCAGGGGCAACAGCAGATCCTTTCTCCAGCACAGGGGTTTGAGCTGAGGAGTTTGTCCTGGTGGGGCTGTGGGAGCAGAGGCCCAGTGGGGAGTGGACGCGTTGGAACAGCATGGTGAATGTGCTGCGTTCCAGGCCCTTGCCGACCATCCAGGGGTGAAACCCCAAGCTTCAAAACACCCTGGCCCAAGGGAGCATGGACAGCCACAGACTGGATCTGCCTGTCACCCTGGGGGTGCGGGTGGACTGGGACAGGGACCTGCTCTCCCTAGGAGCCACTCTCCCAGGCTCTTCCTGCCCTGAGCAGCCTCTCTGGATTCAGGACTCCATTTAAATTTGGGGTTTCCCATGTGCTTCCCCACCAACTCCCATGCAGAAGCACCACAGTTTGCTGCACATAGTCCTGAGCAGACTTGGGCTGTAGTGAAATAGCCAAACCCCCCACTACAGCAAGATTTCTAGGGGGGATTTTCTTCATCTGGGCTCTGCCCAGTGGCACCTCCCAGACCCCAGCTGGGTGTTACACAGACTGACCACACTCCTCTCTGCACCGGCAAACCTCTGCTTAATTGACCCCTGTGCTGGATCAGCCAGGTATTTTCTTGGCAGAGAGATTTGCTTTCTGTTTAATTACTTTTCACAGAAATGGCATGTTTCTTGGCAGGGCAATGGGGGAAGCTGGCCCTGCTGTTTTATGGATGCTTGGGGTAGGGCTGTGGGGGAAAGCAGATCGTGGGGCTCCACAATACTCGGTGGATTCATTAAATCTCCTATTCCTCGCTAAAAGCTGCACTCGAGGAAGCCTTCCTGTCCGTGCTCCGGAGGAGGGGAGGAGAAGGGCTTTCCTTTGTGTCAAGTGGAGCATGCGGAGAGCCAGGGAGAGGGAAAACTTGGAACACCAGGGTCCGTTTGCAGCCCCGTGTTTCTCCCTCAGTGTACAGCGAGGTTGTGGCTGCCGGGCCATGTCTGCCCAGCCCTTGCAATTGGGAATAGCGGCCTCTGGTTTTTAAGGAATGAACCGAAACTCCGTGTTTTGTTATGATGACTTACTGCAAGAGATATTTGGGGAAACCAGTTTGTTGCATTTTCTTTCCGTGAGCCGTTTGCTGCTGCCACTGGAGCAGGGGAGCTTGGTGTTTAATTAAAACAGCCCCAGCAATCTGAATCACAACTTGCATGTTTTTAAAATTGTAGCTGTTCCTGTTGTGCTGAGTCAAACTGGTTTGTCGGGATTAAGCGTCTCCGCCTGGGAGCCGCGCTGGGGGAAGGGTGCTGCGGCGGCCCCGGGGTCGGGATCCCCATTCCCAGCTGGTGCAGACCGCAGGGTGGGTGTCAGCCTCCCCCAGAGGAGAACGCTGGGAAAGGGGGACTTGTACCCAAGGGCTGCGGCAGAGCTCGTGGTTGCCATTGCCGCAGGCTTCTCGGTGGTTGAAGCCATAATGAGTTGGTGTTGTTTCTGGGTCCGATGTGTTCCCATGAAGTGTTTGGGGGATGGTGAGGACGGGGGTGCCCCTCCATGGCCAGGAATCTCCTTGCAGAGCCAGACAGAGCCCCGTGCCCCAGGGGATGTGCTGCCATCTTGAAGGCCAGACGGCCTGTTGCTGTGACACTCCCACCCGACTGGGACTGTCCCATTTGAAGTCATGTTTTGGTTTTTTTACTGCATTTTTGTTGTTGTTGTTGCTCCAAACCCAGCCCTGTGCTCTGGCTGGGCGGTGCTGGCAGTGGGGCATGGGCCGTTCCCTCGCAGAGCTGAGCCCCATGTGGGAGCCATTTTGTAGAGAGGGCGGGTGGGCGCCCTGCCTGTGGAGGGACAGGCTTGACACTGTTGGTGAAGCCTCATCCTCCTGCACTTGGGGATCATTATCACCCGCCCTCAGCATGGCCACAGAGAAGT
Source organism: Pardalotus punctatus (assembly GCA_013400915.1). NCBI lineage: Eukaryota > Metazoa > Chordata > Aves > Passeriformes > Pardalotidae > Pardalotus > Pardalotus punctatus. Next base: position 44,435 of record VZTX01000735.1, on the reverse strand, counting down.
CTTGGGGCCGAGCTTGGGAGTGGGGCAAGGTCCCCTTTCCGGAGTGCCACATCCCTTTCCCACAGTGCAGTCACTCCCAGAGGGGCTGCATTCCTCCCCTGGTGCCTGCTTTCACCCTGGGGCAGCCCAGCCTTCCAGCCTGTGCTCCCTGAGCAGGGAGGTAGCAAGCCCAGTGCTGGCTTCGCATGGCCGCCCCGCCGAAGAGGAACGGGAGCCATCTTGGGAAGAGGCTGGAGCACAGCAGCAGGGCCGAGTGCCGGCCCCATGGCCGCTCTCCATGCACGTGCCAGTGTGTGCTGGCCAAGGGTCCCAGGCTGGGACGGGGGGGAGGATTTTGCTGGGGGCCTCTCTTTATTTTATTTTTGCCCATCGCTAAGCCCCGCTGCGCTGCGGGGCCTGGCGTTTCTCATGCATGTGGCAGGAGCTGTTGACAAACACCTGTTTCCCGGCCCCCTCCCCAGGAATGCCCCAGGGGCCCTGCAGGGGCTGCAGTGCCGGAGGGGTGGGCAGCAGGGATGTCCCCTCCCAGGGGAGCCCTCCCCCAGGACTCTCCTGCCCAGCGGCAGCTGCGGGGGGATTTGAGCCTCGCTGTTCCTCTGTGAGGTGTGGCTGTTGCACAGGGCTGCTGAAATCCATCCCTGTCCTGGGGAAGGGACACTGCTGTCCCCACGTTCCCTCTGCCCAGTCCTGCGTCTCTGGGGTGCTCGGTGCCTGCCCAGCGAGGGCTGGGGCGCAGGGGGGACTCCGCAGGGAGGGGGGGCACGCACACGCGGCGTGCTATCCAAGGCCTTTTTTTATTAATGAGAAAAATGTGCAGGGCTTGAACGATCGCCAGGAACAGATTTATTCTAGTTCCCCAGAAATTAAACCGAAATGAAGGAGCGAGTCAGCCTGGCCCGGCACCCCCTCCTGACTCTGTGCTTGTTTTAACTTTGGAAGAATCTGACTTTGGGGGTGGGGGAGGTGGAGGAAAGAGGGGGGGGCAATACTTGGGTTTAAGCAGTTCCAGATGGGCTTGGTGCTCTTGGAGAGCCGAGGAAACGAGCAGAGAGCAGTGCGGAGATTTGGGTAACTGCCCCAGGCAGTAGAGAGGAGGGAGATCTTGGCAGAAACTCCCACTCTGCGCTGCCGGGATGGGATAGAGCTTGGCAGCAAAGCTACCCGACTGTGGGGCGAGCCTTTGGATGTGCACTGAGTAACCTTTTTTGGGGAAGGGGTGGGGTTTTTCTTCTTTTAAATATCGTTACTCCTTCTCTGGGCACTTTCCAAAAGTACAACCTGGAAAAAAATGGAGCTGGATGGGGGAGTGGGGCCTTTTGGATCTCAGCCTAACACAAACAGTTGCCCTGCGGAGGCAGGTCTGCAGCACCGACCGTCTTTTCTTCCTTCCCCTGAGGACTTCAGGGCTCTCCATCCACCCTCACCAGCCCAGCTCAGCTTGGTAGCCCCGTGGGGGCATCTACCCCATGAAACCATGGCCACGGGGCACTGGGGTCACAGAGGGAGGTGGCAGGAGTGTCCCTATCATAACATATCCTGGAAACAAGGGTGGCTTTGCAGGCCCGTTTGCTGCCAGTGTCCTAGTCAATGGCATTCGCGGCTCGAACAGGTCTGGCGTCTCCTGATCGGATGAGTTATTTCTGTGGCAGCAGAGGATAGCAGCATGGCCATTCCTGCTGGGGACGGCGACCTATAAATCTGTCCTGTCTGCTGGCCATAGAGCTCCTGCCCACCTGGCACGCCTGGTCACATTGTCCCTATGGCAGGGAGAAGCACACGGCAGCCACTTCCCCTGGGCCAGGCAGGGACATTCCTGTCCCAAGTGGGCAGTCTGGCAGCAGGCAAGGATGAGAGGCTGTCTGTAGCATCTGTCCATTCTCCTTTACATACAGCCTGGCACAGCAAAAGCATCTTTTCATCCTAGACAAACTGAAGCAGCGAGTACCAGGGTGCATCCACCATGTGGGCAGGGATGGCAGCTCTTCCTTGGCCGTGCTGACCCTGGCACAGCACGCTGGGCTCTGACATCCGAAATCCCTGTGGTATTAATAGAACAGTAATTGCGGTGCAGGGCTGGGCTCGGACAGCTGGCTTCCGTCCTCTCCCAGTGTCAGTACAGCCTTTCTGCAGGACCAGGGCCTGGCAGCGGGACCTGGCAGGCTTTGGGCAGCGGGCTGCACGTGTCTTTGGCGTGCAGCTGGAGGGCGGAAGCTGCTGTCCTGCAAAAGTCCCAGGCTCTGAGTGCCGTGCTTTGAAGGGGGGGTGCACACAGTGTGATGCTGATGGGTGCTGAAGCTCAGCTTGGCATGGCCCTGCTCGTAAAATGGTAGAAATCAGCCCTTCCCACCTTGATCCAGTGCATGACCAGGCGGAAAGGAGCACCCATCTCTCCCCACATCCCAGCCGCTGCCACTTGATCTGCCTTTTGCAGAGCTGACACCTGTCCTCTCTCACATGCTTCAGTCTGTCTCACAGCCGTCAGGAAACAGCTCCTGGTGAAGAGCACGTGGCCGGAAAACCCTCTTCAGCCAGTCAGTGGATGGTGGGTCGGCGACAGGGCAGGGCTGGATGGAGGGAGCATTCCTGTCCCACTCCACCCCACATGCCAGGCAGCTCCCAGTCATCTGGGAGATGGATCTGGCTAATGCAGAAGGTGCAGGGTATTGAGATCAGATGGGGAGGACTAGGATAGAGATGCAGTAGGCCAGTGGCTCAGAGCTGTGGGACCATCTCCTGGCTTGAGGTTAATACCCCAGTGTAGGTGTGGGATTGGGAAATGAAGGATGCATCCTTGGAGCATCCTTGGAATCGGGGTTTTGGGCCCTGCTGTGAGCTTACCACGGTGCTGGCAGGGCTGGAACCAGCAGTGGTGAATGATGCCAGGACTGGCAGTGCTGCCCACCCCTGCCTGGGCTCTCTGGACAGGTACTGCCTGCCTTGGTGTGTGCACGCGCCCTGTGTGCGCAGAGGGGCCTCAATCTCAGTTGGGGCCTCTGGGCCCTGCCATAATGCAGAAATAATGAGTCTATTATTAAGTGCCCACAGTACTTCTTCACTCCGGTGGCTCGCCTCCAGCAGCAGGCAGAACCTGCCCCGCTTGAAGTGGATGTGTCATCATTTGCCTCAGCAAATCCGATCCCCTTTGATGATGGGCCAAATGCCCTTGGCATGAAGGGCCACAGCTGTGATACAGGCCCCTTTTTTTTCTTTCTTCCCCTCCTCTCTTCCCTTTGTTCCCCGTTCATTGACAAGTCTCTGGCTTGCCTCATACCTGGGACAAGTGAACGTTGGTGGGCGTGGGCGGTCAGGGCCCCTGTGCCCCCCTGGAGAGGGATGGGGTGGGGGGCCAGCTCCCACGGCAGCCTCGCGTCTTCCCCCTTGGCGCTGGGAAGCAGCAGGCGCCCTACTCGGCATAAGGACAGGTTCCCAGCGTGGGCGGTGATAGGGAGTGCTCCAGCCCTTCCCTTGGGCTGAACCGCACTGCCTGGCCTGCCCAGCCTGACAGTCGGGGAGGGCAAGGGTGGGACCAGCACAGCCCCCTGGCCTTGCGCTGGGCGCTTGGGTAGATCGGGGGTCCCCAGAAGAGATGGGATTCCGGTGCGAGGATGAGGGCATGTAAGCTGTGCAACATGCTGGCAGTGCTGCCAGCCCCTTCCCTGCAGAGGAACTGGCAGGCAGTGCCTGTCAGAACCTTCCCCAGGCTCCCAAACCCCATGCCTGGCACCTCCACCATGGGTATCCTCTGCCCACTGAGGGTGCCTGCTGTTGCTCTGCCTGCTGCCTCCCACCCTCACTGCAGCCTTCCTCCCTTCTCTTCTGGCTCTTGACTGCATCAACAAGAACCTCTCCTCCCTGCAGTGCAGCTCCAGCACAAGGGGCTGCCAAGTGCCGAAACCTCCCAGCACGCCACCTCCTGAGCTCCAAAGCTGTTGTCTGTGGTGTGCTCCATCCACAGAGCACATGGACTGAGCGGGACAGGAGAGCTTCCTCAATGCAGCCTTGGAGCAGGGACATCCCCTGCTGGGGAGGAGGATGGCTACAGGGTTTAGCTGGGGTCAGAGGGGGGAAGAACCCTCCTGGAAGAGGAGGAGGAGGAGGAGGGATCTGGCTGAACCCCATGCTTCAAGAAAACGTGTTGCGGGGTCTCCCAGACCTGACGCGCTCACAGGGCGCTCCTGTGGCTCAGCTTTTGTGTACCGAACGCTTGTCAGCGGGAAAAGTGCAACCTCAGGTTCTCTCCCACAGGCAGCTCTTTGTTCCCAGATAAAGGACCTTACACCAAAGGCCCTTTGTGCTGCTGCTCAGAACAGTGCTGGGATTAATTGTACCGATAGGTGCTTGAATGGGGAGCATGCAAGGCCACTCACTCCTGTCATAATTATCTTCAAAACCGGGAAAGAAATTAAAATATGCAGAGAGATGCCCCTTTTGGTGGCTTTTTGACTAGCAGGCAGTCTCCAAGATTTGAAGTGCATCTCTAAACAAGCTAGCTTTCCCTTCAGAGAAGAAAAGTATGGCAGTGGGGGGAAGAGGCATCTGGCACCACCGTTCACACTCACTGTGGTGGAAGCTGAGCCGTGTCCTGGGGCAAATGGTCCAGCCATTGATGGCATCTGCAGGAGCTCAGTGTGGGGCGAGTGGCCACATAAGGCCAGTCCAGGCCACTTGCCCCACACTGAGCTCCTGCAGACAGGGTGCCATGGTGTGCGTAGCTCACAGAGAGCATGGGCATGTTGCAGAACAGGTTCCTCTGTTTGAAGCGAGGCTGTGTGGGCGTCTTTACTAACTTTTCTCCCTTGCCTTCTTCCAGGATGCTCTGGACTTGCATGAGCTGCCTTCTCTTCATTGGGGCAAAGAGCTGGCATCCTACGTTGCCAGCATATCCTGATAAAAGCCATCAGTCCATGCATTCAAAGGAGAGAGTGTTCAAAGTGGAGTTTATTGGTGGAGACGATTGAGTCTTCCCCAGTGGCTTCATCTTGAAAGAATTTTGATATTTCCCCCCCTTTTCTGGCTCAGCCATCGCTGCCGCGCGCGTCTGCCGCTCAACAGCGCGAGACGGGCTCTCTGGGCCTCTTAAGGGGGGAGTTCAAACGTTTTCGCTGGCCTCAGACCATGCATGCTGCATTCCTGAGCCTCAGCACCGGGAGAAAGGGGTCCCTGGCTCCAGATGGGTCCTTGCCAGGGCTTCAAACACCTAGTGAACTGCTGGGGACTCTGTGGAGGCGATGGGAGGGCTGCTGGTAGGGGACCCCTCATCTTTGTAGCTCGGGGTGTGCTTGGGAGGAGACTTGCAGGGCAGGCAGGAGGTAGCCAGAATGATGCTCACAGCCCTGTCCAAGGAGTAAGAATCTTTCCCTGTCCCGGGATCCCACTCTGCCATGGAACTCCTGCTTCTATGTGGAGTCAACCATGGCCAGCTGTACTTGCTGAGCATAGCGAGACTCCTGCTCATCCCTTGCTTTTGTCCAGCTGAAGGTAAGGAGAGGACAACTCCCAGCACTGCAGACAGTGATAAAGCAAGCCTTAGGGTGACTTCTCCAAGCTGGCGAAATTGGGAGCCAATTTCCCGTTGACTAATGGTACCAGGCTCTTGCTGTGGTGTGCGGGACTGAAGTGGCTTTGACTCACTGTTCAGCCAGCCCTGACGCCGTTCACGTCCCTCCACAGCACCTGCAAACCTGAACCGCTCTTGGAAATCACCGGTGACACCTCTCAGCCCACCTCTGACACCATACACCAGAGGGAGAGAGCAGCTAGTTGCTCCTGAACCACTGAAACCCAGTGCTTGGGCTCCCCAGCCCTGGGCATTTACACATGCCTTTTCATGGCAGTCCAGGGCTTGGTGTGTCCCAGTGTTTTCGGGAGAGAGGACCAGGTTCAGGGCCAGGCCACTGTGAGAGTTCTGTGGCATCTCTAACGGCAGAGAGCAGTTTCTGCGGCTCAGCTCAGCATGTGCCACCAGCCCCTGGACCACGCAGCACAGAAGCCCACAGGGCCTTCCACCCACGACCTTCATAGTGGCAGGCTGTGAGGGTCTGGAAGGCTCCACTGACCCCACCTGGGTCACTCCCGTGGCTGCAGGAAGCCCCTTCTGCCCTCTGTGCTCAGCCTGTTTCCTTTTGCTGAGTCGCTCAGTGAATTTTTTTTATTATTATTTCCCCTCCCTGCTCTCTCTGTGTGGTTTATGTGGCTCTCAAGCCAGCAGCCGGCTTGGCTCTGTCAGTTTTTTCTCTCCTCGGCTGGTCAGATGGCAGATGCTGCCAAATTAGGATGCAGGCAGCAAGCCTCTTGTCCAAGCTGAGGTTCTGCTCACGGCCAACACTCAAGGGGAAGGATGCTGCTGGAGGGGACAACTGCTGTGGCAAGGGCCATGCATATATGTTATGCGGGCTGCCCCTCCTACATGGGGCCTGCTGCTGTGCAGGAGAGTTCCCGCATTCCCTGGACAGGTTTGGGAAGCAAACACCCGCCATGGTCTGGTCAGTCCAAGCTATGCTGTGGCTTGCCACAGCATCCTTGTGTAGCTCTGCTTGCGGGCACACCCTGCCACCCAGATCCCCATCTCCTCAGCCTGACTCACCGCCACAGCCGCTCATCCATCAGCAGCCCCAGCCCTGAACATGCAGGGCATCCCTTCCCCGTTCCTCCTGCAGAAACAGCTCCCAGCTGGCTGTGCCGGCAGCAGGGCCCTGCACTGGCTGGACCTGCACAGAGTATCCGCACCAGCAGTTGGCAGTCCCGCACTGTGAGCGCCGAGCACGCGCTTGGCTCTGCTCACCGCCAGCTCGGCGTGTCTGGGCCCTCGTGGCACCGCTGTGCCCTTATTAGGGCAGCCAGCGCGGGGTCTGTCCCTCGGAGAGGTGTGGACAGCCCCCCTCAGGAACCTGCTCCCCCATCATCTGGCCCTGCCCGCCCGCCCTGGCAGCCACCCCATGCAGGGGTCTGGGAAGCACAGCGGTGTCTCCAGTGCTCTTGTGGTGGTGCAGAGCCAAGCTTGGGCTCCTGCTGGGGTTCAGTAACTGATGGTGTGGGAAGTGGGAAGGCAGAGAGATGGCGGCTTGCTGTGTCCCCTGAGCAGGTAGTGCCATGGGAGCGAGCAGAGGACACCTTATGCGTGCCCAGCCCCATTCTGCCCATCCTGTGTCCCAACCTTCGTGCATTACCCACTTGGCAGAGGGGTTCTTCCTTTTCTCTCTTTGCCAGATGCCCCTAGTTTGTGTTCTTGAAAAACAGCAAATGACCACTGCCCTGTAACCATCTGTGCACTGATGTCTGTTGTAGATGCTGCCCCTCTGCACCTCTCCTGATGGCATACTGGCACTGTGAGAGGTTTTTCTCTCAGTGTCCCCAGTGCCATGTCCACTGCTAGTGCCGCCCGTCTGCAATGGGACTATGTTTGCGTTTGCTCCAGGCAAACAGCCTGGGTGAGAAGCTGGCTCACTGGCCCAGCTGGGAACCTGGCAAGCCACGAGGCAGGTCAGAGAGCCCACGTGTCCCCAAATGTGTTTGTTTATCTGTGCTGCGGTGGCACCCACAGCCTGTGCTCCCAGCCTATCTGTGGGTGCGGGCTTGGGAGCTGCTGTCGGGTCTCCCCGGGGTGGGACGCGGGAGGAAGGTGTTTACCTCCAGTTGGGCTTCATCCGAACCCTGCAATGCGTGAATGCTTCCTTCCTCCTCCACACTTCCTCCCTGGCCAGGTCAGCCTGGGGTTTTCCTGGGGTGGAAGGAAAGAAGCTGAAACTGCCTCTTACTGTGGGGCTGAGCTGTGGTGCTGGCACAGCTGAGCTGCCCTGGCATGTCCTTATGCATCAGCTGGTGAGAGTGAGCGGTTCCCAGCCCACTATTGGCTCTAGGAGAGCCATGACTGCCTGCCCCTCATCTCACACCTGGGTGGGCTGGGAAGTGGACGGATGGATGGGCAGCCCTTGGGGAGCTGTACGGGGTTTGAGATGGGGCTATGCCTGTGGCTGGGGAGGGGGATGCCCCCATCTGGGAGGTGTTTTGGCGCTGGTCCTGGGTCCTGCTCAGTGCAGGCAGCAAAGCCCCCCTGAGCACACCAGGGTCTCCAGGCATTTTCACCCCATGTCCGCTGAATTCCCCCTAGACAGAAGAGGGTCCAGAGGACCTCGGGATGCCTGCTCCCATCCAAACAGCCTAAGGGCCATTTCTGGAGTGGGGCTCACAGGGCCAGCAGCTCGCAGAGGGGCCACTGGCCCCTGAGCATGTCATTGTGCTCTCGTCCTTGCGTTTCACTCCCAGTTTTTTGCGCGTGGTGCTCGCGCGGAGCCACGCGGCTCTGCCTGGGATTAGCGACAGCTGCCTGCAATTGCAGCTCTTCCCAGACAAGCGTCTCGCTCCCCCAAGGCTGGGGCTGGGGCTGTTTGGGGAATGCTGCTCGGGTGGTTTGTCTTGTAGTCTGCTCCAGGAATGTTGGCCAGACGGTCAAATTCTTCTCCCCTCTTGTAAAATGAGTGATGTGGGGCGTCTCTGGGAGAGCAGCCTGCCAGTCCCTCCTCCTCTGGATAAACCTGCCTGGCCCACACCGCCCTGTCATGGGAACAGGCCCTTTCAACCTCAGCCACAGTAAATATGCACCCTGCCAAAGCAGAGGGGGAGGGTGCAGACAGGGGTGCCAGGTTTCCCTCCTTTGGCACCCCCCACACTGGCCGGGGGGGCACGTTTGGTTGTGCTGGTGGCTGGGGATGGCAGCCTGTCCCCATCTCCCCCTCGCCACCTGGCCAGCTCCTCATCCTGCTGCTTGCCTGCTCCGGCACAGCTCTCTGGGGACGCCTCGCTCTTCCTGTTCTCTTGACAGGAGAAGAGAAATCTGGAGTCTGTCTGCGCCGCTCCCCCCCTCCTCCCACCATGTCTCACCCCCCAAGTTGCTGTTTTCCACAGAAATGTCAGGCTCAGCTCTCCTCTCCCCCACTCCTCCTGGTTTTTTTCCCTCTAATCTTGGCCTTCATCTCCAATTACTTCTTTCTCTCCTTCCTTACTCTCCAGAGACCCTGATGGACACGAAGTGGGTGACCTCTGAATTGGCATGGACAACTCATCCGGAGACAGGGGTAAGTTTGGAGCCAGCCCTGGTCCTGACCTCCAAAGGGCAAAGCTGGCCCTGGCCCCATGGGAATCATGGTTGCTCACCAGTGCCTTTGTGAAGCTGGTTGTATCTTTCTCCTTCCTTCCCGTGCTTATCCTCGCCTCACAAAACCATCTCCTCCTGACTCCGTGCCAGCGGAGTGGGAGTGCCATGGTCCCTGGCCTGGGTTGCTCTTAGTCACCTTGATGACCAGGAGGGTTGTGACGGGTGGAGGTGCAGCTGCTGCTTTTCCCTGTTGACTGTTGCCTATTTCCCCCCCACCCTGCGCTATTTGTGATGTGTCCATGGCACTGGTGTCCCTGGCTGGGGATGTAACCCTTTACCTCTCACTCACAGTGGGAAGAAGTCAGCGGTTATGATGAGGCCATGAACCCTATCCGCACGTACCAGGTCTGCAACGTACGGGAGGCCAACCAGAACAACTGGCTTCGTACCAAATTCATCCAGCGCCAGGATGTCCAGCGCGTCTATGTGGAGCTGAAGTTCACTGTGCGGGACTGCAACAGCATCCCCAACATCCCTGGCTCCTGCAAAGAGACTTTCAACCTCTTCTATTATGAGTCAGATACGGATTCTGCTTCTGCAAACAGCCCTTTCTGGATGGAGAACCCCTATATCAAAGTGGATACAATTGCCCCAGATGAGAGCTTCTCCAAGCTGGAGTCTGGCCGTGTGAACACCAAGGTGCGCAGCTTTGGTCCTCTCTCCAAGAATGGTTTTTACCTCGCCTTCCAAGACCTGGGAGCCTGCATGTCCCTCATCTCCGTCCGGGCTTTCTACAAGAAATGCTCCAACACCATTGCTGGCTTTGCTGTCTTCCCGGAGACTTTAACAGGAGCCGAGCCCACTTCCCTGGTCATCGCACCAGGCACCTGCATCCCCAATGCAGTGGAGGTGTCTGTGCCCCTAAAGCTGTACTGCAACGGCGACGGCGAGTGGATGGTACCTGTGGGAGCGTGTACCTGTGCTGCTGGTTATGAGCCCGCCATGAAGGATACCCAGTGCCAAGGTACATGCATGGCAGAGTGATCATGACTTTTGTCCCCATGGGTGCGTTGATTTTGCATTTGGCTCGGTCTGGTTTTGGAGGCTTTTCCCTGAGGAGGGAGCAGGGTGGTATCTCAGAGGAGTGGTCTGTGGTTTGACTCAGAAACCTTAAAGCTTTTGTGGTCTGGACTCATGCGGTGTCTACTGGGACACACTGGTGAGCAACCACCAGTGCTACCCTCTGTGGGATGCATATCCTTGCACAGAGCCACGGCTCAAGGCATGGTCCTCAGCAGGGATCCAGCACATTTCAGCCCTTGAGCATTACCAAAATCTCTCTCTCATCCCTGCTGCTGTATCCAGCATCTTCCCTCTCTCCCTCCTGCAGTGCTCGTGGCTGGGGCGAGTGATTGTTCTTGGCAAATGTGATTTCACGCTGCTTGTGCGGAGGCACTCGGAAGCACTGGTGGTGAGCAGGGCTCCGCTGGGGGAGAAGCCATGCTGATGCATGCTTCCCCTGCCAGTGCTGAAAGCTTGCAGCAGGGATTGTAGGGAGCAGCAGGAAGGCAGGGGATCTGAAGCTCCCTGGTCATGCTGGAAGGGAAGAAAACATATCCTGCACATGGAGATATTGGGGATAGAGAGCTACCCTAGCAGAGGGATAGCTCTGTGTGGGTCCTGCAGCTGTCATGCTCTCCCACGATAGCTTTGGTGTTGCTGTTTAACCCCAGTTTGGGTGTGTTGATAAGGAAAAATCTGTCTGGATGGATGTTGCGCTCCCTTGGGGTGCTTTATTCTTGGGAGCTGTTTCTGGAAGGCAGGACCCTGCCCTGGGGTGGCTGGGGTTTAGGGCAGAAAGGTTGCCGTTCCCCTTGGCTGCAGGCATTGCATAGGGAGTGGGATGCTGGCTGGGCCCCCAGCACTGGATGCCTTGTGCTCGCCAATGACGGGATGTTTGGCTCCAGCCCTCTGCTCTTGGCAGGGGCCATGTGATTTGGGATGGCCGACAACGTGGGGCTCAGGCCAGGCTGGCCTCTCTGTTGGCCTTGGGAGCAGCGTAGCTGACAGCCATGCTGCTTTGGCTGCTTAGGGAGAGCTCAGTCTCCACAGGGCTGTGGCTCTGCCGGGGATCCAAGGCCTCCAACACCAGCATAGCCCTGACTTCAGTACTACAGGCCCCTGCCTCAGTCTTGTGGCAGCCAATCTGCCTCCTCCGGGGGCAGGTGGACACCAGTGCCAAACATGTATCCATATGTAAAATTGTGCACTGAGGTCTGTGCTCCTGGGGAGCTGCTTTCCTTCCTGCTTGCACTGGGAGATCTTAGACCATACATGATGTTGGCTCTTTTCCAGCAGAGAGTGGAGTTTGGGCACAAGGTGACACCATTTCCAGCCAGCACCTGGGCTGTGCTGGGTGGGGGTGTCCCAAGGCAGGACTGAGAGCTCCTCAGATTAGGCTCAAGGCATCGCTGGAGCCCAGGGCAAGGTCCCATCTCCACGGGACAGATCCCCATGTGGCAGCCTTCCCAGTGCCTTTGATTTCCCACCAAGCCCCAGCTTCTGCTGCAGCAGGCAGGGAAGCCATGCTGGGCCATGGGCACGTCTCCATCCGGCAGCCTGCCTTCTCACTGGGCAGAAGCGGCAGTATCCTCACGTTTCTCTGGGAAAGTTGCACTGTGCTTGTGGGATCAGATTTTCCGCCATACGATCGTGTGTTTTAAGTGGAAACAGCTGAAGAAGGGCTGGGAGAAGCTGGAGCTGCAGCTCCTTTTATCCCCTTGGCTGGATGTTCCCTTGCCCCATTTCGACAGTCCAGCACCACCAAGAAGTCTCCCAGCCCCTGTGTCATGGGGAGCAGTGTGGATGCAGCCCCCAGAGCTGGCCTTTTGTCACTCCCACCCCGGGGAGCCCACTGAGGCTTCATCGCGCGGGCGAGCAGCGCTCCGGAGTGCCAGATGGCATTTTAATAAATAACAATACCCAGTTACTGCTTAGATGGGATAAGCCCTGTTGTAAATCTCCCCCTTTCCTCAGACTTTCAGTGGCCTTTGAAGATCTCCTCCTCCTCCTCTTTATCTCCATCCAGAGCCAAGATTAGAGCTCGCATTCAGACCTGTTACAATGCAGCTTGTATCCCGGTCCCCCGGGAGCAGAGGGCTCATCCTGCCCGACTGAAGACAGTTTCTTTGGCATGCTTTGTAAGGCGATACGCCAGGCTGGTACCTGGCGCTCTACTCCTGAGTTGCCACTGCATTGATTTGGCATCTCATTCTCAGCCTCATTATCTTTATTTAATTAGCACACGGCCCTTCTGGGGGTTGTGCCGCTTCCCACACACTCCCTGCCATGCAGAGCTGCAAAGGCAGCTCTTGGAGGACAAGGAGGAGCTGCTGACCGGAGAGGGGGGCAAAGGCTCCCACATGCCTCCATAGGCTGGGGTGCACTGCATTTGCACCCCAAGCCCTGCAGGCCCTGGGGATCAGCCTTTCTCCCAGCCCCGTCTCTTCTGCTTTTGGTTAGGAGGCACCCAAACTGTTGAGGGAATTTGGTATCAAGGGGCTCCCCCAAAATGCTCCTGGGCATCTGCTCCATGATGTATTTGTTGGGATTTGCAACCATTGTGTTGCTGGCATCACATAAAGACAGAAAGGCTGCTGTGCCAGGGTGAGCAGTGAGCCCCCTCCTTGCATGTCTCTCTGCTCATGGGGGAGCCCTGGAGGAGGGCCACAGTGCCCCCAGGGCCTGCACGCCACTTGGGAGGAGGGCTGAGTCTGTGTGGTACAGTCCGTGGATACCCAAACCATAAGAGCGCCGGAGGTGACAGTGTCCAGTATGACACCACACCTTCCTGAGATGCATTTGTCAGTCTTTTTGATGTCCCTTTTCTCATGGCACCAGGCACTGAACATTTGGACATAATCAATAGGTGAGTGCAGGTCAGGCTGGGGCCAAAATCAGAATTTTTGCAAAAATAAATTTCCCTTGCAATCAGTGACTAATGAAAACATCACCCTGAATTAAAGAAAAAAAAAATTGCCAAGCAAGCATTGCACTTGCCAACTGTTTGCAGCTTTGCATTGCAACATGGGCTTGCTGCATGAAACCCAGGAAGTGAAACTGCCTGGGATTAATTGCCCGGGCTTCCAGATCAAAGGCAGCAGCAGGGAAGGCAGGGAGAGCTGCCGGTTTACAGCCAGGCAGCTCCACAATGGGTTACTTGTAACACAGTCGAGGAAATCTGCCCCTGCCGTCCTGCCTGTGACCTGCTGTGGCTCAAGAGGCAGCTTTGCTTATTGAAATTTTTTTTTTCTCTTCTTTAAAAAAAAAAGAAAAAAATTGTTTTCCTGCCTGTTCTTTGGATGCCACTTCAAACCCCCAAGGGCTCTTTCCCTTCTCTCCCTTCAGATTTACTCCATTCACTTTTGGACTGTGCTAGTGTGAAATATTTTCACCCGAAGGGTGATTATTTTACTTTTTTTTAAATAACTGCCTTTTAAGAGAGACTTAAAAACAGAGTTACCACCTCGGCTGTAGCCAGGCTGTTGCTTCCACAGCTCTGCTCCATCTGTAGCCACTTACGACAGCGGGAAGGGAGCGAGCTGTGCAGGTTCATAAAGCACAGATCGTCCCAAGCAAACCCGACTGCTGCCTCTAAAGAAATTACAGGGTTGATGGGCAAAGGGATATGATCAGTTTAATTTATCTAGGCTCAGGCGAGGCGTTCTGCTTCAGTCCTACAGGGAGAGAAATAGCTGGAAGGATGCTGGAATAGTTTAGTGTGACTGGGAAAGCAGTTGAAACATGAAACATGGTAGTTTGGGGCTGGTATTTCCCAGTGTGTCACAGCTGTCCCTGCCTTTCCCAAGGGAGGGGACCCCGAAGTTTTGGGGATGCACGCATGGTTCGTTGCTGCTTGCCTGCATCCCATGCAATAATGGAGGCTGCCTACGGGATGAGTCACTGCTCTCTGCTGCTGCCAGAAGGGTTTTATTTCAGTGTTTTTTTCAGCTCCCTTCCTTGAACTTTATTCACCAGGGTGGGAATTGTATTTGGGAATAGTACCCTCCTCTTCCCCCAGCTCTGTGCTGCAGCTCTTTGAGACAGGATCAGGCCCTGGAGGTGGGCAGCTGATGAAAATCCTGGAGGGGCTGCCAGAAGCAGCCGGATGGCTGGGTTTGCCATGCCAGGTGTGCAATGCCCCGTAGGGGGTGCAGGGGCAGCTTTATAGCAGGGCTGTGTTACTGTCCTCCTCCCTCCCACACCCCACACAAATCCCCTCTGTGGCTGATCCCCGCTGTCAGGCCAGACTGCCTCTCCCTCCCATCAAACCAGCAGCTCCTCTTCAGACCAGGGAGCTCCGCTTTGGTTCCCTGACCTGTTATCCTGTGGCTGTCACTGACTGTCATGTTCTCCCCAGAGGTGACCGCAACACAGCACCAGGAGATGTGATCTGTGTGCAGAGGTTCAGAGTTGTTATTTTATTTGAGGACACTTCAGCAGGAAAAGTGCTTATGCAAAGCTCTCAGTAGGGAGAGGGGAGCCTGGCTTCCCAGCTCCGGCTGGATGGAGTCACGTTCCCACTCCAGAGCTCCCAGGCTCGTTCCGCAGCGTGCCGGCCAAGACAGTGGTTGTTGTACAGGCAGTTTCTTGCAGAGAAGAGATGACACAGCGGCTTATCCACCAGGGACCTGGGATCAGCTTTCAGCTCAGTTACAGCCTTCAAATGTGGCGGCTGAGAGCTGTCACGCTGCCACCGAGGTCTTTATGCTCTGATTTATTAAGCAGAGTTGGAAACTTAAACACTGAAGTGCATCTGGGCCTCGGTCCCTCTGCTGCTCTTCCCCTTCTTAACAGGGCTGGTTCATAGCTCATCCACCCCCCTGCCAGGGTGGAAAAGAAATGGCCTTCATCCCTCGTGCCTGCACTGGGCACTACTTAGCGGTGGCAGGCAGCTGCCAAAGGACAGCTTTGCCTGTCCCTTCCTCCTATGTCTGGGAGGCACTGTCACCTCCGTGCCCATAACCCACTGGGCACCGGCTGGCATTTTGTGTGCAGAAGGCCAAGTGCCCTCTTCCCTCCTGCATCCTTTGCAAGCACCTGGCTGTCCTTGCCTGCCATGCCATGCATGGGCTGTCAGCTTCACACAAGCTCTGGTTGCTCCAGCTTCACTCTCCCCCCAACAAGCCTGTTCAGGGGGCTTTGTCCCTGATGGATATTGGCTCCTCTCCATAACCAAAGCATGTTTGGCAGCTTTCTGAGCCCAGAGCGTTCCTGTCCAAGAGGTTGCAGTCATCTCTCATTCCTCAACAATCTGGTTCCTTATGTGTGAATCTGCATCCACCCAGTTTGAACCGCCCGGGACTCCAGCCGGGGTGGGTCTGCCTATGCCGAGGCTGTTCTGCAACCTCTGGGCCTCTGCTCTCCACGTAAAGACACATTTTCTGTTGGCCTGGGTGTCCTAGGCTGGGGAGACAGAAGCCCTGGACCTGCTGGCCTCCCATCGCTCACCAAGGAGCAGATCTGCACACTCCTTTGCCCTCCAGCCTGCACAGTTGGGATGGGCTAAGCTTTCATTTCCAAAGGGAAGGCCCAGAGGCTGGGTGAACTCAGGTCAAGGAACTGGAGTCAATAAAGCCATGTAGTCAGTCCTGTTTTGACCAAAGAAGAGTCTCCTTGCCAGAAGGCTCGCACCCTGGGAGCAGGAAGCAGCTCCTGACACCCATCCGGGCAGTGGGGCTGGAGAGCAGGCAGTCGTCTCTGTGAGGGTTGCTCTCACGTCCCCCTGGCCAGCAGCACTGCCCTGGAGTGGTGCTTCTCCCATGGGGTTTCTACTGCCCGGTGCCTGGACAAACCAGGGGCCCAGGACAGCACCTGGAGCTGTGTGCGGGTCCCTGCGGGGCCGGCCTGGCAGCGTGTGACTCACAGCACTCCACGCCCCATGTGGGGCTGCAACCAGACGGAAAACTTCCATGGAGGGTGTCAGGAGATGCCTCATAGCAGGAAACTTCCACTTGCCACAGCCTGGTGAAGCACCAGGAAACCTCCCCCTGTTTTCAGGATGATGTGTGACAGGCGTGGGAGGTGGGAGGGTTACTGTGCCCTCAGAGCTTCCCTAACCTGGTGGAGCGAGGAGGACGTGCCCTCCTTTGGGGCCCTCGGTGCTGATGCTGCCCCAGCTGTGGCAAACAGGGTGATGCTGAAGCAGAGCTGGCGCCAGTGGGTCTCTCACCTCATCTGGCTGCAAACACAGAGCACAGAATCCACTTCCTTGGGCAGCACTGTGATAAATTGGGCTATTTTAAGGTGTGGGTCAGGTTCCTGAGGCCACTCTGCTCCTCAGCTCAAGTGCTGTTAATCCTTCCACGTGCCCCTCATTACAAATAAACACCTTGTGGTGCCAATCCAGCCATATCCCAGGACTTGTGGCTCCTTGAAGGACCGTGATCGGAAGCAGAAGAGGGAGGTGGCAGTGATGCTGAAGCAGCTCTTTAGCCAAGGACCTGCAGGAATGTTTTCATCTTGCTCAGTGCTCCACTTGAGCCGACCTCATGAGGTGCCACCGCCCCGGGACTGAGAAGTGGCTGAAGAGCCTGAGGCGGAAGATTTGTGGCTGAGTGGCTGATTTTGGGTAGTGGAGGCCTCTTGCAGGGCTACTGTAAACAGGGCTGAGGAATTCTTTCCTTCCCAGTCTTATTTCCCCAGAGGATGGACCTGGCACTGTGAAGGTTGCCAGGCCTGGAAACCAGCATGGCCTTCCACGGAAGGGAGCATGGTAAAACCCTTGGGAAGGGCAGCGAAGAAACAAAACTGATGAATGGACCTCCTGGACTGACCTACCTTGCCCCCCATACTGCTGGTGGTGACCACCTCTTCCCACCCTCGATTACCTCAGGCTGCTGCTGTAGCACAGTATGTCCTGGCAGAGCTGTGCCTGGGCTGGCCGGTGCTTCCAGGAGCCCATTCCTCCCACCCTGCACAGCCAGGAGCACTGCATCCCTGGCATGGCTGATGGCAGTGGAAAGGCTCATAGGAGGCCTGAGGTCTTCAAGCCACTGATCAAAGATTTGGCAGGGCAGTGAGGAAGGGTCTGCCCAGCCATGGTGGGAGTGGTGAATGTTTTTCAGGTTCAGTTTATAACTCAGGTCTGTTTTTCTTTCCGCCAGCATGTGGCCCAGGAACCTTCAAGTCTAAGCAGGGGGAAGGTCCCTGCTCTCCCTGCCCTCCCAACAGCCGGACCACCTCTGGAGCTGCAATGGTCTGCACTTGTCGAAATGGCTTTTTCCGGGCAGACACGGATCCCGCAGACAGTGCCTGCACCAGTGAGTCTTGCCCTGGGCAAGGAGGGGAGGCAAGGGAAGCTGTGGAGGTGATGGGAGTCCGTGTCTGGGGTGGGGGTGTGTGCTGTGCCTGTGCCAGGGGTATGCTGGACTTGAAGACACACCATCCCTGACCCTCACATTTCCCCTGCAGGCATCCCCTCAGCCCCCCGCAATGTCATCTCCAACGTGAACGAGACGTCGCTGGTGCTGGAGTGGAGCGAGCCACAGGACACGGGCGGGCGGGATGACCTGCTCTACAACGTCATCTGCAAGAAGTGCAGCGTGGAGCGGCGCCTGTGCACCCGCTGCGACGACAACGTGGAGTTCGTGCCACGCCAGCTCGGCCTCACTGAGCGACGCATCTACATCAGCAACCTGATGGCCCACACCCAGTACACCTTCGAGATCCAGGCTGTGAACGGCATCTCCAACAAGAGTCCCTACCCTCCCCATTTCGCCTCTGTCAACATCACCACCAACCAGGCAGGTCAGTGGAGCCACCAGGGAGCAGGGGCTGGATCGCCTCCGCAGAGCAGAGTGGAGCAGAGATTTCTTTCTGACAGCCTGGAAGGCTGCAGTCCTTTGTGGTGCCGCCTAAGTGGCTCTCTGGGCCTGCATCTAATCCCCTGGGTAAACTGTCCTCTCTGTTTAAAGCATGTCCCTAGTGGAGATGAGATCAGAATGCATGCAAGTGGAGAAGAGTAGGGCTGACAGATGCTCCAGAGAGCTCTGGATCTCCTAGACCTACCCCAGAGATGCTGTGCCTGCTGCAAAGGGAGGAGGAAGGAAATGAGATTTCTCTCCTGTGTGCCTGAGAAGGCTCAGCACTAGCCCAAACCTTTGCAGGCAGCCAAGTGCTCTGCCATTCTCTCCTTCCTCTTGCTCTGGCCCTGCTCCAACGTGCTGGTAATCTCCAGCCACTGCTCTCTGATCTGATTTCACGGGTCTTGCTGCTGGGGTGGAGCACAGAGCTCATGGTGAATGGAGGAGGGGAGGGAGCCCCAGTTTGGGCTGGCAGGACCCTTTCCCAGCCCAGTTTGCAGCTAGACATGGGGCGAAGCATTACCTCAGTGCTATTTCTGAGGCTCCCCTTGGTGTTGAGGTCACACCTGCTTATGGAGACTTGGGGGAGGCCAGTCTCAAAGCTTCTCCATGCCTTTCCACCAAGATTATCCAAGCAGGTCCCAGGCAGAGCATGCTCTACACTGATGTGGGATGGTAGAGGGGGGAACCTGGCACAGGTGGCTCATTTGTCCCCTGCCCTTCTTCCTAGCCCCATCTGCCGTGCCGACAATGCACCTGCACAGCAGCACCGGGAACAGCATGACACTGTCATGGACTCCCCCAGAGAGACCCAACGGCATCATTCTTGACTATGAGATCAAGTACTCAGAGAAGGTAAAGCAGGAGCATCATTTTCCCTCCTCCAGCCCTTCTTACTTGGCCATCAGCACCATGGCAAAGGGGGTCCCTGCAGACGTGGTGCCTGGGAGCCGGCACATGGTGGGCGGCTTCACAGAGGTGACACCCACATGTCTCCCCTACAGCAAGGCCAGAGTGATGGCATCGCCAACACAGTCACCAGCCAGAAGAACTCGGTGCGGCTGGACGGGCTGAAGGCCAATGCCCGGTATATGGTGCAGGTGCGGGCACGCACTGTGGCGGGATACGGCCGCTACAGCCTTCCCACAGAGTTTCAGACAACTGCAGAGGGCGGTAGGTACCAGCACCGGGCTGCCTCCATCACCCAGCCCTCCCATGTGTGCTCCTTTCCCATCTTGACTTTGATTCCTGCCTGTCCCTCTGTCAGGTTCCACCAGCAAGACCTTCCAGGAGCTGCCTTTGATTGTGGGTTCAGCCACTGCAGGGCTGGTGTTCGTCATCGTGGTGGTGGTGATTGCTATCGTCTGTTTCAGGTACTGGCTTTTCAGGGAAGAGGGTTTCAGAGATGGGTTTGGGGGTTGCTCATGTCTGCCACAGAGCTTTCCCCCTCACCTGTGGGCAGAGCTCTGGCAGCTCCAGTCACAGAGTAAAGGACTGGACTGTCCGCATGTGGGTCCCAGAGCAGGGGTCCTGTGGGAGGACTGTGCCTCTGCTTCCCCAGCACCAGCTGGGCTCTGTCCAGGCTGCTGCCATGCACTCAGCACAACTAGGCCATCTCCTCCCATTGCACCTAGGATGGAGGGATGGCTCTGCACACAGGCTGCCGGAGGGAAGGCTCTCTGGCATAGGCTGTCTGTGCTGGAATTTGTAAGTTGGCAGTGAATGTCTTTGCCCCATCAGGAAAGGGATGGTTACTGAACACCTCCTCTCGTCTCCTTTGGGCAGGAAGCAACGCAACAACACCGACCCCGAGTACACAGAGAAGCTGCAGCAATATGGTGAGTGTGAGAGCCCAGCAAATGGACTCTGCCTGCCCTCTCCCAGCTCCTGCCCCGTGCAAAGGGGCAGCCTTTGCCAACAAGGGGTGGGCTGACAGACAGCCAAGTGGCTTGGGATCTGTCACCCATGCTGTGTCCTCCTGGTGATGACTTCTGCCCTTGCAGTTACCCCTGGGATGAAGGTATACATTGACCCCTTCACCTATGAGGATCCCAACGAAGCTGTCCGGGAATTTGCCAAAGAGATTGACATCTCCTGTGTGAAAATTGAGGAGGTCATTGGAGCAGGTAAGTCCTGGGGCTGGGCACAGCAAGTGCTGAGACTGCTGCCTCTCACCCCTGTCCTGTAGTTCACCATGCTGCCCCCCTCTCTCCTTCCCACCACAGGGGAGTTTGGTGAGGTGTGCCGTGGACGCCTGAAGCTGCCTGGCCGCCGCGAGATCTTCGTGGCCATCAAGACACTGAAGGTGGGCTACACAGAGCGGCAGCGGCGTGACTTCCTGAGCGAGGCCAGCATCATGGGCCAGTTCGACCACCCCAACATCATCCACCTGGAGGGTGTGGTAACCAAGAGCCGCCCCGTCATGATCATCACAGAATTCATGGAGAACTGCGCACTTGACTCTTTCCTCCGGGTGAGCATCGGTCCCCTCCTGCCCTGGGCTGGGGGCTGCAGTGCCTGGGGGACAGTAGCTTCGAGCCCTTCCCCATCTCTCTACGTTGTCGTTCTGGTGTCCCCACAGTTAAGCTCTTCACAGACATTGTGGAGTGGGAGAAGAGGGGTGGCCCTAGGGAGGAGTGGGGTGATGGTAGCACATTGGGATCCTTCCTCAGTCTGTTCAGAGTGTTGCAAACCCCTCTAATCTCTCCTCTGTCAGTTGAATGATGGGCAGTTCACAGTCATCCAGCTGGTGGGAATGATGCGAGGCATTGCCGCTGGCATGAAGTACCTTTCAGAGATGAACTATGTGCATCGGGATCTGGCTGCCCGCAACATCCTGGTCAACAGCAACTTGGTCTGCAAAGTGTCTGACTTCGGGCTCTCTCGCTTTCTGGAGGATGACCCAGCTGACCCCACTTACACCAGCTCCCTGGTATGGGACACTCACAAGGGATCCACTGATCTGGGGGTGGGGGGAGACACCTCAGGTATGCATTAAATCATGGAGCTGTGTATCCATGCAGGGGGGCAAGATCCCAATCAGATGGACGGCTCCTGAGGCCATTGCCTACCGCAAATTCACTTCAGCCAGCGACGTGTGGAGCTACGGCATTGTTATGTGGGAAGTGATGTCCTATGGGGAGCGACCTTACTGGGACATGTCCAACCAGGATGTAAGTGCTCTCTGGGGAGTAGGGAACTGGGAGTTGTAGGCTGCCTGTGGGAGCCCAGGTAGCTCACAACCTGCCTCTGCTTATCTCTCTGCAGGTGATCAATGCTGTGGAGCAGGATTACCGCCTGCCACCCCCCATGGACTGCCCCACTGCGCTGCACCAGCTGATGCTGGACTGCTGGGTGCGGGACCGCAACCTAAGGCCCAAGTTTGCACAGATCGTCAACACGCTGGACAAGCTCATCCGCAATGCTGCCAGCCTGAAAGTCATTGCCAGCGTCCAGTCTGGGTCAGTGACATCCCTGTTTTCAGCCAGGACTACCCCAGTTCCAGGGAACACTCAAGTGGTTGGGAATAGAGCTGTAGGAGGGTGGGGATAAGAAATCTCCCCTGCTTCCAGTTACACATCTCTATCCCCTGCTTCCCTGTGACCTGTGGCTCTCTTGCCCTTTAGCATCTCCCAACCACTCCTGGACCGCACTGTCCCAGATTACACCACCTTCACCACCGTGGGAGACTGGCTGGATGCCATCAAAATGGGACGGTACAAGGAGAACTTTGTCAATGCTGGGTTTGCCTCCTTTGACCTGGTGGCACAGATGACCGCAGAGTAAGTCCCTGCTTGGAGGGAAGGAGGGAGAAGACTGGGGCTGGGGCTGCTGCGCACTGTCATTTGCCTGACAGCCACCTCCTCCCACATGGGCAGGTGGTGGGCTGAATTAAGGACTGAGATTCAGCATCCAGTCCCAAGGGTGTTCAGGTTTAGGATTTGGCATCCAGTCCCCTGTGGTGTTAGAGGGAGCACTGGCGCTTGGCAGAGGGCTGTAATGATGGATGGGTCCCTTGCCCCTATGGGGCAGAGCCACGTATTGATGTTGTTGGTGTCTGGGGGCTGAGTCTTCACCTTTGTCTTTCAGGGACCTGCTGAGGATAGGGGTGACGCTAGCAGGGCACCAGAAGAAGATCCTGAGCAGCATTCAGGACATGAGGCTGCAGATGAACCAGACGCTCCCAGTGCAGGTTTGACCACAGGGGATTCTGCATTGGAACGGACCAAGGGAACCTGCCAACCAGGTTCAGTTTGCGGTGCAGCCCAGCTTCCTGTTTTCCCCTCCACATGGCGCTCCTCTGCCTCGGACGGTCGCCTGGGACGGGATGGGACGGGACACCCTTCCCTGGATCGAAGGCACTCATGCTGAGAGGGAGCCCAGCTTTTCGTCCCGTGTCCTGGAACGGCGAGGCAGCAACACATCTTCATATTGAAGATGGATTATGGGACAGAGATGGCACATCCCATTTCCCACCCTGTCTCGGTGCTCATCGGTTTGAAGAGTTGTTCTGCTTCTTGGATTTCTTTTCACCCTGTTTTACCCCCAGTCCTCACTTCCTCACCTCCCCGAGACCACAGACTGTTGACCTGTCCGCTGAGTCCGTCAGACACGTCCGAAGCCTTCCCTAACTGTGTTCCCCACACGGAAGCAACCGGGGGAGGCCAAGCCGGCGACAGGGCTGGGGCCACCAGCCCCAGACAATCACTCCTCTCCTCCAGCCCTGGCAAGCCCTCCACCCAAGGGTCTGCACTGGAACGTGTCCGAAGGGAAGGCTTCACTCCCTTTCTTGGCTTTGCACGCCAGAACCCGAACCCGATTTACTATGCAGGGAGTTAGGCAAA
>VZTX01000735.1:5885-21619 GCA_013400915.1 Pardalotus punctatus | reverse complement strand
AAGGAAAAAAAAAAAGAAAAAAGAAAAAAAAGAGATATTATTAAAAAAAGATAAGAGGGAGCAGAAAGGGGAGGGAGGGGGACCAGGTGCCCAGCTCCACATCTCTTACCCTCTTGGTTCTCCTGGCCGGCTCTGGACTGCAGAGCGAGGCCGTCAGCACGTTTGCACAGGGACCCTCCACCCCCGGACCGACGGCAGCCGCGCTCCCCCCGAGGGGCCGGAGAGCGGGGCTGCGCCGGGGGCTGCGCCGGGGGCCGCGGCTCCCCCAGCCTCCTCTTTTATGCAGAAGGAGCAGGTGCCGCCGGCGCGGCTGCCCGCTCCTGACACACGCTGTGATTGCTGCCAAAAGACTCACTCACCTTTCCCTGAGGATTCACTGCAACCCGGTTCCTCCGAGCCGAGGGAGAGACTCCCAGCGTGCCTGAGTGTGCGTGAGTGTGTGCATGCGTGCGTGGGTGTGTGCTGGCCACAGGACTGTGGGAGGCAATGGGCAGAATAAAGGCAATAAGAATTTTACCCGAGTTTCCTTTGCTCGATCGCGCTCTCATTGGATGGGCCCGGCTGCCTGCAGCTTTGCTGCCCACCGGAGTCATCCTCCTCCTCCTCCTGGCCAACCCCAAGCTGGCTGTGTGCCCCTTTCTGCTCCCCCCTTCTCTTGCTGTTATGTTTTCAGGTTGTCTCACAGGGACCAGGCAGTGATACTGTGCCAGCCCTGCGGTGCTGAGAGACCCAGCATACTTCCCATGGGGCACGTAGGGTGGAGGCTCCAAGTCCCAGGTCAGAGCTAGTCAGGAAATTCTATCTAATATACTACAGATAGTCAGCAATTTTTCCCCCATACCCTCCTCAAGTCAAGCTGGAACTGTGGGAACCAGATAGGGACTGTGAAAGCCAAGCCAGGAACAGCCATGCTCACTGCCCATCCCAGTGCCAGCGGGTTCTCCAGGCCTTCTCCCTAGGGCACTGCTCCTCCTCTGCTCCCTCTGGGCAGTCTGGCCCCCAGGGGGAGGGTTGCAGCAGCCCCTGGCACCCCTGAATTACTGGCCTTGCTCCTCCTCTCTACAAAATGGCTCTTGAGCCAGAGGGAGCACACCAGGATGAATGGACCAGCTGCAGGTGGCAAGGTAACCCCCTGGGAGAGCAGATCTGGGGGGACCCATGCCCTCAGTCCAGGGCAGATCTGTCCACAGCCAAGTAGAACCCCAGTTGTTCATCCTGTGTTTCTCAGGTCTCCCTCAATTGCAGTACACCTTGCTAACTGGCTTTTAGGGTGCTTTGCTGACAGTCCAGAGGGGCAGGTGGTGTCTCCCCAAAATGAGAGTGTGCACCCCTATGCTCTCCCGTGCTTGGTCACCCCCTTCCTCCCCAGGCTGACAGGGCAGGTGCTGTTTTTTCTCTTTTCTTGGAACAGGCCTGCCCTTGGGTTTCTAATTAACCATGTCCTCTTCCACAGGGAACAGTAAATAAGTCCAGGAGGGCAGGTGGCAGCAAGTCCTGCAGCAGGGAATGGTCTCCCCACATCCCACCATCTCCTCTGCGGGGTGTATCTGGGATGTTGGCTGACAGGGACACCACAGCCCCATATTGCTGAGGTTTCCTATTGTCCTTTGATCCCTACCCTGGCTGCTCCCCAGCCCTGCCACAGTGGGACCCCAAACGGCAGTGCTGGGCAGACCTAACCCCTCTCCCAGATCAGGAGGAGGAACCTGGCATTGGGAGGTTTTTAAGATCAAGTGGCTAAAGAGATGTCAGAGCTTATTTGGGGCTTGCTAACCCCCTACAGCCCCCCACACAGGAGCACAATGGGGCCCAGGGACTGCCTCTGCCTCCCTTGCCCCCCAGCCCCTGCTGCTGCAAGGTTTGGGGTCCCACCAGCCCTGGTGCATCTCAAACATCCCCATCTCAGCCCTCCATCCTGGCCTGGCTTTGCTTTGAGGAGGGATTCTTCTCATTTTAAACAATGAACCCCTTCTCCCACCCTTCTCTATGCACACCCTGCTCCCATGGGGCAGGACACAGCATCCCTGCAGCCAGTCCCGGGTCTCCCCCTAGCCTCAGGGGTGCCCCCAGGGGTGCACCCAGCAGCTGTCCACATCCTGCCTCCTCCCTTTCCATACAGGTCTAGGGGAAAGCTGTGTTCCATGGTGAAAGAAAAGCAACAGCGAAAAACAGCAGCCAGGGAAATCAATGCGAGCGTGCGTTTGTAAAAATATTTTTTAACGGAAAGACTTTTTTTCAATTAAATTATTTAAGGAATTTTATGGAGGTCTGTGGTGCCTGCGTGGTTTTTGGGGGCTCTGGGTGGCAGGGAGCCCTGTGCTAGGCAGGTGAGGTTGTGTTTGGGCACTGTGTGGGTAAAAGCGGTTCCATGGCAATGAGCAAGAGACACTTGACCCCACATGGGTGCAAGCCCAGCCCAAGACCTCCCCAAAAGATGCTCCCTGTTTCTTTCTGGAACAGCCAATGAGTGAGGATCTTTTGAGGGGCTGAGGGGACCAGATGATGCTCCCAGGGCTGTCAATCCTCGGGTGCCACTGTGGGAACATCCTGGGGCTATGGGCGTGGGAGCAGCATGGGGTGGCCCTTGGGGAGCATGGTGGCCAGGCTGGGCTGGGAGGAAGGCAAGCCCTGCCGGCACCCCTGCCTGTGCTCTGCCTGCGCCCTGCGCTTCCCCCCTCCCACCCGTGCAAAAGAGCCTTTTGTGCTGCTGGGTTTTTTCCCCCTTTTAATTCCTAACCAGGAGATTAAGGGAAGACAAAGGCTACGATTGTTCCCGCTCTGCAGAGAGCTGGAAAGTTCTGGGAGGGGGGATCGTCCCTTTCCAGACAGACCCAGAGGAGGGGGACATGCGCCCCAGGTGGAGGGGCCAGGATGGGGGGGACACCCTGGGAGTGGCGGTGGGGGGTCCCGGGGGCACAGCTGGGGTGAAGGCACACTGGGTGCTAAAGGGAGAGCGTGCAGGGGTGGCCTGGGGGCTCAGGGCTGCAGCAGGAGGGTGGGAGGCTCCCTACAGCAGAGGAGGAGGAGGAAGGCTGAGGATGATGGGTTGGCCGGCGCGCCGGCTGCTTGGCGTTTTCCCTGCTAACTCTTGGCTGACACCTCGACAACTTGGCAGGGAGAGGATCCCGCAGCCCCGTCAGCCGCCTGGGGCCGGCACAGCTGGAAGGGATCACGGCTCGGCACGGCTCAGCACGGCTTGGCACAGCACATCTGTGACCCGGCAGGCCAGCACGAGGCACGGGGCAGTGAGGGCACAGGCTTCCTCCACAGCCTCCATCATGCCTTGTCCTCACTGCCACCCTGTGCCCAAGGGAATGGCTGAGCACAGCCGTGCTGGGGGCCACATCCTGCGCCCACTCAGCCAAGGATGGGCCGGACGCCGGCCAGGCGGGTCATTGCTTCATGGCTGGAGCCAAGGACACACCATGGCTCGGGAAGGGGCTGTCCCCACAGCACGAGGGACAGGACCCAGCAAATTTTCCCATGCTCACAAGAAGCCACAAAACACCCACGAACACCCCAGCTCTGCTCCTTCTGTTTCCCGTTAAGATTATTTATTGGTAATTTTTAAGACCACTTACAGACTCTGTTCACGTGCCAGGACCCTACACGGCTTTTTCCCAGGGCTTTTTTTTTATTATTAAAAAAAAAAAAAAGGAATTGTTCTAATCATTTTCTTTCCATTCCTTCCTTCCTTCCAGTCTCCTTTGGTTGCTAGCAGAGGACTTGCAAATGGTGCAACATCCGTCCTTGTCTGCTGCTGCCACAGCTCGTCCTCCCTGCCCACTGCTGCTGGGGCTGCAGCCTCACCCTCTCATCAGGGCTGGGTGTCCCCACAGGGGGCCCATGGGGACAAGGCCCCCAGAAGCTACCAGCCAGCCTGGGATGTTCTGGAAAAGGGGATCTGAGGGCTGGGGGGCTGGTTGGGGAGCAGGAGGCAGCTCTCTTACAGATGCCTGGGAGCTGACATCGTCTTTGGCAGCACAGCCAGCGAGCAAATGCGCCTGCATCAATCACCCCATGCCTGTCTGCTGTGTTTGGCGAGCAGAATTGGACCCAACACTGGACCAGGAGGCAAAAAGCAGCTTTGGGTTATTAAACAAGACCAGGGCAATGCCTTGACCCAGTGCAGTGTGGGAAAGCCTGGATCTTCAGGGGAAAATCAGATGGAAACCAATAGTGGCCTTGCTGGTAGAGCTGAGGCTGGTGCCAGGGGCTGCATCACTCCCGCCAAGTGCTGCCCTGGCTGGAAACGGCTCCTTTGGAAATGAGTGAAGCAAAGAACTGCTGCATGGCTGGGAGCAAGAGGTAGAGATGCCCTGGTCCTTGCCAGCTTGTCTTGCCCAGGTTTCGCTGACCATCACCCTGGAGTATTACGTGTACTGATGCCTTCACCCCACATGGCAGCATCACCCATGCCACTGCCCACCCAGCTCTTCTTGCCACCTAAATATGGCATCTCCAGATGAGGAAACCCCTTCACCTCCTTGTTGCCCCGCTCTCGCTTTGATCTCTCTCGGAGCAGGGGCCAGGATCGCCGCCGGGGCCGGGGGCCGCCCCGGGTGTCAGACTGGTTCAGCCACACATTTCTGGCTAATGAGAAATTTCCTCTCCCCGGCACTAGGCCAGGTTTTTTTTAGCTCTGGTATCGCTACCCCACCTCTGCCTCTACCACGGCAGGCTGAGTCACGGGGGGGCCCGGGCCACCTCCTGCAAGCTGGCTTCACCACCAGCACGGTGCTTGCCGGGCCCTGGCAGCGCCCCCTCCCCACGCCTTCCCCTGAGGATGGCATAACCGGGAGCCTGGCAAAACCAAAACTCCAATGACCCATCCTGTTGCAAGAGCCAAGCACTCCAGAATGATGCCCTGAACCCGGGCGCTGCTCTGCAACCAGGGTGAATGGGCTGAGCATTCAGAGGGGTCTGTGCAGCATCGGGAGGGGGGTTCGGGTGCCACACCCTGCTGTGCCCCGCCGTCCCAGCTGCCCCGGTCCGTGCTCGGGGAACCACAGCTTGGGGCAGCTGGGGAAGTTCAAAGGGAAGAGGAAAAGCAGCAGTCCCCGCTGTGTGTGAGGGTTTGGGCTTGGATCCCCGCTCCCCATGTCACAGCCTGAAGTCATTTCGTGCCATTAACGGGTTTTCTCGCTCTGAACTCGCTAATGAGCCTGCCTGGGAAGCAGCAGAGACCGAGGGCCTCCAAACTGGGGCAGTGGAGGGAGCGAGTGGCTCGTAGCAGAGCATATTCGGGGGAGAGGCAACCATCATCCACCCTTAACACCCTCCACTGAGTCCTGCCTGCTCTTGGGGTTCCCCTGCCAGCCCCACCGACCCCCAGCACATCCCTGTCACCCCAGCAGTCCCACACTGGTGCCTGGAAAGAGGGGTGTCTCATGCCACCGCCTTACAGAGTGGCTCAACTTCTGCCACCACCCTGGTGTAGTTTCCCCCATCCCACTGTCCCCATCATCACCCAGGCGGGGAACCAGGACTGCGCCCCAGGAGGATGAAGCTGAAACCATGACCCATCCCCAGGGTGGTGAGTCAGGCTGTGCCAGGTGACTTCTGCTGGAAAGCACCTTCCAGCACCATCCCTCTTCCTGTCCCTGTGCCTGACCCCATCCCCATCCCGCAATGGCACAGAAGGACTCCATGGGAGGCACAGATAGAGAGGAGGGAGGTAAAAGTCTCCATGGAGGTGGTGGATGTTTCTGTCCACAGCCAAGCCTTGCAGGAAGAGGAGCAGGAGGATGAACCAAGGCTGGGGCAGGAACACAGGGGCAGGAGTGCTGAGGAGTGTGAGCCAGCACCATCAGAGCTGTGCAAACAAACCTCAGCACCGTGCGGGGATGCAGGAGAGCCAGGCAGAGGCAGAGCCAGGAGGGTCTGTCCTGTGACACTGGGGCTCATGGTGTCAAGGACCTGGGTGACAGAGCTGTGGCACATCAGGGGGCTGGTATGAGGCAGGAGCCGTCCCTGACAGCATGGTGGCAGCCATGCTGTGGTCCCAGCCATTGTCCTGTTCCCCCTTGGGCCAGGCAGCAGGCAGGGGACAGGGTGTGCTGGTCCCAGGGGTGTGGGCTCCCGTTCACACGCTCCCGGCGGGTGGGCAGGGGGTGATGGATGAGGCACGTCCCGGCCTCTGTGCCGAGATAATCCTGTCCCTGCCGGCCCACGGTCGGCATTTATCTCGCGCCAGGGCTGACGTCACCCTCCAAGACCCCAGCCAAGGAGGCCTCACTGCTCTTCCTGGCTTTTCCCAGGGACAAGGGGCTTTGGGCCCCTCGCCCTGGGCTGCGAGCAGGTGGATTTATGACCACAGCCATGCTCCGGCATCCAGAGGACGGGAGAGGCAACGAGACCTTTATAGCTTTAATACACCTTTCTGACAGTGAAGTTTAAATGGCCTCATAAACCCCCTTGTCACCCACCCCCAGCAGAAGGCAGCAGTTTATTAGGGCTGTAATTCTTCTCCTGGCATTCCATCAGTGTCCTTTTAATCTGCACTTGGGGGTTTTTTATTTCTGCTTAATACCAGCAGCTGTAAATGCTGTTAGGGATCGTCTTGTGCAGGGACCCTCCAGGGGGAGACTGGGCACTGGGGCACGGATGTGATGGAGCAGGGGGAGCTGGTGGCTGGGACAGCCCAGTTCCAGCTGAGGGGTCAGAGTGGTGGAGAGGAGCCAAATTTTGCTGCTCCAAGCACATGCCTCCTCTGTAAAGCAGGCCCAGGCAGGATGCATCCATGATGCAAGGAAAGCCTTTCCAGGGAACCTTGGGATTTCAGCAGCAGAGCCGGCCGGGAGCTAATCCTTTGTGCCAGGCTTTCCATTTTCATCTCATTAACTCCCGCTCTCTGTGCCGCTGCCCTCTCCGTTTTTCTGGCGGGGAGATAAGTCTCCGTGCTCGGTGCGGTGAATCCTCCGCGCCTGCTCACCCAACACTCCCGGCCGCACTGACGCTGGCAGGCAGCTTCCATCCAATTACAGCGGGGTGAAGCTCATTTTAATTGCATAGAGCAACTGGGATTATGCAGACTTTATCTCCTAATTCCCTCTTTATCTCTTAACTTCACACTCACTGCTCGCATTGAAGGCAGGACAGCTTGTGCCGGGGTTTGCAATTTCTGAAGTAGCCTTTCCCCCTGCACCAACCCCTTGCCCAGATGGGGTTGGCCCCCAAATGCCCCTAAATGCTGATGCTGGGGAACCCTCTGTGTCCCGTGGAGCCACAGCTATCTCCACAGCACTCGGGGGGTCAAGCCCACCAGCCGGGGGATGGCACCCATTACACCAGCTGGGAGGAGGGCTGGTCCTCGAGCCGGCGTCACAGGTCACCCGGAGGCAGAGACTCTCCAGGAGCGACTGGGATGGGCACAGCATGAGTAAAGGCAGGGACGTTTTCCTCTTTACACCACACGTGAGACTGCTGCAGGGCTCAGGGGGTCCCTGTGAGGGAGGGGTAGCGTGCTTGCCACCAAAAATGCACACTGAGGACAGCAAGCATCTCAGCCAGCTCCTTGGGGACTCTTGAGGACCCTTTATCTGCTCTGTGCACTTAACCAGGATGAAAGCTGCTGCAGGGCTCTGGGAGCTTGTCAGTGGAGCTAAGAGGTGTTTTTTAATCTCTTCAGGTATGAATAGCACCCATGGGTGCCTGACTCCCCCTACAAAGGGCAGCCCCCACAGCTCCTCTCAGCAGCAGGAGCAGACAGAACTATGATACCCTGCCCATCCCACCTCTATTTTTTCACCCCCTGAGACATCCCTGGGTACCCTCCAGTCACCCTGGCTTGGGCATCCAGCAACACCTTCTTGGCGTGTGGACATGTCCACCCCGACCCAGAGCAAGCTCTTGAGATAGCGAGATAGCCAGAGGCTGCCCCGGATGGGGCACTTGGCAGGGCTGGCCCTGATAACAAGCCAGCAGCTGCAACATTTCCCTGTTGGTTTGATGCCTCTTGGCTTCACGGAGTACCAGGTGCCAGGCTCAACCTGCTGCAGGTGGGTAAACTGAGGCAGCAGGGCAGGGGTCAGATGCCAGGCTTAGCAAGCTCTACATCAGCACAGCCGGGTGTTAATTAGATACCATTAGCACACGCTAATTAATGTAATTCCGATGACCCACAATTCTGGAGCGTGAGAGCTGCTCCTCACCCCATGCCATTGCTGTGCACAGCTGTGCCCCTGCCAAGGCTGGTGGCAGCAGGAAAGGGACCACCAGGCAGCCACGGATGACAGTGCCATGCTACCAACGCCCTCCTGGGGCTCCTTCCTGTGCGCTGGCACACTCCTGGCCCCCACTGCCCAGGCACTGCTAACACAAGCCAGACCCAGCAGATCAGGCATTTCGGGTGCTGGCAGAGCCACACTAAACCTGTCAGCTTTGGCTGCAGGAGTTCCCCAAATAATCCCTTCCTTGGTGTCCCGTTGGCTGCCCCCCCTCATGGATGAGGGGCTGAGCACACTGAGGGGGCAGGGGCTTTGGCGCAGGGGCTGTGGCAGCGAAAGGGTGACTCTTAATCCGGCAGCAGCTGCGGGGCCCCGGCTTGCTTGTTCAAGGGATATGGCAGCTCGGTCAACAATCCCTGGCCCGTTTCGGGGGGGATTAGCAGCCCCCCGGGGAGGGAAGGGGCCCACATGAATATTGGACGGGTGGGAACATAGACCAGTGGAAACAAAGCCAGACGGAGAGGCAGCGGGGAGCAGGCACCCACCATCCCCGGGCATCCTCAAGGTGGGGGACAGGGGCTTGGGGACTGTCCCTGTCCCCATCCTACTTTGACACCCCACAGTGCTGACAGGAAGGAGCTCTGGTTATCGTCCCATGCCACCCCAGCACGATAACCCCGCACCAGTGTCCAGCCACCCCCTTGATCCCCCATCCATCCTCATGTCCCATAATCCCAAACCCCAGAGGGATGTGGCACAGAAAGTGGCCAAAGGCTGGCACCTGGGAGCTCCTGGCAAACAAGGGCAAGTGTGTAAACTAGTCCTTGTTTGCTACGTGTTGGCCGGCTGGGGATAATCCAGGCTGAAGGAGGCCGTGGGGTACAAGGTCAGTCAGGAGGGGAGTTAGGCTGTCTGGGGACCCCCAGGGGTGGTGGGAGCCTCATTCACACACAGGGGCAGCCCCAGTCCACTAAAACACTTGTGGATTCAAACTGGGAGGCTCCAGCTCCTGCCCAAGCAGAAGGCAGGACCCGTGACAGAGGAGGAGGACAGTTTGCTGACTTGACATCTGACCCTGTGTTTCCTGTGTGCTCAGTACCCCTCCATTCCCTCTGCATCCTGCTGTGCCCCATGCTTGGGCCTGGTGTGGGGACCATTTGGGTTTGGGGTTACTGATCTGCAAGGTCTCTGGGAGCAGCCCTGCAGCCCCCAGTGTTTGCTGAGGCAAGCCCCAGGACCGTGCTTGCCCTGGGCTTACCTCCCCGGGGAGAACATGCCCTCTCCGGGGCAGCTCCCTTGGGGACTGAGAGGTTCCCAGGGCGAGTGCAAATCCCTCAGGGCCACAAGACAGGTGGGACTGGGGTCTGCACCCAGGGAGAGGTCTCCTAGGTGGTGGTACTCAGGGAATGAGCCCCTGGGTGCATGTATGGGTACGTGTACATGTGTAGCTGGGTGCGCCCCTGGGGCCCCCTCACCCCGTTCCCCATGGGTGCTGAGCAGGGGCCGCTTTTCTGCTCTGTTAGCCACGGCTGTGCCGGCACATAATGACATGGTAATTGTGAGCGGAGGCCCGGCCACACGCACTGCCCAGCTCGCTGGCCAGCCCTCCCAAACCTGGGGTAGCTGCTGCCCATCTGCCCCCTCACCTGCCCCTGGGACCCCCATGTCTGGCTCCATCCAGGACTTGCCCCAGTGGCAATGTGGGGAGGAAACCCCCCGGCAGGTTGTGGTCACCTCCTTGCCTGGGAGCTGGGAAACCTGTTCTTCCTGTGGTGTTTACACGGGTAAGAGGGGTCCTCTGCCGCTGCACATCGCATTTTCTGCTTGGTCACTTCCATCTGTGTCCCCGCATAATGATTTTTTCTGCTACATTAATTTAACACACTGCGGCGAGCCGAGGTGCTGGGACCCCGGGCTGCTTAATTGTGTCAAAGGAAAGGCTCCTGCTCCCGCTTTCATTGGCAGCCAGGGCTGCTGCGGGGTGGGTGTCCCCATGGGGGGGTGGGAAGGGGTCTCAGGGTGGTCGTGGGGGCTGGAGGGAGGCAGCGGTGGTACAGTGTAGGGTGTCAGAGGGGTTGGTGTGAGCCTCCCAGCCCTGGGGCAGGCAGCAAGGCCTGGCTCAGGCTGTCTGTTGGGGGCTCTGAGGTGAGGGTGAGGGGTCCTGGGAGCCCTAAACTTCCCTTCCAAAGAACCTGGCTCCATGGGGCATCTCACATCATCCCTTCAGATGCTGCGGCAGAATGGCAGCGGCACATCCTGATGCCCAGTGCTCTGCTTGGGGCCAGCAGCCCCCACCCGGGACCGGCAGGAGCCAGAGGGTTAAGTGCTGTTTGTGTTGGCTGAATGAGGAGGGAGCCAAACAAGCCCCCACAAACGGAGGTGAAGGGCTGCCCAGACGGGATGTGACAACCCGATTTCAGGGCTGTCAGCTCCAGCATGGTGGGCATTGAGCGGGGACATTCCTCCCCGGCACTCCCTGCTCCCCTGGCTCCAGCACCGAGACACCGACAAAAGCAATGGACAGCCCCTGCCCACCTCGCCCCACCATCTGGGGTGCCATGGGGCATCCATGGGGCACTGCAGAGCCTGAGGAGCCCCCAACCAGAGGGGAATGCTGGGAGCCCCCCTCGCCCTCCCCGCTGGCGGCCCCGCCAACAAGTGGCCTTTGGTATTTGCAAACATTGTGGCGAGGGGCTGGGAAGGTCTCGGCCCACCCCAGCGGGTGCCTTTGTGCTGTGTGGACCCCCGGGGGCTCATTTCCATGCCGCCCGGGCGCTCGCCTCGTTCCTTTCAGTGCCGACGGGGCTTGCTCCCTGCTCCAGCAGCGTGCCCAAGCCTGCAGCAGCAGTGCCAAGCGCACAGCTGTGCCCCAGCCCCGGCCCTGTCCCCATCCCGGGGGTTCATGCCCCCATCCCGGTGTGCTGAGGAAGCTTGTTGTGTGTGCCACTGCCCTATGCGGCAGTAGCTGAGCAGTTCTGTCCTGTCCCACGAGGGTCTGCGCACACTTGCACAGGAGCGCGTCCACTCGTGCACAGGCTGCCACGGTCAGAGGTGTGTGTGCATGTACAGCTGCACCCACAGGTGCACACCCGCCTGCTCCCCTCTAGCCAGCTCCAGCTTTTCGTACCCACTCTGCCCTTTTCACACCCCCATGCACATTCCCTGCCCTCAGGGTCCCCCAAATCCCCCTCGCCGCAGCTGAGCAGGGGTGCCTGGGGCTGGCAGGTGGCTCCGTCCAGTCCGGCACAGCCAGACCTCATGGCACAGGGATACCGTGAGCAGCTCGGGGCTCCCCACAGCTCCCAGCATCCTCCTTGTACAACCAGTTGTGGGGTCACCCCATTGCCACTACAGCCACATCCCCCACCAGACCCCAGGGACACAGCCCAGTGCAGCTGGTTCTCCAGCAGCGCCCATTTGCTGGAACCGGTGTTTTATGGCCCTACTCAACACCTGCGGATCAATGCCAATCCGCATTTTATTTGGTTTTGGAGTCATAAAGGTGAATTGACCCAGCTGCGCCTCTGCAACTGCTCTCCCCTGCTGCCAGGTGCAGGGTGGATGAGAAGGGCAGGGACAGGGGACCCCGGGACACGGTGCCCATCCCTCACTGTACCAGGGAGTGCCCGAGGGAGATGGGGTTGCTCTTTTCTCGTGCTTTTTGTGACTGGAAAATCTCCTCGGGGGCCCCCGGCGGTGACCTCTTCCTGGGCGCAGCGCTAAGCCCTTTGTAATGGGATTTTGTGGCAGAACCGGCAAATTAGGGGCGAAGTGAATGTGTTAAGCTGCTGGTTTCTTTCTGGAGGGTTCCCCCTCCCCAGCCCACGCCGGCCGGAGCTCGAACAAAGGCGACGAGCTCTGCTTTTATCTCAGGTCCTTAGAAGTCAGAGCTGTACAGGGCTGTGCTTCCCCCTCTGAAACAGGCAGGCTGGGACAGAGATACGGACATGGACGGGCAGAGCGCGGGTCTGCGGCAAAGAGGTGTGGGAGGAACACGCTGCAAGCCAGTTGTGCCAACACATTGGCTGTGGGGGTAAATTTGGGGGAACGGGTACAAAAGGACTCATCTCCAGGTCAGGGAGGTGTGGCACCCAGTGGCGTGGGACCCCTCAGCATCCAGGACAGGGAACAGCAGCGGGAGGGCTGCTAGAATGGGGCAATGAATGGGTCTGGCTCGGCACGAAGACGGTCCCTGGCCATGCTGGGGTTCTGCAGTGGGAGGACCTGCCTCTGTTTTAGTGGTAATATTGTTACAGCGCAGAGGCTTCATTAACACTGACAAATACAAGCCATAAATACTCATTAAAACCCCACATCACTGATGGGATTGGCAGACAGTGTGTCCCCTTTTGCTCCTTGTCCCCCAACTATCCGGGGTCCCTTTGCCATCCCTTGAGAGGGCAGGGAGTTCTGGCTGCCACTCGAAGGAGAAGAGTGGGCAACCCCCAGCCTGGGGCATCTCCCCCAGACACAGCCATCCCCACCAGGAGGTCTCCTTTCAGGGGTGCCCCACCATCCCTTCCACTTAGGGTGAGGGCTGATCCCATGGGACCTGCCCCCCTACCCTGGGTGTCTCTCGGCACCTTCAGGCAGGAACGAAGTACCCTGGGGCTGGGTGGGAAAGGTGCTGCTTTGGCACCCCAAAAGCCCCCAAATGCAGCCAGGGAGCAGGCAGGGGACAGTGTGCTGCCCCTAGGGTTCCCGTAGGGGCCTGATTTATTGCTATCTCCTGAAGGATGCCATTAAGACAGCGGCCAAAGCCGGGAGCACAGCTGCCGGAGCAGATCAGTGCCTGATTAATGTTGGGCAACTTGTTATATTGTCAGATAATTATCCCCAAACTGTATGACTTTTCTGCTAAGTGGCAGCGCTTAATTGCGTTTTTAATTACACTGCCATCACCGCAACCCCTCGGCGGGATGCGGGGATACTGGAAGCCAGGCAGGAGCAGGGTAGGGGGCCCGGGACCCTTTGCAGAGGGCATGGCAGGGGCATCCCGCTCCCACAGAACCCTCCTGGTGTGGAGCACACAGATGTTGCATCCCCAAGACCTGAGTGCTGCAGGCAGGGAGGTTTTGGAGTGATCCTTCTTGGAGCTCCTGAAGGTGGGGGGCACATGGGGTGCAGAAAAAAGGGGAATAAGGCAGGGTGCTCCCCTTGCCCTCTATGGGCTTTGAGGGCTCACCATCCCCTGGCCCCCCTCCTGTCCCCATCCAGCTGGGGGCAGCTCGGGGTCTGGCTTCCCCTTGCAGGCAGGACGGGTCAGGGGTCAATACATTTAAAATTCCTCCTCCATCTCAAACTCCAGAGAGCAGCCAGCGGGTAGCGGCTGTATGGGGAGCACCCGCCGGCATCCTGGGCAGGCAGAACACATGCAGGCAAAAGCAGGCAGCTGTGTCTGTATGTGTGAGTTCATGTGTGTTCGTGTGTGTGCATTTATGGGGGGCACATGTGCACAGGGACCACCTGCGTGTGTGTGTGCATGTGGGTGTAGAGCATGTGCATGCATGTGTTCATGTGGATTTGGGGTGTGCATGCATGTGCATGAGTGCCCGTGTGTGCATGCCCACACATCTGCTGATGTGCACATCTGGATGTGCTGGTGTGCATGTACCGGTGTACGTGTGCTGCTGTGTGCAAAGATGGAGGTGTGTGCACACCTGTGAGCCTGTCTGTGCGTGTCTGGGGGTGTGGGGGACGAGGAGGTGCTTGTGGCTGTCCCTGCGTGGGACATCAGAGCTGCGTGTAGTTGTGTGTGTGTGTGAGTGTCTGCATGTGCAAAGGCACACCTGTGGCTGCACACCTGGGTGTGGGGACACTCCTGGGCCCCCACCCAGCCAGCTCTGTCAGCTGGGGTGGCTGCAGTGGGTCCTGACTCTCCCCCACCCCAGCCATGCCAGACCTCCCAGGGAGACTCCCCGGCTGACGTCGTGGGGGCAGCAGGGACAGGACCCTCGGGGCTTCAGGTGCAGGAGGCACCTGCAGGTCACAGCAGCTACTCTCCCTCACCCATCCGTCCCTGGGACAGTGATGCTCCCAGTGCTGCAAGGGGATCAGCCTAGGACCCCCAGCACTGCTGGAGTGCCAGACCCCTCTGCTGTGTCCCCCAGGGCCAGGGGCCAGCTGGGGCTGTTCCTGCCAGGGTACAAGGTACTGCTGCTGGGCAGCCCCCACACCACGTCCCTCCTCACCAGCCGGACGCTGGGCAGTGCCGGGAGGAAATCCAGGCATTATCGGGCAGCCGGCTGTAGCCCTTGCCGTGGCCTCTGGCCTGAAATTTCCTGGCATGGCCATCACAAGAGTGTTATCCCACACTGTGCCTTACCCACCAAGGTGGGGCCCAGTCAAGCTTCCACTTGACACGTGGGGGTGAGGGGATACGGTGGATCAGGCCCCCCAGATCCCTGTCATACCAGTGGAGAAGGAAGAAACAGTAATTTTGATGGGGAAGGAGCCAGTCCTGAGCCCCACGGTGGTGCTCAGCTGTGCCGCCCACTCACACAGGGTACACGGACTGGGGTGAGAATCGGTCTTGGGGGGGAATAAGCCCCATGAAAGGCATCCTAGGCCCCACGCCCCCTCTGCAAGCCCCTCTTATCTTCATGGCAGCCGGATGGGGTCTCACCAGAGAGAGCCTGAAATTTCCAGGAAAAAATGTAAATAAAGGTCCCTGTCCCGCCTGTCCCCCTTATCTCAGGAATCCGGAGCGCGCCAGGCCCTTCTCCCAGCCATATTTCATCCCAGCCGTCGCTGCTGGCTGCAAACCAAAGTAGCAGTGATGGGGATGTATAAGAGACTTAAAGATCACAGTTGCCTTAAATATTGTCAAGGCCACAGAATGGAGGGAGACTGTTCTCAGGGCCCACCAGGACCCCAGGACCATGGAAGCCACAAAACACACCAGGCTGGGGTCACTTTCCCACCCCACATGGCTGGGGGTTCATAGAATGGTCAGGGAGGTTTGGTACTTCAGACCTCAATGCATACTACCCAGCCATGGGGGTTCCAGGATGGGAAAGCTTTTGG
This sequence comes from Pardalotus punctatus, assembly GCA_013400915.1. NCBI lineage: Eukaryota > Metazoa > Chordata > Aves > Passeriformes > Pardalotidae > Pardalotus > Pardalotus punctatus. Next base: position 6,425 of record VZTX01000735.1, on the reverse strand, counting down.
GTCCCCATTGCCCACCTGGTGTCCCCAGACAGCAGGGTCAGGGCTCGGCCGCTTCCCCTCCCTGCTCCCAGATCAGCTATTAATGATGTCTCCTGACCCTGCTCAAAATGAATGTAAATTATTCAGCTTCTCATCAGGGCAATTAAATTAGCTCGTCATTGCAGGCCATGAATATTTCAGGGGGGCAGGGGCTGGGGAGATGGGGGGGTCGGGGTGGCAGGGCAGAGGCTGGGCCCCATTCGTTGGCCAGGAGGTGCAGTGAGTGTATCCATTCTCAGATCACAGGGCACAGAGAGGGTGGGGAGTAGGGATCGGGGGTCTCTGGGCAGGGGGCTTGGAGTCTGGAGCCCAGATGTCTGGGTCCCACGTGGGCAGTCTGTCCTGCTGCCCTGTCTGTCTGGGTTACTTTCCCTGCTGCTGACAGAGGCCAGGTGCCAGCAGCCAACCCCTGACCCACTCCCAGAGCACCTCCTGCATCCCACATTGCCCCCTTTTTTTTGGGTGGACACCTGGGGTTTGGTGGCACTGAAAGGGGCTGCC
>VZTX01000733.1:6928-27536 GCA_013400915.1 Pardalotus punctatus | reverse complement strand
GGCATGGCACGGCACGGCATGGCGCGGGGGGCGCGGGGCGCAGGGCGGGCGGCGCGGTGGGGGACTCGCGGCACCGCCGGTCCCCGGGGGCTGGGAGGGCCCGGCTCCCCCGGANCGCCGGTCCCCGGGGGCTGGGAGGGCCCGGCTCCCCCGGATCCCTGCCCGGGGGTCTGGCAGCAGAGCTCCACCTTCTGCGGATTCTGTAGCGCGTCTCGCTCCGCTTCTCCCGGCCCCCGCGAAGCGGCTCGGCCCGCGCCGAAGCCCCGACAATTGCGCGTTGTGCGGGTGGGTTCGTGCCCGCAGCTCCCGGGCCGTGATGCGGCAGGAAAGCGCTCTGCAGCCTTCACTTTCCGCGTGTTTACAAAATGGTAGCTGCTTCTGTTTATACGCTCTTTTCCTTTCCCTTATTTGTGCCTTGGAAACGGTATCCTAAACCAGAAGGCAGGGTTGGGGGGAGGCACCGTCAGTCTGTCTGCAACAGGATACGACTTGGGTAAAACACAAGGATATTTGAGGGTTTTTGTTTTGATTTTATTTTTTCTTTTCCTTGGGAAGAAATGGAAATGGAGAATACACAGGAGTTCCTGTGATAGTTCCAGTACTCCACGTATGTGTAGAAGTTGGGCTGTGTTGAGCTGCATTCAGGTCTGGGGCTCTTTCATCTTCTGGATCACAAAATGCATTTTGGAAGCTCCACGTCTAGTGATGGAATTACCAGTCTCTTTGTCTTCCTCTCTGAAAGGATGAATTGGCATCTGAAAAGTTTTAGGTTTATTAAATTACAGTTTCTCTACTAGGAATGATGTTCTGGAGTCATGCCAAAAACCAGTGTCATTTCTTTCAGGTGTACTTGTTCCCTTCTCCTCTTTCTAAACATGTCCAGGTTTTGGGAACACGTGCCAAATTTCTGTGCAGGTACATGCTTCCCAGAGAGGGGAAGCAACCAAGAGTGATTCAGATTTGCTTTATAATTTATAATCCTATGCCTGTGGACACTTAATCCTGTTCTACGTTTTTCTAAATGAAAGAAACCAATTCCACACCCTGACACACCCCCCACTGATATGGTTAAAAGTGTTTAATGCAGGTGGACAGAGTTTTTAAGCCAGCTTTAGTATTTGACATTTGAAAACATCACTGCAGCAGGCTACTGCTTTAAATATACATTGGCCAGTATTGCTAAAGTGCTTCATACGTTCATCAATGTAATTTTCACTGCCTGTAGAATTAATAAATAACTTTGAGACTTAAAGTTTTCTTCTAATGAAGAAAATATTTAAACATCAAATTAAGGCAAAAGTTACTGAAGATCTAGTCTATGTTTTATCACACTTATAAGTGTGTAGTTGACTTTGAAAAGTTGCATACCTGAGGGAGTTGGCTTTTGTAAAACTCAGTTTCCATGGGGAACTCATTGAAGTAGCAGCTTCCACCTTATATCTTTATCTGAAATACCAAAAAAAATAATGATTCTGTGAAGTGGCTTTCCATTCATAGAATAAGCGCTTTGAACCGAGATGCTTGATGCATGGATAAAATGCCTTGAAAAAGGAATAGTGAATCTGAAAAAATAATGTGTTAACACTTATTTGCCTATTTTCCAGCTGTTTGGGTTTATTAATGTAGTTTCATTGTATTTCATTTGGCTAAATCATTCAGTGAAAAGTAGAACATAGATGTTGCAGGCCTAGGCCTGCAAAATCTTCAGAAATAACTATACCTTGCCTCTTTTCCTTAATGTCAGGAATTTGTTATGTGTTCCTTTGGTCATGCCTTAGCGTAAGTTCCCTCCATCCTGTCCCCCCAAAGAACTGGTGTGGTGCACAAGGAGTTTAAAGGATCCCAGGTCTGTAGGCAGCCTACACTGACCTGTTCTAACTGAGCACACTATTGCCTTTAGCAGAAATGCCAATTTTCCATGTCCTCATTTGTGTGTTCTTGGATTTTATTGGCAGCAAGCAAAATATTTTGTCATTAGTTTTTCCTAGATCATTACAAAGAAGAGGGTGAAATGTTACCGATCAGTTTGTGGTTCATGAACACAAAATTAACATAACTTTCAGCCTATGTTTAGGCAGCTAAACAGTTGCTGGAGAAAGAAGTGGTTGATGACAGGCAGGTTACATAGCCTTCAGATAATGTTACTTCCTCTTGTTTTCTTAGCTCGAAGAAGTTTTGTAAAGTACATGCTTTTTCAGAATATTGCAACTGTAATTTGTTCAACTTTAGGGGGTTATTTTAATGTCATTTCTAAATTACTCTAAGCAGGCCCAAATGAACTTCTTTAAGCTGTTTGAATTGTCCTTTAATACAATTAATTGGACAATTGATCAAATACCAGACTGGTTTTAGCTATTTTGAGCACAAATAAGTGTAAGATTAAAAGGTTCTCTCTGATCTAATACACTCTTTTCACCAGTGGTTTATGGTAGATGTTTAGGGAAGAAAAAAATTAGTGCATAGCTATAATTGCAAAATATGCTCCCAGCCTTCAGTGGTTCGCTGTTCATAGATAGACGTCCATCTTAAAATGGCTCTAAAAGAGCTTTGCAGTCTGTGTTCAGACATTCATTTGAGCATATTTAGCTAATGTCAGCTATTGAAAACAGATGTCCTTTTAAAGGTTTGTTAATAAAACGAATTCACACATTCTTTTTGTAGCTAAATCATTTCAGAACAAAGACATAAACCTCTGCTCAAGCAGAGTGGTGTTTTAGATCTCAGGCTTGGGGTGCATTGTCTGTATGGCCCAAAAATTTCCCCCTTTTTACACGCTGAAGTGGATGCAGAGCTGTCTGTTGAAATCCATTTTTTTGCTTGATTGGTGAATCGTTTTAATTACTTGATTTTTGTATTTCTTTAGTGTTGAGTGTTAATGAAGATATTTTACACATAGTCTTTGAAAAGTGAGTAGCACATAGCAATCTATAAGTTTATATTTGACCGTAGCTTTTTTTAAGCAAGGACCTGGAACTTGAACAGAACTGCATTGATTTTTTTTTTCTGAACTGTTTCTTGGACAGTCACTTAGTGCCCCCAGAACTGTTTAGGAGCAAGTGGAAAAACCACAAAGTCACAGAACATAAAATTGTTAGAACTGGGTGGTATGAAAACAAACTCAGAATGAGCCATTCCATCAGGAGGAAAACAGGACTGTTGTTTTTCCCTGATTCAGCCTCTGATGTGAGACTTCATTCAAACATGGAATTTTCTGAGGATGAGCTGCATGCCTTCCATGTCATGACAGCGTGAGGTAATTTATTGTAGTGGGTTACCATCTGATGTTTCTGGGGTTGTACAGTAATGCTGCTAAAAGCACGTTAATTATTGACCTGCCAAAGCTGCCTCTGCTCTCCTCGGCCTCTGCACGCCCTCCTTGGCTACTCAGGTACAAAAGGATTTCTGGCCACGCTGATGCTGTAAGGAGAAGCTGCACCACTCTGTGATGGACTCCTTGGGTCTGATTCCCTGGGATAATGGTCAGTTATTATCCTTGCAGCCTGCTGGAGGAATACACGTGTTCTGCACGGAGAAAGAGCTAACCTTGAATGGAATTTCAAGGGCAAGTAATAGTCACATTTTTCAGTCAAAAGCTGTTTTCGGTTTCAAAGGTCAGTAATTACTAAGGTATCTCTAGCCTGACTTATTTCTGCAATTCTGTAAGGTAGTGGAAGTAACAGAAGTTTCATAAACCATCAGGATAGCTTCTCCTTGGAGCTGAGAAATGATACTGTGTGAAAATCTGTGTAGTTTAACCCAGCTGGCAAGGAGCAGCACAGGGCTGTTCCCTTGCTCGCCCTGGTGGGATGGAGCAGAATTGGAAAAGTGAGAAAAGTCATGGATTGAGAATAAAGGCAGTTTAATAACTGGTAAAGCAAAAGCTGCAGAGAAGCAAAGGAAGTAAAGGAATTCCTTCCTACTTCCAGTAGGCTGGCAGGGGTTAAGGCATTCCCAGAAAAGCAGAGCTCTGTCTCACATAGCAGTGACTCAGGAACACAAAAAATGCTGACACTAAAGGTGCCCCCTTCCTCCTTCTTGCTTTGGCGTTATACACTGAGTGTAATGCCATGTGGTGTGGAATGTCCCTCGGGTCACCTGGGGACAGCTGTGCCCCTCTGTGCCCCCCAGCCTCCCTGCTGGCGGGGTGAGGAGCAGGAAAGGCCCTGCCTGTGTAGGTGCTGCTCAGCAGTAACTGGAACATCCCTGTGTCATCAACACCGGTCCGGCACAAATCCCAAACACAGCCCGTGCCAGCTCCTGGGAAGAAAGTTAACTCTGTCCCAGCCAAAGCCAGCACAAACTCCAGCGGGAACCTGATATATTTTATAGGTCTGTGAATGTTTATGGAGAATGTGTATGTCCCAGACTTCGAGTCCCAAGGTCAAGGTAGGAGCTGCAAACAGACTTTATTAGAGTGCTCTTGGCATTGACGTGAAACTTCTTATCAGTTTTTTCTGATACTGCTTGCACTGGGGAGGTGAAGTCCAGGGAGAGCAATATGTTTCTGCTAAACTCAGTGATAAAAGTGAGTTCTTGGTGAGTTGTGTGCTTGTCAAAAGAAAGCTGGAAAGCACATCAGTTGAAGAGAGTTAGCAAATGAGCTGTATTTTAGGTAAGAGCTGATTTACGAATGTAGAGAACAGAGGTTGAGAAACTTATCAGGTGTCTCAAGTGCTGATGGCTGAAGCAGGCTGTCCATAAATCCTTCAACAAATTGGAGAAAGCAAATTGATCTGTCAGTGGTGTCACTGCAACCAAATACAAAGGTGAAATACGTGTGGCACAGGCTGTGGGCTGGGGAATCGTGATCAGCTGCCTCCCAGCCGAGCATCTCCAAACAGGAAATTTCCGAGTCCGATTTCTGTAGCTTTCATTCATTTAGGTTTCACTCAGGTGTTACATGTTTTTACTAAGATCTGATCAAACTAAAAGCTGACATTCTGAATTCCTTAGTAGATGCTCTTTTCATTATTTTTAGTTAAAATAACTAAACATAGGATGCTGTTATGAACAAGCAGAAAAAATATTCTTTACTCAGTAAATATGAATAGAAAGTGTTCTTTTGCATGGATAATGAAATTAAATGTCTTTAAAGTGTAGCTCCTTCTTAATATTTAACTTCCAGGTTGTAACTTAGTAGCAGTGCAGTATTGGGAATGGTAAAAGGTTGGGTGACTTCATTTGGGCACAGACTTCCTCCATTGTGTGAAGCACGACTGTTAATTGATTACAACCTCTAAGGACAGATAATTTGAGTTTTAGCGTTATCTCCCCAAAATGAGTAACTGCAAAAAGTCTTCAATGACGCCCAGCAGAGCAAGTGGTTGGAGGGTGGTCCAGGAGAGCAGTGACATCTCCCTTGCTGTATTTCACTTGGGGCATTATTGTTTCCCCTGAGCAGAAAACCCAGATGATTTCTGACAAACATATTGCTGCAGGGCTTTATGCATTCCCTGAGTTTGCAGGAAAGGAACTGCACCAAGTACAGTAACTTTTCCCTGAAGATTTGGGGCACTTGTCGATTTTGATGCATAGATCTTAATTAACTGTAACTCTCTTTATAAGAAAATACCGGTGTTTGACACTGCATTAAATTGCAGAATTGTCATGCAAACAATACATATCTCATGGAACTTAATAAAACCAGAACCAAACTTCCTGGGTAATAGGATCAGAGGTTAGGAGCAGAAAGTGGGTGTTAGAAGACCAGCGGCAGAGGGCCTTGTAAGAAGAAAAGGTGTCTTGGAATGAAAATCCCTTTATGATACCTATCTTGTAGTTTGTTTTTTTCTAACAGGTAACCCACTGACTGTATGTTCAGAGTAATATTTTGTTCTAATTTTGATTCTACGCGGTTCAGACAGTCTGTGCTCCACAGGGGGAATTAAAGAAGACAGAAACTTGAACTCTTTGCCTTCATATGATGGATGTTAATGCTCTCTTTTCCCGTGATAAAAATTGAGATCCACAGATTCCGCTGGGCTGGCTGCAGGGTTAGGGAGGTGTGACTGGGGAATGCTGGGCCCTGTGCCCTGGGGGCGTGGGAGAGGCTGTCGCTGCTATTCCGAGGGTTTATCAATTATGTAATGTATTTGAGTTGAGTTAATTTGTAGATGAGTACAGAGTAATTAGGGCTGGATTGGTGCAGAGTGGCAGCCTTGGAAGCACCTAAGGGCAGAAGTAGTAAGTTGTGGATGGTTCTTTGTTCTGGCTGCCATTAGATGTTTGGCTGGTTCTATCACAAGCACTCAGCTCCTCTGTGTTTCTTTCACAGCTCTGCAGTTGACTTGCTGTGGCCTCTGCTTGTTTGTTTTTAGATTACAGTCCTCAGAAAAGAAAACTTTGACTCTGCAGACTGCTGGCAAAAATGTGTGTGCCGTGGCCATGTGGCAGGAGTTGTTGTTTCAGAACCGTATCCTGGGGTTTATTTCATTGATTTGTTTTGTTGTCTGTTACAGTATAAAGGAAATGAAGATGGGGAGACAGTTATCATTGAAAAAGACCATTTTATGGACGACTTTTTCCAACAGGTAAAGTTACAGTTTACACCACGGATTAAAGACTTACTGTTTTCTCTCTGTGCCTTTTCATTTCTATGATGAAGTTAACCAATTCATCTACACATTCTCCCCAATATGGTTTGTAATGTTATGCCAAATCAAGTGTTGGTAACACCTTATTCCTTTATTTCAGGGTATTTTCTGTATTTATTGCAGAGAAATGTTTTTAACTCCCTATAAACAAGAAATTTGCTCGTAGAATTTTAAAATAGTTTTTTATTTAGAGTATTAGCACTTAAGTTTTTGGCCCTACAGAATATATTTGCTATTAACAATACTGGTTTTTAGTTCAAAAAAATAATTACAGACCATTTAAATGTTGACATTTCTGCTGGGATTTCTTTCTCTGGTAGTTAAAGATGAAATAGTTTGGTTTTTATTAGCAGTGGTTTTTGTTTTTAAAATCACATTTGCCCTGAATTATTCTAATGTCTTCTTTATCCTATTTCTCTCTCTCTAGGTTGAGGAAATCAGAAATAATATAGCAAAAATAGCACAAAATGTGGAAGAAGTGAAGAAGCAGCACAGCATTATCCTGTCGGCACCAAATCCTGAAGGAAGTGAGTAACAATTTTTAAGATTTCACACAAGTGTGGCTAGATATTCTGAAATATTGTTTGTATTAGCTGCCTATAGGAATAGAACTTGAGGTGTTCACAATGCAAAACGTAACACTAAGTAACTCTTTTAATTTTTAATATTGAATTAATACTTTCATTCATTTATTTTGACCTTTTGTAAGTCTCATTTGAAAAATGTATTTTCTGAGTATTTCTAGCATCATGCAAACCTTTCCTAGACTAAAACTCAATTTAATACGGTATTTTGAAATTGAGTTTTTTCTTCAGAAACTTCGAGGCTGTTTAAGTTTCTTCTCCTTTGTGAAAATGCTGAAGTTGTCAGCTGAAGCTTGTACTGCCAGCTCTTCTCTTCATTCTTCAGTGGGGTCAAGGTCCTGTGTAACACCAGAGGCAGCTGCTGCAGCAGTACTTCAGTTCCATGTGCAGCCCTGCTTGTAGAGGTTTAACCCCAAAGCTGAAGGGAAGTTGTGCTTTCAGAGCAGAAAGCTCAGAAGTTCAGGGAACTTGCCCGGAAATGTGGAACCATCCCAGTTCTCACCCCTTGGTACTCAGGGCATGGCCGTGCTCGTGGGCAGGGCTCACAGAAAAGGGAAGACAAGATGCTGATTTTGAATGTTGCAATGCTGGCTTGACATTTCTCTTGTTGTTCCATCTTGTTGATGGAAACCGAGCGTGGGGTGTTAGTTCATGTTGTGCCCGTGTTTTCCTTGGTGTGTGTTTGTATCCCTGCAAGTGGTTTTGCAGGCTGCTTTTTCAGTGAATCTCAGCTTTCAGGGTTCACCTGAATGTTTCACATCTGTGGTCTCAGCTCATTTATCAGCGTGTGTTTGTGCTAAAAATTGTGCTCAAAAGTGCCTCTGAATGGTATGGGAACGTGCAGTGCCAGCGCTTGTAAGCAGTGTACGCTCTTTTGAGTGTGGTGCCTTCAGAAAGCCCTGTAACAGATCTGGCCAAGTTCTTCGGGAATGCTCTGGGCAGAATTCTCCAGAATGCAATAGGCAGTGCATGGCACAGAGATGCTAATAAGTGTAAAAGCAATGAATACTTGGGAGACAACACAGTCGAGAAAAGGTGAAGTAAGTCTATATTTTCACTTGTATTTAGAATTCAGTGGCATTTAACTTTTTACTGGCAAATTAACATTACCCTCAAAGTGTTAAGAAAAACTGCGTATCTCCAGGTTTAGTGGATGATTTGGTAATAACATTTCCCAGGTGTAAGAAGCAAGAACCTGATAGTGTGCTGTTATAAAAATGGTACTTAAAGTACTTAGGAGTATAACAAACTTCAACTCTGCATAGTTGTATTGAATAAAATTCTGAGATGGCAAGGCAGATTCTTAGACTCTTGCTGACTTGGCTACTATCAATCATTAACACTTCAAAAATTATTTTTAAAGGAACAAAGGAAGAACTTGAAGAGCTAAATGAGGAAATAAAGAAGATTGCTAATAAAATCCGGGCCAGATTAAAGGGTATGTTGTGAGGACAAATAAAACTTTGCTTTCAGAAATAACCGAAAATGATGCAAAGTAATTCCTCCATTTAGAAATGTATTCTGCAACTGAAATGCTTTTTTTTGGTAGTGATATTTTGCAAAATTACCTTTTTTTAAAAAAAAAAGTTTTAAAAATTTTTCAAACTTTTAAACCTTTTAAAATTTTTCCAGTGTAACAGACATTAGTGTGACTCTGTTAAGAGTATGATTGAAGCAGTTACTGTGTTTAAAGATCCCTACCAATTATCAAAATTATTTAAAAATTTTATTTATATATCACTGCCACCTCTCTCCCCTGAAATGTTACACGTTTGTGGGGAACGTGTGCATTTAAAAAGTAGTAATAGTGTTTACAAAGTAATTGAGCTGCAGTGTTAAATAACTGACATGGACTGGGCATTCTTGTCTTTTCTTAGCTATCGAACAAAGTTTTGATCAGGGTGACAATGCTAATCGGACTTCAGTGGACCTCAGGATAAGAAAAACACAGGTAGGACCCCTTCTGTTTAAAGAAAAGAAACGGATTCCGGAAAAGCGGCGAAGGAGCTGAGCTCCTCTGAGCTTGTGTCGTGGTGTTGTGCGGTGTTGTGTGTTGTGCGGTGTTGTTGGGTTGTGGTGCTGTGCGGTGTTGGGTTGTGTTGTGCGGTGCGGTGTTGTGTGGTGTTGTTGAGTTGTGGTGTTGGGTTGTGTNGTACTTTGTTGTTGGGTTGTGGTGTGGTGTTGTACAGTGTTGTACAGTGTTGTTGGGTTGTGGTGTTGTGTTGTACGGTGTTGTGTGGTGTTGTTGGGTTGTGGTGTTGTGTTGTACGGTGTTGTGCTGGGCTGGGGTGCCCCGTGCCGCCGTGCAGCACAGCTGGCCGCGTGACAGCAACAGCCGATTGTGTTCCCGCTTCCCACCCAGCACTCGGTGTTGGCCCACAAGTTCGTGGAGGTCATGACGGAGTACAACGAGACCCAGACGCTTTTCCGAGAGCGCAGCAAAGGGCGGATCCAGAGGCAGCTGGAGATCAGTAAGTGACCCAAGTATGCTTCTAAATCAAAGTAAATTATGTGTTAGTACCTGCCGTGTTTCTTATTAATTAAATATGGTACGAAGCATCAGAGATCATGGACATCATCTTGAGGCGTGGGAGAGAAAAGAAACAATTTTATTGCATGGCATAAACTCTTTGATATTAGTCTTTTTAGAACAGCTGTAAAGAACAGAGAGAAAACTCACTAAATAATTTCCTTTAGATTGAAAATAATTAAAGAAATTATCTTTTTCCTTTGCTTCATTTACTTGCAATGTTGCAACTTTAAATGAAGCATTAAGAAAAGCTGCATTCTGAAACAGCAAGTGTTATTAAAAGCCATTCCAAAATTAACATGCCTAACAGGATAACATCTCTTTTTATGTGAGGCCATTTTTGTCTACAAGGACACTTGTTAAATTCATCTTGCATAAAATCAGTGCTGCTGTTACATGTGCTTTAATCATTTGTTGACTGACTTACGACTTACTTCCAGGTGATTATTAGGAGTATTTAGAAAGGTTCCTAGCTTTACTTTAAACTACAGCATCTACCTGGGAAGGTGTCTAAAAAGTACCTAAAATTAGTCTTTTTTTGAATATGCTCTATAAAAGTGAATGTATACATTGCTGAAATGGGGAATGCAGAGAAACAGGCAAATTACAAGAAAATCTTGCTTTTTGTGTGCTTTTCAAATTTGTCATTATCCTCTCATGCTAGTGGTTCAATTTGGCATTCCAGTAGAGTTTATCAGGCAAGTTAAGTTGTTCTTTGCTTGTATTTGAAGGGAGGGACCCCAACAGCTCAGGACATGGTTCTTGTAAGTTAAAGTTATTGTGACCCAATTCGAGCCTTCAGCTTTTCTTAAGCACTACAGATTTCAAAGCAGGTTTTGCAGCATTCTTGAGTATTAGCATCAGAAAGAAATATTCAAACTGTAGCTTTCACCTGATGGGACAGGATTACATAAATTGGTAGAGATATTCAACTTATTTTTCACTGGAAGAACAGGGATTTGATATGTAATTGTTCAAATTGAACAATACAAATCACTTGAATGTGTTGGTTTTGGTGCACCAGTGGGATCAACAGGATTCAGTTTGCTCCAGCATGCAATACTCAACTGCAGCAAGGCAGAAGTGAAGGTGCACCGTGGGTTGTCATCTTCCCTGTGTGGAATATGAATGGAATCCTGGGTGGGTAAAATCAAATTTACGTAAAGATTTTATTGCCCGCACAGTGGTGTGATGTGATTGAGTGGAATAGGTAAATATTGAATGTTACGTAAATAGAATTCTGAAGAACACTCCACTTGACAAGGTTCATATGTACATGGTAAATGTTTCTGATCAAACTCTTCAATTTGACAAAGAAAAAACCCCAGCCAGCCAAGCAGAAATACCCCATGACCAGGATTCTTCGTGGTAGCTTTGAATCTACATTTGTTTTCTGACTAATATTTGATATTTTCTGGATTTTGCTCTGTGTAAAATGGCCCTTGGTAGTGGCTAAACACGACAGGATTTTATCCTGCAAAATCTCAATGCAAGAATTGTCTTTGAATTGTCATCCTTCTTTATGTTCCATGCTGAATAAGTGATGTTATGTGAAGTCCTGTTGTTTTTATCCTAGCTGGAAAGACCACCACTGATGAGGAGCTGGAAGAAATGTTAGAGAGTGGTAACCCTTCCATTTTCACTTCTGATGTATGTATTTCTGGTCCAGTTACGTCTCTTCTGTTCTGCTGCTCCTGCTCTTTAGAGGTGTGTTGGCACTTACCCATGTCCGTGTCTTTTTCCATTCTCCCCAAGATTATATCAGACTCTCAAATAACCAGGCAAGCCCTGAACGAAATCGAGTCCCGTCACAAGGATATTATGAAACTGGAATCCAGCATTCGGGAACTTCACGAGATGTTTATGGACATGGCCATGTTTGTTGAGACTCAGGTGAATGAACCAATTCAAACACATTTATGGGGCGGTGGGTTTTTCCTCACTCTTCCTCTTGGCAGTGTGCAGAAGCAGTTGATCATAGTCAGATAGTGCAGACTCAGTGTTCTTGGGCTGATTAGAATATATCAAAGTTACTCACTGGGCGTTGCTGCTGTGTTGTGGACAAATTGACCATCTCGCTGTACGTACAGGATGTGCTTTCAGTACCTGACCACAGACTTTGCTGCCAGTCAGGGTACTGAGTGTTTTCTTCAGTGTGCTGGAACATCGTTGTGCGTGTTTAAGGAAGGAAAGGTACCTCCTGGAACACGGGTTAAGACCTTGGGAATTTGGGTTCTGGGACACAGTGGAATAACGGGTGTGTCAGCAAGGCTGTGTGCACCCTGCACTTAATGCAGAGCTTCGATTCCTGTGTTCCTTAGCGGGAATGGAAAGGGCTTGACAAGTCCTTCAAGTCACCTCCTGTATTCATAAGCTTTGTCTTGACATGGACATAAATTTGTTCTGTTTTTAGTCTTTAAATACCAATTATCCAACAAAAGTATTTTTAACTTTCGTCTTAAAAAGGTTTGATTTCTGCAGGAGAGTGAAAAGAGTAGTGTTAAAGAAAAACTTGCCTGAAAAGGGCTATTTCTTGTAATTGGGTTTTGTTCTAGAAGTCTTTTGTTGCTTTGATGTTAAATATACAGCCAAGGAAAATCAGTGGCAGGTTTCTTTTGAATTACATATGAACAGAAGTTACCTGTGCATCATTCTTTAATGCTTTGCTGTTTACTGCTGCTGATTATCTCTTCTGATGGACAGAGACACAGGTAACAGACTTACTGTCATTTTTAACCAATCCTCCATTTCATTGCCAAATTTCATTCATCATTTTGAATTAGTCATGCATTGACATTCTAACCCCCCAGTTCTGAGGAGCTGTGCATTTCTTAGATAGCTGTTGAAGCTTGTGTGGAAATAGTCCATGTCCTTTCCCACCTCAGCCACACCGAGCGTTCCTGGTCTCTCGAGTGTGTCACCCGTGGCTTTGGCTGGTAAAACATACCTCCAGGTATGCTTTCAGCTCTTCAGCTTTGCTCCTGCACAAGGGAGGAATTCACCTGCCCTGCTCACCAACATTCCCTGTTTGGTGAGAGCTGTGAGCCCTTGCTTCTCATTCCCCTTTTTCCTTTACCTGCCAAAGCAGAAAAAATGTCATCCACAGTATGTGCATCATTCACTTGGTGAAAGTCACTGTTGATGTTCTGAGCTTTCTTTTCGATTCATTAAACAAAGTTTCGTGGATTCCAATAATATGTTTCTTCTTCAAAATTTCATTTTAAGGGTGAAATGATCAACAACATAGAAAAGAACGTGATGAATGCAACAGATTATGTGGAACATGCGAAAGAAGAGACAAAAAAGGCAGTTAAATACCAAAGTAAAGCACGGAGGGTATGTTGTCTTTCTGTAATTGTCCTAGTCAGTATTTGAACTTAGCACAGGAACATTTCCAGTGTGAATTATTTTGTTACAGTTAATATTGAAAATTTATAATACCAATAGAGGACAGAAACTTCTCGGACTATGAAAACAGATCAGCAATTCATGCACAGATGAGGGTTATTCACAATTTTCCACTCAAAGCTGCCATTACAGAGTGCAAAAAGCCCAAAAGAAGAATTAACGTATTATTCCAGTAGATAAATCCACATGTTTTTCTTACTAGCTTTCACAATACCTTAAATTATTCAGACTCTAAATAACCTTAATTTTTTGGGGCTGTTTATCACTGGTAAACCTACCTGAATTTAAAGCTATAAAATCTATATGCTAGCAGGTAAAATAAAAGTGCTTTTGCTGAAACTGGCTTATTCTTTTTAAAGTCTGTCTGTAATTACTAATTTTACAGATCAGTTAGGGGGATCTTCCCTCTGGGAAGGATGTGACATTCTGCCATGGCACTGAATTTGTGGAGGACTTGAGTTCAAAGGAATGTTCAGGCATTTTCTATGGCACTTGTTTTGTTTTGGTATCTTTCTTCCCATCAGACACCAAATCATATATTCTGATATCAGACTACTAAATAGTTTATTTTTACATTCCAGTTTCCCCTTTTGATACACTGTGCGATTGGGTGAGGCTCTTTATGGTGAGCTGGATTTGAGGGAATAATTCATCTTTCTATAGATAGAGATCTCACAGAGATAACACGCCTGGTTCATTTACAAAAGGTCTTTTCAGAAGTGTTAAAAAGAGCCTACTTAATACGTTTGTAAATGCTGGTTGTATCCTCTGGTAACTGTCCAGGCGTTAGTCACAGGAGTTTACCTGTTTAAAATGTTTATTCTTACATTTGCAAGATCATACAGATAAATTTATCTCAATTGGAGAATACAGTAGGCTTTAATAAAAGTGCTTGTGGATCAAAAAGCTGACTATTTGTAAATCTGAAAATAAATGCAATTAATGTGATTAATATTAATAATACCTTGTTTTTTGACAGAAAATGTGGATAATTATCATTGTGTCAGTGGTGTTGATTGCCATAGTAGCTCTAATTATTGGTTTGTCTGTTGGTATTCGGTGATGCTTGGATAACCCCAGCATGCATGGCTTCCTGCCACTGTGGCAGTAAGTAACTAATGAACTAATTTGGCTCTTGTTTTTCTCGGAATTGTTCTGCTAACCCTTAACATCTGTACAGCTGGGGGGGCTGGGGGGCCTTGCTGATCTCTGGGCACGGGGACAGTTCCAGACTGACCCTCAGGGAGCCCTGCAGCAGGGCACTCACTGCCCCACCAGCAGCAGGAGAAAATGACAGCACAAAGCCAATTCTTGGCTCCCCTCTTGGAATTACTTTTTTAATGCTGAAAGTTCACATCAGCAAACAACATGGAATACTAAGTACGCTTGGAACTTTATCAAATGGGGCTTTCTGTGGGTTTAAGTAGAGTTTTTTAAAAAGTAGATGTCTGCAGCTGTGAAGTTGGCTATTATTATGCCTTGGAGTAAATCTCTGAAACTCTTTATTACCATTATGAGCAGGTGTCAGTTCAGACAGCTCATCAGAAATCCAGATTCTGTACTAACACTCTTTCAACAGCTGAGGTTTAGTTTTGCTGTTAGAGATCCTTCTCAGCTCTGCTTTATGGGCAGAGAACGGAATTTACTGGGTCATTACTGGGAGTCAGAAATACCTGAGCCAGTGTCACACCTCGCTGCATTTGCACAGAACCAGCTCTGGTTTTAACCCTTGCAGCTCCTCTGAGCTGTCACCTGCACAATGTTTTTCCTGAGCTCCTGTTGAATTCCACCGAGGGTGCAGCTGGAAAGGTTTGAGGAGGCTGCAAATATTTATCCAAGGAGGGTGGCAGTTCCTTGGACTTGACCTACATCTGTTTCTAATGATATTTACAGAGGTTGGCTATGAGTAATAACTGTTCTTGTGTAAAGGAAAACAGAAATGGTGCACAGATGGCTCCATCTGGTGACTATGGTTACGTGTATGTTAGAAACAGGAAACAACAGGAAATCATAGCAGTGATTACTCTTTAGAAAGAAAATCCAAATGCTCAGGCTGGGTGTCGGTGTGGCTGTGGCTCTTCATATATGCTAACAGTTCTGTCTCTGACAAAGTGTTTCAATCTGAACTTTTCTCTCTTTTCCCTGCAGAAATTGATATTCATAATAATATGTGTAACTGTATTGCTTCTGATACTTGGAATTATCCTAGCAACAACTCTGTCCTAGCAAGCACATTCCAAGAGTTGCGAACCTTCAGAAACTCCAAACCATCCTCGCTAAAACCAAGCCTTGTCCAGAGATGATGCCTTACACTGTCCCAGGATGATGACCTGTCACTAATGGTTAAAAATGAAAGCAAAATCTCTCTTAATGTTTACTCATAAGTGAAGATCAGAATGTATTAGGATGTGTGTGGAATTTTCATCACAAACTAGAACCTTGTAAGACTGAAACTTGCTCCTGCTTGTTTTAACTAAAGTAACTTAGGATTTTTTCCCATCTCAGTGTTACAGTTTAAACAGGGAGTTGAGAGACTATTGAGTTTTGACTGTTTGGCTTTTTTTCCTATTGCTAATCTAATTCTAATCATGACTTAGTACCTTGCCAGTGCTGCCTTTGTTAGCACTCTTGTGAATATTTTTATGAGATGTAGCCTTGTGTTTAAGTGTATTAATTATTTAGTCACTTTAACCTATTTAAACTTCATGCTTTTTCTCCAACAAGTGCTAAAATATTTTATCTGAAAAGACTACTCATTTAACTGCCTAGTGCACTACACTTGAGAAGAAAAACGACAAAAAGCTTTTTTACACTCGCCAGTTTTTTTATTTTTTCTTTCAAGGTTAATTGCTTTAAATATTTCCTTCGTAATTAATGAAAAGTTAGTTGCAACATTTCTGGTAAAAGAATACAGCTCTGAAACACGCTGAATTTGCACTTGAGCAGATAATTTTACAGGTAATTCTTGTGCAAAGGAAACTGATGGTTTAACCTTATTGCTTATATGAATATGACAGGAATGACTTCATAAAGCCAAAACAAGTTTTCTTGTTCTGAAGTTTGCTAATGTTGATGTATGAATACAGCACATGGGGATGAACTTCCCGGAAGAGTCTGAAACATAATTCCAACTAAGACACTGACTTGTTATGAAATTTGTGTGTTTCTAACAGAGATGAAGTGTTTTGGTGTGGTCATGCCTGTTGTAATGCCAGCTTGCACGACTTGAAAGCTTGAAAGAATTCAAATGTACCCAAATAACTGCATTTAATGTTACAGGTTATTTTTGTATTTTCGTGTGTAAGATATTTGTAACTTGGGTTTGTGACTCCTCATTGTTTAAGCATATCCATGTAGATATGTAGATATATTTACACTCTAAGAGGAATGGAAGAGAGGATGATCTGTGCCTTTTTAAACATGGTCTAAAACTATACTCATCAATGCTTTCAGATATTCAGCTCTAATGTTAACTGCAGTAACTCGGTCCTACAAGTTTGGAATCCTTAAACTTAGGTTTTGTTGAAAGTGTCTGAGATCAAAGTTACTCAGTAAATGAGAATTCAGCCTGACTTCATGAAATTCAGCAGAGTTTACAATTTCTATTGTATGTATGAATATTCCTGCTTTGCTGCCCAGGTATACTGTGAATGTGCTGGCGCTATTCAGATGTCAAACATGTTTAGAAAAGAAAACAAATACCATGCTTATTAATATTATTATTATTATTATTATTGGCCTTTTTGCAAGTCAGCCATAAAGAAGTCGCTTGAAAAATTCGGCTTCAATAATGAACAAATTTATTTTACCTCTAAGTCCAGAACACTCACTGATTTTGTGAGAAAGTTTACATGCAAAGCAAGGAAAGATTGGTTGCCTTAATGCTCGTTCTAGGTAAATACGTTTTTTATTCTGTAGTTTTCTAGATTTTTATCAGTAAGTATTATTTATACAGATACACAAATTAGATGGGGGGGAAAAAAATCACTCCTGCTGTTTAACAGCTGGTTATCGAAAGTGACCCTCAAAATCCTGTCATGTTGAATTTTTTTTTCTATAATGCAGTAATTTGCCCATCAAGACCACAAATTTGTAGGCTGCTCCATAGTTTTTACTTCTTGTCGAACAGCTGCCTCAATGAGTTTGTTTTAAAGCAAAACAGACCTTTTCACGTGAACCTCTTTGTTCGGTTCATTTTGGAGGGGAGTACATCTCTAACCAATGCACTAATAAACTCATGTAAGCGAGGCTCTCGTGTCTCTTTTTGTGTTCTTGGTGTTGCTGTGACCTTTGTGAATATTCCCAGGGTTTGACTAAGGCTGGTGTGTTCTTGCAGTGACTGACATCAAACAGTGAATTGCCTGGGCTCAGAGTGAGGTGGCTGGAGCTTTTTCCCAAAAAAGGGGTAGAGGTAATGATGAAGAAAATAATGGGATTTATTAATTTAAGGTGTGCCCATGGGGCAGCTTTTTCAGCAAATTGTTGAGATAAGAAACTCCAAGGTTTCATTTGAGTGAGTGCTCTCTTCATACAGAAATAATTTGTGACAACTTTTGTGCCAGTCTGACAGCGGTGAGGGTTTGGATGCAGATTTAATACCAGAGCACTTCGAAAATGACCAATTCATTTTTACCCGTCAGTAAAAACAGGGAAGGTGTTCCATAGGTGCTCTTACAATGCTCAGGTTGGTTGTCAGTGCAGGTACCTGCTCCTCACCACGGTGCCACAGCAGCCGTGGGGAAAGCCCCAAACCTGGGCAGGAATGAACTCGATGGAATCAGCTAAAGCTGTCATTGTGCCTCAATTCTGCTGTGCGCTGTAAAACAGCACAGACAGTTTTAGGCAAAGCAGGTTTGTTTATCAAAGCACTGCATGAGTTCTGGTGAGCAGGAGCCTGATAAAATTGCCAAGACAAAGGGAAAGGAGGGCACTGCTGCCTATGGGGAAGCGTGCTTTTCTTTGATTTTAAATAATGTGATTTTTATAAAGTTGCACTTAATGCGGTTTGGAGAGCACGGTTTGGACGTGGCCTTTGTTTTGGGTTGTGGTGGGGGCATTTCCAGGGGGGTGGTTGTGGTGTGAAGCAGGGGTTTAAAGGCTTGGGCTACCCAATGGTCAATCTGATGGGACGAGTTCATGGGGCTCAGACAACACCTCTGAAAAGAGCCCTGGCACCTGCAGGGGGGCAGCGGCCCGTGGGCAGCTGGGGCTGGGCTGGCACGGGCAGCCTTTGGCCCAGGGCTGGCACGGGCAGCCTTTGGCCCCGGGCTGGCACGGGCAGCCTTTGGCCCTGGGCTGGCACGGGCAGCCTTTGGCCCCGGGCTGGCAGGGGCAGCCTTTGGCCCCGGGCTGGCACGGGCAGCCTTTGGCCCCGGGTTGGCACGGGCAGCCTTTGGCCCTGGGCTGGCACGGGCAGCCTTTGGCCCTGGACTGGCATGGGCAGCCTTTGGCCCCAGGCTGGCACGGGCAGCCTTTGGCCCTGGACTGGCATGGGCAGCCTTTGGCCCCGGGCTGGCACGGGCAGCCTTTGGCCCCGGGCTGGCACGGGCAGCCTTTGGCCCTGGACTGGCACGGGCAGCCTTTGGCCCCAGGCTGGCACGGGCAGCCTTTGGCCCTGGACTGGCATGGGCAGCCTTTGGCCCCAGGCTGGCACGGGCAGCCTTTGGCCCCGGGCTGGCACGGGCAGCCTTTGGCCCCGGCTGTGCCCGCAGCCACCCCTGTCCCTCTGCCATGGGCACTTGCCAGGGAGCGTGCGGGAGGAAAAAGAACATTTAATGAGCCCTTGCCACTTGGTTCTGGAGACCAAAAGTCCTTCTGGAATAACGGTTTTCACGAAGGGAAGTGCACAGACATGGTAAGTACTGACAAAACCATGCTGTTGATGTATTGTAAGGAATGATGGCTGCTGTTTGCCTTTCAATCCATTTGACTGCAAATAGGGGAAAGAAGGATTTTCATGTTCCAGAGTAAATAGTTCCTAGAAAACGGCTAAGTTATGATGCAAATAGCTGACAAGATGTAGCACTAAGTAGGAAGAAGACATGGATTATTTTGCACACAAAATTGCGTTTCCTGTATCCGTACTTTTGAGAGGACATGACGCAGGGTTGGGTCAGGCTGGGCCGGGTACTGTCAGCTGGAAATAGATTGAGCTGGGCACGTTAAACTGAGTTTAATGTGACTCAGTTGAGAGAGTGTGAGTGCAGAGATGCTGCTTCTGCAGCAGCTCACTTGATAGTCCTGTAATGTGGTATTTGGAGGGGCAACTTCTTGACAAGGTCATTTGGTTCTTATTGCACACAACTGTTCTGCTTCTGTACTCGAAAGGGTTTTCATTTTTTGAGTGTTGTGGTGTATAACCCTCAGCAACGTTTCTGCCATCAGGCAAGCCTGTTGAAGTTTTATGCAATTGGTTTCATCATCTTAATCAGCATTTCCCCCCCGGAGGTTTCAGGAGGGTTTTCCCATGGTGTTTCTCACACCCCCAGGAATTTGGCCACAATGTAGATGATGTGCCTTGGCCAGAATATGATGGCTTGGCAGGTTGATTTGTGTTCTGTCCCCGGTCCAAACCAGCAGGCTGCTGCTCAGAGGGGTGCTGGCCCTTAAAAGCATGGCTGGACCCTGCTTTGAATTTGTAGCTGGGTTTTACACTGAGAAAATGGAAAGCAAATCCTTTGAATGCTGGCAGTGGGGTGGACAAAACCATTTCATTTAGAGCTCCCTCTCAGCCACGTGCACTTAATGCTGCAAATTTCAGTGGGACGAAAAGGCTCTCAGAAAACACAATTAATTCTAATTGTATTCTTCCAGGCCTTCCCTGGGATTTCTGATTTAAGCACAGCTACCAATCTGGACCCGAGTCTAGGGAAAAGCTCTGAGACCTGAAGCGTATTTAGTGAGAGCAATTAAGCTCCAGTCCCTTCTGCAACATCAACTCAAAGCTTGAAAGAGCGGCTCATTCTTGACAGCTGCAGTTTGGCTGCATCCCTGCTCTGCCTGCTGGGAGCTGGGGGCTACTGGGGGGGCTGGGGCAGGAGGGGAGCCTGGGGCAGGAGAGGAGCCTGGGGCAGGAGGGGTGTTTGGGGAGGGTCCTGGGCAGCTCAGGGTGAGCAGGGGTGTTTGGGGAGGGTCCTGGGCAGCTCAGGGTGAGCAGGGGCGTTTGGGGAGGGTCCTGGGCAGCTCAGGGTGAGCAGGGGTGTTTGGGGAGGGTCCTGGGCAGCTCAGGGTGAGCAGGGGTGTTTGGGGAGGGTCCTGGGCAGCTGCTGGGGCAGAACCACTGCATCCCGGGAAGGCTCTGCTGGCAGCACCTGATGATCTCCACTGGGAAGTTTAGACTGATGCAGATCCTAAGGAGAAAAACCTAAAACTTCTGCATTTGCAGCAAATATTGTAGGACCTGTTTGACATGTGCTGAAGCAAAACATGACCTCACTACTAGAGTAATTTTATTTTAAAAATACCACAAAAGCACAACACAAACACCACCCCCC
>VZTX01000729.1:0-42213 GCA_013400915.1 Pardalotus punctatus | reverse complement strand
GCAAAGGTGGGCATCCCTCACCCAAGCACCCAGTAAAGATGGGCATCCTTCACCCACCCACCTGGGAAAGGTGAGCATCCCTCACCCAAGCACCTGGTAAAGGTGGGCATCCCTCACCCACCCACCCAGTAAAGTTGGGCATCCCTCACCCAAGCAGCCATCTCTCCGGGGGCGAACACAGCAAAGGTGGGAGAGGCAGCTGTGGGTCCCCGACACAGCTGGATCCGTGTGGGTGGCGAGCGTGGCCAGGACGATTTTCCATTGGTTCATTAGGAAGCCGAGGCACCGGGAGGCTGCTGGAGAGCACCGGGCTCTCCCAGCCGCTCCGTGGCCCAGCCTGCCTCCCGCAGCCGCGGGCTTTGATCTCGCCCCATCACCAGTCGGGCCCAGTAGGGCGGTGGGAGCTGCGGGGGCCAGAGCCCGTGGCTCAGGGTAGCCACCTTCTCTCCACGCAGGGCCCCCGGCCCCCGATCGGTGGCGCTTCATCAAGGCAGGGCCGACCGACGCGCGCGTTAATTAGGAGGCTGAAATTATAATGTTATGTTAAAGAACAAAGGGTCTCCAAAGGAAAAATATGTGCCGCGTATCTGACAAAGATAAATTGGATTATTCAAAATATTCCTGATGAAATGTTACATTTTGCAACTAATTATCAATCTGTTTTATCTCCGGACCAGCTGGGCATTTTTGTGCATGCAAGACCTGCCTTACCAATGATCTTAAGATGTCACTGTAGCGTTTACATCTTTTATTTCAAGATTTAAATAACTAGGAAGTAGCTAATGTAATTCACTGCTGAGAAGAAAGGCTGGTTAGTTGAATGCTTTCCAAAGTGATATTCTCCTAATGAACTTCTCTGGACTGTGAGTAATGAGGCTTTATTCAAATAATGTTTAAGAAAGGTTTTTATAATGTAATTTTTTAAAGAAAGAGCAACATTTAATGCATTTAAAATATCTTTATTAATCCTATACTGCCTCATGTAGCATTAAAGCATTGTGAATATTTGGTTTTGTTCCTTCTGAATGTTCCTTTTGTGATGAACTGGTTGCAGTAGCAATGGAGCTATAGAAATCAGGCAATTATCTTGTAAATGTTCAGTGATATCTTACAAATTACAGTCTGACAGGATTACAGAGCCGTTTTGCTGTAAAAGCATTTGTTGTTTGAGTATATTTATATACCATAGTGGTCTGTAGCTCCCCTGCTCCCTACTCACACACTACTCCTACATGCAAGCACTGAGCTTTGCTACTTCTCCTATAGCTCACCTTTGGGACAGCTGTGCCAAGATTAATCTGCCAAAGGTGTCATAAAAATTTTCTTTTGAGTGTGATTTTGTGGTAGTTTTCAACTGGAATAAGAGAAGATACCTCATAGGTTCCCTTCAATAGCAGTGTTCTGTGATATTTTGGATTCTATGCAAGGTTACGAAGTTCTCCTGGAAGGGTTCGGGCAAATTTTGCTTTTATGGAACCAAACAGACAGAGTGACCAAAAAAAAGGAAACAATTAATAAATTACATATTTTTACATAAGGTTTGCTTGGCCAATTTCTACGAAGGGATAACAATAAATGTATTTGAGCAGATCTCCCCAGGATCAGCTCAAAAGGACAACTTCATTCTAGAATTTGAATTTTTCAGCTTTTATCCCCCAATAGTTGAATTTTAGACACTCTATACAGCCTATATTCAAAGTATTCCCAGAGAATTGGAACTGAATTAGAAAACAGGATTTGATCTCTTGTGAAGGCTATTTTGCCCCTCCAGATAGTTCTTTCTGGTTATTGATTAAGGGAAAAATCTTGATGCTTTTACTTGTGTAAATAACCCCAGCCCATGTAGTGTAGTGAGTGGGGAGCAGATCTCGAGCCATGTAAGAACAGGACAAGAGAGAATGGTTTTAAGGCAAAAAAAGGTGGATTTTAGATTAGATATTGGCAAGAAATTCCTCCCTGTGAGGGTGCCCAGGGTGCCCAGAGCAGCTGGGGCTGCCCCTGGATCCCTGGCAGTGCCCAAGGCCAGGCTGGGCATTGGGGCTTGGAGCGGCCCGGGACAGTGGGAGGTGTCCCTGCCATGGCTGGGGAAGCTCTTGGTGGGATTTGAGGGCCCTT
The DNA here is from genome assembly GCA_013400915.1 of Pardalotus punctatus. Lineage (NCBI taxonomy): Eukaryota > Metazoa > Chordata > Aves > Passeriformes > Pardalotidae > Pardalotus > Pardalotus punctatus. Next base: position 40,098 of record VZTX01000729.1, on the reverse strand, counting down.
CCACCCCAAACCAGTCTGGGATTCTGTGAAGAAAGGACACCAAGACAGATTAGTTCATATGGAGGCATCAGAGGACTCAAGCTTCTGCTTCCAGTTGATTTAGGCTGGAATACAACTTTTGTTCTGGAGCCGGGTTAAAAAATGTGGAGAGTTCAGCCTGTGGCACACAGAATAAAACCAAAACAGTTTGCTCAGCCCATCATTTTTCCTTCTGCTTTCTACAGAGTAAATTGTCCCAGCTAATGTTCATTTTAACTGCTCATAGCTGGTTCTGCTCTGTTGTAGAAGCAAATTCTTTCTGCCTTTTTTCATCAGGGTCTTCTTAAAGCTGATCAATGCATCCTCTGCTTTTCCATGTTCTCTCAAGGCCTGATCCTGCAAAGAGCAGGAGGTGCTTGGAACACCGACCTTTTTCCAGAATTCCTGCCAGTGAGGAGTGGTCAGCACCCAGCAGCATTTGGCCCTTGCTTTGCACAAAAACCTCCCTCAGTCTGAATGTTTCATAATGTATGTTTAAATAGTCGCAGCTCGCAAAGAACTTTGATGAGGCGAAGGGGTAATTGGATTTTCTTGTTCTATAATTAAAAAGGTATATATTACATCCACATTAATACCAAAAGAGTTCATCATGATCAGTGTTATTACAACGAATACCAAAGGATTTAACAGTGATTGGCCACTTAGTTTAAAGGGTACCTGAAATCATTAAATTGTTTGCTGGAGGGCTTTTGAAGGCCTGTTGGATCGCCTGCCACTCCATTTTTTTAAACTCCTGGCCTGCAATGTGAGGTTTACTTTTACAAAGTAGGAGCAACAGGGTGATCATTTTCCTTTATTATTCCCTTATTGACTTCCAGTTAATTTTAATCTTTGCATTAACTGACCTCTATTAAGCTTGCCAGGTATCTGATTACACCGCCAAGGTTGAGACCAGAGAGTGACCTATTGCACCACGTCAATTGTCCTTCACAGAAGCCCTTACTGTTAATCAAGAGAGGAAGATTAAAGGAGATCAGAACTATCAGCCTGGAGTGCATTTTGCATTTGAATACATCTTTCTGCCAGGGCCTGTGTATTGTCCTAGAAAAAAACAAATAGGAGCTGTAAGGAGCAGCTTCTGCTCAAATCTCCACAAAGAGAAGTTCTCAAGGTAATGTGGTGTCTGCAATTTTAGCTCTACCCTTAGACACTTTGATGGCTCTGTAAAATCTGAAATTAGACTTTTTAAATATATCTGTAAAATCTCTAATTAAGTTTTCTCATATTTGGTTTGGACAAATACAACATATGGTTTTTTTCTGCAATCCTAAAATGCTCACATTTAATTTTGTTCAGTTCTACCCAGATAAAAATTACCTTAATTAACTCCCTCCGTGACTTAGAATCACAGAATCATTTGGGTTGGAAAAGTTCTCCAGGATTATTGAGTCCAACCATTAGACCTGCTCATCTTAGGTTTTTGGATAGGTTAGAGTTGACTCTTCATCAGCACATGAATGTTCACACTTTGAGGCAGCTACTTGGGGTTGTTGGTCTTTGTAGAATTGCTTTTGGAGAATTCAGAATTTATAGTTTGTAGACTCCCTAAATTTGTATCAGTTTGTGCATTAAAATCAGCTTTTAGCCTTCCCACATAAGTGAAAATCAGAGTGTGGGGTAAATTACGCATTCTAAATGTGTGATTTTTTAAAGACGTGACTTCATTGAAATCAACCCAAATTTTTATCACGGTGTTCAGTAAAATGGTATTTGAATGTTATTTTCCTGCTGTATTTCACCTCGCTACTCCCAGCCTTTTCAGTGGTAGAGCACTTCCAGAAGAACTTCTTCCTGTCATGGAGAAAATGTGAAGTACGACCAAAAAAACCGATATTGCTACCTGAGCTCATTGGGATCACACTCAAATTAATAACCGTAAAGGAAACTTTAAATAGCAATGATTTTTGTAACATTTTTGTCTGACTTCATCTATTTCTTGGTTTAGCTCACTGCCAGCCAACTTCCAAGAATATCTTTGCAAGGTGAAATAATTTTACTGAAGAAATTTGTGGATGCAGAAAGCAAAATAGATGGAAGAAGACATGGAAATATAACTCTCACTTCTAAAGTCTTCTCCATGTGAGTCATGATATTGAATAATTGCCAGGTCTTCACAGAAAGGTAATCTATCAATAACCATGGAATTATAGAATAATTGAAGCTGGAAAGGATCTTTTAAGATCACTCAGTCCAACCATTTCCCCAGCACTGCCAAGGCCACCACTAACCCGTGTCCCCAAGTGCCACCAGTTTTGAACACTCCCACAGATGAAGACTCTACCACCTCCCTGAGAACCCTGTTCCAGTGCTTGACAGCCTTTTCAATGAAGAAATTTTTCCTAATATTCAACCTAAATACCTTTTTAAAATTATTATTATTATTAACCTTGAATTATTGTTTTGAGGGTTTTAAAAAAAGTTCTAAAATTCAAGCAGAAACTCATGATTTTAGCTCTTCTGAATGGCTCTGCATCCATAAAAATGACATTAAATACTCTCCAGCTCTTTGGAAACACTTATTAAACAACAAGGCACAGGTAGCTGCTTTTGCTGCATCTGAGGCAGGTGAGAGCAGGATTTCCTGAGTGGAACTGGGAAATGTTCCTGAGCACTGGAACATGGCGGGAGGATAAACAGCCATGTCAGTATTTAACACTAACCAAAAGCATCGGAGACCAGATTGAACCCATTTTACCAGTAGTTAGCGTAATTAAACATTTTCACCAGGATGGAAAGTCATGGTTTGATTTGGAAGTCATTTGCTTGACAAATATCAGATGTTAAAATAATTAAAGCTTGGCCATTTCTATTTAATCTCAAGTGGGTCCATGAAAACAAGCCTCTAAATTATATCAGATCCACCTATTAATTGACTCGTGGATATGAAGAGCAGAGGGGACTGTTATGGTCATCCAGCCTGGCCTTCTGCATAAGCAATCATGGAATTCCACCAAGTAATTCATGCGTTCAACCACTATTTTTAGGAGAAATCCATACAAATTGAAAAGCTTACGGTGACTTCATGGCTGCTGTAATCTTATAACAAAAAAATATCTGTAGAAATATGGAAGCTCTAGTGAGCATGGAAAGGGTTGCACAGGTACAGCTGTTAGGGAGTTATTACCCAAATTTCTGCAGCCCTCTTGAAGTGATTTTTAATATTTCTAAAAGGGAAAGCATCTCATTTACTACATTTTCCTAAGTAATTTTAGTAAATTCAAATGCACAGTTATAAAATACAGTAATATTAATTTTTTCTTTTGATACCCACTCCTTGTTTTTCACGTGTTAAATCCCAGTGACTCCAAGTGATTAAACCATACATTTATTTGCACAGAAAAATTGTGGTCAAAAAATAATTTTCTTGTATTTGATTGTCTTTATTTATTTGCAACTTTGCCTGAAATTCTTAGTGACAAAAATTCTGAAATTACTGTTGAAAGCCACAGTGTAGGTCTAGAAAAGATAAAATAAATGTGTGTAAAAATAAATGTACTGATTGATCCCTGATTATAATTGTGTTATTATACATAAAGTTTCTGTAGTTTAAAAATTTAATCTCATAACTTCAAATGATTTCACGTACATGACTTCACCTTTGATCATCTACAGATGTAAAAAAACCATCTCGGAGTTAAAAAAGAAGGTAAGTTGGTGTTAAAATCAGAGTTTAGTACAATCAAATATTTACAAGGTCAACTACTGCAATCTAAAATATTCTGAACTGGTTCTGAATATACAAAATTAATAAATATATTCATAGAGGGAAAAAAAGAGAAAATAAACATCTTTTTAGCTAAAGAATCCAATGGGTGCTTTAAAAAGAGCTGATCTTTTTGGCAGATATTCTTCGAAACTTGAAAATCCTCTTTTCCCTTTTTCTCAGCATCCTCACCCTACAAAAAGCTTCCCAGGCTTGGACAGTTTGTTTCGCTTTCCTAGGAGCTCGTGGAGCTTAATTTCAGAATGGGGAATCCCAAGAGCTTTTGGCTTTTATAATCAATTCTACCTGCACAAATTCGTTCTTAATATAAAAGTGACCAGTTGGAACATGATGATTTTATTAGGATTCAGGTCAATAATTGTATTTATTTTCTTGACAGAAGAGTCACCTCCAAACCACTCCAACATCCAGGAATTTGATCAGGGTGCTTTATTCGTCACAAAATCAGACTAACCCAACTCAGAAATGCTTTTGCTCTATGGTTAACTCTTGTTTTTAAATAGTTTATCACACAAAGGCTTCTGTTTTCTCCAATTAGCTCTTCAGATCTCCAAGGGAAATTGGAAATGATTTAAAAAAATACATGTTTATGCATCTTTATGACTTAAATCACAGCGAATGCATTTATATATTTTAAGGCATCGAGCATCTGTTCTTCCACTTCCAGGCTGTTTAAACAGGAGTTTTGGCTTCCCCTAAAATATCCTTTTTTTTTTTCCCAAGCCCAACGGATGCACGGTGGTCAATGACAAGGCATCCTGGAGCTCGGCTTGTTCCAATCAACTTCCAAACGAGCGGGATCGCCAGGGGATTGGCGGGAGTCGGGAACAGCGTTTAGCACTTTGCTGACCTTGAGTCCACCTTTTCAAAACTCCTTCTGGAACCTAGATTTTTTCCAGCCATTTTGAAGTGATTTCTTCCACTTCCTCCAGAGACCGAAACACTTGATTGACCTGTAATGTTCAGCGAAATTCTTGCACGGGAAAAGAAAAAATATTGGTAGTCCTAGACATGAAAATACTCGTGAACTTTTTTTTTCAGCTGTGCCTCAAATTAAAAGCATCAAAAAGTTTTCCACATATCTGCCCAGAGTGTTTAAAAACAGGTATTTGGGATTTTTTTTTTCATTGTGAAGGAAGATATAGAAGTAAAAATGAAAGCATAAAGGTAAATAGATATTTAATTTTAAGTATATGATTTTTACCTGTATTTTAGTCTTGTAGAGACCACAGTTATATATCCATGATAACACTGACTTTGTCTCATTTGAGAGTTGCTAATAACAGGGAAATGATTCCTTAGAAATTCTGAAATGACATCAAGTAAAAAATTAAAGGATGTGAGGAGTTTTTTTTTAAGAAATAAAAGCTTTTAGAGCTGAGATCGTGATAAATTATTTCTCAGCATTCCTTAGAAAGAATAATGGAGCTGAAGTTTGTACTGTGGGTATTGTGTTACTTGATAAATCTCTGGCTCACAGTACCTACATGAAAACAGGATTCCCCAAAGACTTGTCAAGGCTCCATGCAAAAGAAGTTCACACAGGGAAAGATATTTTTTTATTCCTATTTTTTATTCCTAACTCACAGTTATGTCTCATATTTTTGCTTAAACTTGGTAGACTTTTTGTGCTATCCAAAAAAAAAAAAAAAAAAGAGGTCTCTCAGCTTCAAATTTAGAATCAGTCCATACTGAATTAACTGAGAGGTAGAAATGAGTCGTGGGTAAGAAAACCAAGAAAAAGGAAAAAAAGTGGGTTTTCCCCACCCCCAAATGATTCAAAATTGGTTTTTTAATATCTAAATGTTAACCCTGTTTTGAGTAATTTACCTACTAATTATTCTCTAAACAACATCATTAATCAATAGAGAAGATATATACACCAAGTAAGAAATATTACAGCAGTAAATGTTTTAGTAGTTGTATCATGGGTAATCATGTTTGATCTTACTCTGCTAATTTGCTCTCTTAATTAATTAGATGGAAAGATTTTCTGTTGAAATATACCAAACCAACATCCAAAAATGCAACTTAATTGCACTGAAGTACAATTTTCTGAAATTCTGGATACTGAAAGCCTAAACTCCGTAAATTTCCTCATATTTCCCTTTATAATAATCCCTTGGAAGAGAGTTAGGTTTTGCTTTGTTTTTTGTGTAAAAAAAATTGAACCAAACACTGAATTAATGAAAGTTGAACATTTGGAAGGTAGGTATGTGGGACTTCATTTCTTTTAAAAATTGTCTTTGGGGCTCCATTTGTTTATTCTGGATAATTATCCTGGCTGGCTGAATTATTGCTTCCTAGGGATCCATCCAAGCCCTGTGGGTTGCCATTGGCCTCTGGGCACTAGTGAATTCCAGTGTTAATTTTATTGGGCCTGGGGATTTCCTCCTCCTGGTCACTTTTCCCTGGAAATGAAGTGTGGAACATGAAGGATCCAGCTCAGCCCTCAGCTGCAGCAGATCTCCCTCGCAGCACACGAGACAGGGCATGGCATGGACAGCATCTATAATTTAATTGTACACCCTGTTATTCTCTAATCCCCTCGCTCTGCTGTGTCAGAAAGCAGGACTGGATGGTCTGGCTGAGTTTCCGTGTTCCAGGGGTGATACTGGGTCAGTTCTGAGAAAAAAAACACCAAAAAAAAAAACAAAAGATAAAAGAAAGGAAGCTGTACAGCTGCAGAATAGTTCTGTGCTACAGGCAAGTTCAGCGTGGTGGAGAGAAAGAGTTTTATAGCTTAGGAGAAAATCCTATATGCATCCCAGCCATGGAATAGGATCCCAGTTTAGGAGCACATGGTACAAAAAGTTGTGCAGCCTTTGGTTTGCTGTTTAATCTGGTTGCTCATCTATCAAATAAGGATATTGATTCTGATCTCTCCCCCTCTCCAGCGAGGTTTTTAAGGGTATATATGAAGCACCTATAGATCAGTGAACTCTATAGAGATGCTTTAGAGTGCAAAGTGCTTTTAAATGGTGCAGCTGTCTGCTGCGCTGGGCTGCGTTTGAGGCTTCATTCACCTAACGCTGCTCCCTGTTTCGTGCAGAGGTGCTCGGGGGCTTGCCAGGCTGCCTTGCAACCGAGCTGGCAGAGCCTGCTGGAAAACAGAGCTGGAAAAGTCAATGCAGCTCTTGCTCAGGTTAAAGGGAAGATTGCATTGTTATACCTTTAGTTGTAATTCCGAGGACCACTCCAGTTCAATGCGGGCTGTATTAATGTGCATCACTTATCCATACACTGAGTCAGTCAATGACTACATTGATCCAGAGCTGTGTTTCCTTTCAGAGGATGCTACAATGAGGCAATAGAAATCATTAGGGCTTGTGATATTGAAATCCTCTTGGTGCTGGCAGACCTGGAGCTCACATTTCACATATTGTTGCAGCAGCACAAGAGCAGTCATGCCTGGAATTTCGAGTGAAAGTTTCTGTTTATATTTTTTGTTGAGGGAATCTGCTCTGTCTTGTTCCTTTCTTTTGCACTCAGGTTATTTTACTGGGATATGTTGCGTACCTGGCAAGCTGCTCTAGGGCAAGGTGGTGGAACTGGAAGGTCTTGAAAGTCCCTTCCAAGCGAAACCATTCTGTGATTTGATGATTTTAGGTACAGGATGTCATCTTTTTCCTCGTGTTGAACGTCATCCTGGGAATGGCGTGGCTTGGGTTGGAAGGGGCCTTAAAGATGGCCTCATTCCAGCCCCTTCCATGGGCAGGGACATCTTCCACTAGACCAGGTTGCTCAGAGCTCTGGGGTTTCCTGATAAACCCCTCTGAAGGTCTCAAACAGCTCTTCCGAGGCCTCAAAATTATTCAATATCCTCTTCTTTGGGACTCTCACCCTTTTAGTTGTCATCACAAACATTTTAGTGTGGGCCATGGTTTTTGAAACTTCACTTTTTCCAAGCTTGTGCAAATTGCTCGATCATAGACTTCCAAAGTTGATATCTTGTTCATTAATAACGGTAATTTCATCATTGCAAAAATGTTTATGTAATAAACATTTTTCTACAGAGGGCAATGCAGAGGCACAGCGAGGAAAACAGTTCTAGTTCCAGTCTAAGCAAATAGAGCCTGTTAGAAGTAGAAAACAGAAGGAAATGATGTGACACTGGTTAATATGATATAGAATAGTTTCAGCAATCTGCAGCTTCATTACTGTCAGGTTTTTTTGGATATTCATATAGGGAGGAGGTGAGCAATCACCTACAGTTGGAGGCATGAATAAGAAAACATTCAAAAAGCTTCAAGTTTAATTTGGAGAATAGGGCCGAGGAAGAAATGGCAGCAGGGAAAACAGAAAGAAATTTGGAGAAAACTCCCCCAGTCACTGAAATAACCCCCCACTAAATCCACCCAACAACCTGTGCTCATAAATCCGTGTGCAGGAAGGGGAGTTGTCAACAGGTCGTTCCAATTTTCAAATAAGGTTTGTCCTTGCAGGTTTTTCCTCACACCTCTCCTGATGGCTGCAGGATTAAGACTATAAAAAAAGCAGGTCATGGAAACAAATTGGAAAATGCCAACCCTCCCTCCAGCTTCAGGTTTCCTTTTGAAATACTGCTTTAAAAAAAAATCTCCCAAGAAGATCATTGGTGACTTGAGGGATGGAAGAATTGGAGTATGGATGCCTTAGGAAATGTGTCAGGCTTTTGGGAGGTTATGGAGCTGATTCAGCTAATCTGGATGTATTAGGGGAAATCTCCCTGGTCTACCCCACCTGAGCATGGCAAATATTCCTTTCATTTCCTGCAGTGGACCTGAAGACGTGTTACGAGGTGGGTTTTTCTAGATGATCCTGAGATAAACAGAAACTTTATAAGAAAAGCTGTTCTTCATGGCAACCCCACTGCACTCCCGAGGACTTTTGGATAAAGTTTTGATAACACTGGGAAGGAGAAAAATGTTACCGGGGGCGGCAGCGTTCAGATGAAACCCTAACCCCAAATCTTGACCATTTGTTACTATTAAAGACCTCTTGGCACTTTTCACAAGAGCAGAGGTGTGAGCCCTGGTGCCCTGGCCAAATTCCAGCTTGGGTAATTAAATTCTGCTCCCCTAAAATCCCCCCTGCAGTTTCAGCCAAGTACAGGATTCTTCATTTCCTCCGCGAAAGCGCGGCACAGAATTGCTTTGTGCTGGTAAACAGCTGCCACAGCTCACCCCGGAGGAATCGCTGCACTTCAGTCCTGGAGCTCTCCCCACCTCTCTCTCACACACTCGGGGGGCACAGCACTGCCCCAGAGCCCCCACGAGCATCCCTCTCCCTGGCACTGCTGGATGCAGGAATTGTGCAAGGCACGACCAACCCGCAAAGCAGCTCCGGACCCCATTCCCCTCTCTTAGTCCAGCATTATTAAACCCTGCTCAACTTCAGGAATCTAAAAACACCTCGCTATTTCTGAAGAGATAAAGTGTAGCTGGGGCTGCTCCCCTTGATTTCTGGATATTGGTCATACCTGGTAAATGGTTTCATTTTCTTTGCTGAGGAAGAAATCTTGAGTCCACTTCTACTGGGGCTTGTTAAGCTGTTGCCTTGGGGGCCAGTTGATCAGTTGTTAAGTAGTAAGCAGCTTTGGCAGGCAACAGGCGTAGGATCCCCTGCAGCTACTCCAGCCTGCCCATCCTATCATTCTTTAGAGAGGGAGCAGGGTATTGTCTTAGAAGTGCAATAATGATAAAATAAGAACAGAACCTCTTCATTCCATTTTGCATGCGCAGGTATTTTAGTAAACTCTGTGACATCTGTAGGGACAAATACATATATAAATATTTACTTGATAGCAGTGGTTGTGGAAGTCCAGATGAGCATTTTTTACAGATTTTTTAAAAAATTTTTTAAAATTTTTTTATGATAAATCCAGGGCTCTGAGTGAAAAGGCTGAGGATTGGGGCAGCTGTACTGAGAGCTCCTCAGTTGTTTGCCCTGGCTGTTATCAGCTTCAATCCCTCATGAAAAATTATGGGAAAATATGGCAGGTTTTTTCCTGCAGAAATCATGGCCAGGCCACAGAGAGCCAGGTTTGGTGTAGGGTAAGGCTGCCACACTTTTATCTGACAGCAACGAAGTTCTTCAGTCATAATGTTTTGAATTTTGCTATCAAATACTTTATTCTTATTTACTGCCTTAATTGTTGTGACATATTTGCCTGAAAGGTGTGATATGTTTTAAGCATTGGGACAAAAAAAGCCAGCTTTGTCATTTCTCTCTCTCTCAAAAACATTTCAGTGCTTGCAGAAATATCTATTTTCCAATCTTTGTGCACACTGAGAAATTTCGTCCATCTGATTTTTCCTTAGCTAAGTACACCTGGAATGATTCAAAGCAAGCTCAACAGACTCCTGCTTTTCACATGCCAGTAGGGTTTTTTAAAATGTATTTTATGCTGGGCTTATTTTGTTTGGTTTTTTGGTTGACTGAATTACCTATATTCCTTGAAATGGTGTTTAGTAATTCTCAGCGACTGCAGAGATGCCTACTGGGAAGTGGTCAACGGATCACAACAAACCCCACTGACTCCGGGCTCTCCTACTGCTTTAACTCAATTGCACTTTCTTATCCAAAGCCACATCTCTTAGGAAAATCCCAGAAATGCTGTTTGCCGTGAAGCATGGTTTTAATATTATCACAGCTATTTGAAAAGACAAAAGATTAGAAAGACCATTTGGTGCTGAAGGAAGAAATAGTTTCAAGGGATGGATTTACCACAAACAAGACTCACATTTGCTGCTAATGTTTGCTCTGTAGTCTGTCTTCAGCTAAATCATTTCCCCCTTGATGCTGGATGTAACTTCTATGGATATGAAAGGGGGTGGTCATTCTTCATCTGAGTCTTGATCTCCTACAGGCCATAAATAATTACAAGGGAAATTGTGGCTTGGGATTTATTTATTTGTTTATTTGTTTGTTTATTTATTTATTTTTGGCCTATATTGATGATATAGTGTTGGGATTCTAAGCTTGTTAAAAAGTCAGGTGGGGAAGTGTGCACCTGATAATTAAAATTTTTATAGATGGATTTTAAAGCAAGCTGGATGCTACAGTCCGGTGCTCCATAAAAAAACTACTGGCATCCTCAGGAAGGGCTATGATCCAGTTATGGCTTTGCAGCAAGAGATGGGATAGAATTTGGCCAGTTAGTCTAAGCAGCTGATATTTGACACCTGTTTAATGACATAAAATAACGAATATATTGTTATCCATATTTGCTGAAAGGAGATAGGGCAAGATTTCCAGAAGTGGCCGGTAACCCCGACAGTGCAGGTTCTGCACGGACAGAATTCCAGAGGAATGATGGATCAAGCCCAGCTCATCCCACAGAGGAAGGGACAGGGCTTTAATGACAGGCATCACCTCCAGCGGGATGGCAAACGCCCCAGGCTCTTGAGTCTCTGCACACTTGTGTGCATTTGCTGCTGGCTCCTCCAAAAATGACCTCTCCTCCCTCTTCTTCAGCCAGCTTCTCTACAAAAACACCTTTATCAGGTGGACAAGCAGGTAGAAGATGGAAATGCCTTAAAAAGAAGAGTTTCCAATTAAAATAGTTAATGGATTTAAAGGAAAAGCTCTTAATTTCTAAAGTAGGATTGTGTTTTGCAGCTTTCTGCCTTTCTCTGCAGTGACTTTCTCGTGGGGCTGAGTGTTTGTTAGTGGAAACACCACAGCAGTTTGTTCCTTGCCCCACAGGAGACCTCCAGCAGATCTATCAATTCTCTGCAGCCAAAACATCCCCATTCCCTGTCTTAGGTCAGCACAGAACCTTAGAGTGGTTTGGGCTGGAAAGGACCTTAAAGATCATCTTGTTCCAGCCATGGGGGTTGGAACTCTGCATCTTTTTTCTTTGTTCGCTTCTTCCTCTGCAAAAAACCCCTCTCTTCTTCATATTTAACACAAAATCAAGCCTAGAAGATTCTCTGGTTCTGTGGCTTTATCCCCACTGATGGCAGGGATCACAGTCCAGAAAGCAGCATCCTCTGCAGGTTGGATCTTCAATACATCAAACGCCAACGCTGGCATTGTTTTGAGAGGGTTAACTAAGATTAATGAGAAAAGAAACATGAAGCCATGGAGGATCAACATTACAAATCAATGACTGAATAAATTTAATGTGTATTCCAGCTGTACTTTACCTGGCATGATCCTGATTCTTACGAGTGTATCTTTTATGCTTCTAAATAACCCAGTAGGACAGGAACACTGCTTCCACTTTAATAATGCTTTATTTAAGCTTTATACAGTAGTCAATGTATTGATTAGGGAGGAATTTGTAGAATAAAAAAGGAATGCTTAATAAGGTACAAATAAACTCCTCCAGCTTTCTGCATTCCTCATCCTTAACATCTCCAAACTGTAACTCCAATATTTTAATTCTGGAAAGCAAAGTCATTAGAAAATAAACCCAGACTTGCTGGTAGTTAGAACCTTAGTCTGGATGAAGGAACTTCCCAGAAAGGTGGACTCTTTAAATTCTATCACTTTGTCTACAACTTCTGAGAAAACCCCTTGATGGAAAGAGATTGTATATTTTATTAATTTATACCCAATTAATGCTCAGAGCTGGGAAATGGCACCCACATCTTTGCAAATTTGTTGTTAAACTTCACGATGGCCTCGGCTCGCTTTGTTTTGTTAATCAAACCCTCGTTATCCTTAACCCGCCTCCCAAAATTGCCGTTTGTGCCGCAGATCCACCGGAGCCGCGTCCGCGCCGCTAATTACACGCGTGGAGGCAGCGACAAAGGGAGACCTTTTCCATGAAAACACTGGCGCAGGCCAGCCTCCTAATCAGATTCCAAGGAATTGAACTTGCAGAAAGTTTGTGCTAGCCTTGTGGATTTTCATTTCAGATGTTGTCAACTCAAGGGCATTTGGACCAATCAATATCTGTCTGTCTTCTCGCACAGAGAAAGTTGGCTATTAGAAAAGAGAGGCTTAGAGCAGGCTCAGCCAATACCATTAGCCCTTGCCTAAGGGCAGTTGTGGCCGTGTGCCGGGGTAGGCACCTGCCCCCTCCCCTCCCCCACCATTAAGAAGGCCACTGGGGATGTCATTTGGACATAGCGGGCAAAGAGCACTTCTTTATTCTTTCTCTTTTTTACACCCAGACTTCACCAAAAATCAATAAATCTGTTCTTTGCTTATTTTCAGAACTTTACTTCAATATAAGCAAGGACTTTCCTTCCAGCTACAAACTCCAGTAGCACCAAGTCAGGGATTTTTTTTTTTTTGTGTGTGTGTGTTTTTTTATTTTCCTTTCTCTGTTCCAATTTGAGAAATAATTGGAAATAATATCCACTGTTTCTTCTTTTCCCTGCTAAAGATTTTTTAGAAGAAAAACCTTGATCTGCTGACTCTTTTCATGATTCAGCACTTGATTTTTCTCTCCTTGCTCTCCTTTCATTGCTAATGATTTTATATGATCAGGGAGGGAAATGATACTTTTCTTTGTTTTCCAATCAACAAAGTTTTCACCATATTTACTTAGGTTTTGGTGTTTTCTGTGTCAAGGCACTATTAGTGACACTGGTCTTGACAATTCTTTAAATATGAAACATCACCCTTCAATTTTAGGCATCATTTCTGAATGGGGAACCAGGTGTATGTTCTGGGAGGTATCAAATCCATGCATGAATGCTGTGAGACTTTTTTCCAAGACGTGTTTTTAATCTACTCACTCTCTAAAATAAGTAGAAAAAAAAAGGTAAATTAAAGATGATTGAACTCAGTAGCCCAGTGACCAAACCAAGTGGCAGCGGGTGTAAATACAGAGTTTTAAGAGCTTTAAGGATGGAAAGAAACCTGCAAGAAATGCAGGTAAATTTTCACTGGAGGGCTGTTCATTGGGAAGGTGATGGCAGAGGACAAAAGGAGAAGGTAAAAGCAGAAATGAAGTTGATGTGGATGGAGAGAAAACACTAGAGATGGTTCACCAAAAAAAAACCTCCAAGTAACAACCAAAACCCCACAAAACAAATATAAAAAACCCAGATGAAACAGTTTGGAAGGAAAAATTTAGGAATAAATCTTGAATACAGAAAGTTGTTGGTCGAAAGTAGTGGTGGTAATAATTTTATTTAACAGATGTTACCAGAGATCTTCATGTTGAGCTTTAATAGATACACTGACATTTTACTTTTGGCTATGAGAAATGACAAAAAGTGACAAAAGTCCTGAAAATAGGAGTATCTCATCCTCCACCCAAAAGTCTGGTCACACAATGCATTTGAAGGCCAAAATCCATCCCTTTTACTATGGGATTATATTTACCTCAAAAAATTAAGGAGCTTTGTTTAGATAAGAAGACTAAAATTCACCTCAAATAATTTAGGGAAGTGTGTTGAGACCCACTGCAGACCTTGTCAAATTCCTATAAATACAGAACTGGGAACTTAGGAAACACCACAGTATGAAGATTATTTTTATTTGGCTTTGAACCACAGAAATGCAAATAATTAAAATGAAAGAGGATCGAGTCCTATAAACCACGTGAAGCCATGTAGCAGAAAAAGGCTTGGTTCATGTTCCGCTGAGAAATTTGGCATTTTTTGGCTATTTCACTCAAATAGCAACCGAAGAATGTTGTTATTAAATACTCTTCAAATGACTTGTGAGAGCTTTTTGAGGTTCAAAGTTTTCCATCATCCAAAGATGTCACAGAGAGTTTTGGAAGTTCAGGCTGGAAGTTCAGCCAAGGTCCTCTGGAGGTAAGTGATAAAACAGCTTGGCTGATAAGCCATGGCCGGTTGTGCTGAATTGAGTTTGAATGGTTTAATGGTTTTTGAATGGTTAATTGGCACTTTACCTGTTCTCAATCACCAGCAAGATCCAACAGGACAGTCAGGACCAGGAAACTTTCTCCTTTCACCAAGACTGATGTGGGATGTCAATGAATTTCCACGAGGGGAGGGCATGGGAAGATCCTTGCAGGAAGACGTCAGGATTCAAGGAGCAGAGCTGATGATATCCAAAAGGAAGAAAAGTAGGTAGGAAAGGAGCTGTTTCCTGAAAAGGGGATTTCCATGTGGTTTGTAGCTATGATAATACAGACTAATTTCTAAAACGCCTTTAAATTAACACCGTTTTTGAGTTTGGAGATTTTTTTCCCTCCCTTTTTTCCATCTTCTTTTTTCTTATAAAATGAACAAGGTTCAGGTTTGGGGTGTTTTCCCAACCTGGGAAGACTCGTGTGTTTCCAAGTGCTCGTGCTCATCCATTTCCAAGTGCTCCTACCTGCTGCTTCATTGAAAATAATATTACTGTGCTAAACAACATCATCTTGGGATCACTTACGGGATTTAGTGGTGTTTAAGGGGTGAAGGCCAGGATGCTGCACGGCGGAAACCTCCAGAGCAAAGAAAATAAGGTGAATTTCTTGTGAACCCCTGAAATAGCTGCACTTCAGTCAAGAAATGCATATGGAAAAAAATGCACAGGTAAAATTTTATTTACTACTGAAGTTATAATGACTTGGTAGGATTGTTTGAGACTGATTTGTAAGGGGGTAATTTTGTGGCTACTTAATCTCAAGAGCTGAAAATATTTCTTCATCTAAGTGAGGAAATTTGTTATGCCACTGAGTGGTTATTCATTATATAGATTATTGTTTGGAGCTAGAGCAAGGTCTTTTTGATATTTAAATGGAAAGAAAAAATAAATAGCATGTCCTTTTCAAAACAAACACTTCAAAATGACTTGTCAATACCAACTATTAAAAAATCCCAGATAGGTTCCTTGGCTGGATTCCCATATCATTAAACTCCAAGGGACTTTGGTTGGGGAATTTTGGACTAATTAGGTTTTGCAGTTAAGATCCAAGAGAGGGATAAATATGACAAGGTCCAAAGTGCGGATCCACTGTCCAGTGCTGTGATGTGCATTTCCACCACATTCCTCTGCAGGCTTTGAGGAACTCTAGTGCACACATGGTGCTTCCCTCAATCCAAAGAGAGGCAACTGTGGAAATACAAAAGGATTCCACACTTGTTTCTTACCTGGCTGTGACTTCCCAGTTCAGCTGAGCCAATAAAAGCTGATTTCAAATCCCAGACATTCATCTCTCCAAAGCTGCATCAAGCAGAAGAAAAGGTATGAAATAAATTATCTAATTCATTAAAAAAATGTAAAGTCTCCTTAAGAAAAAAGTCATCACAGAACAGCTCTTGTTCTGTTATTCACATTATCCTTTCAGATAACCATTTCACCAAATTGTTTCAATTAGGTGCCTAGAGATATTAAAAAAAAATGTATTTATATAAATATCCATCTGTACTATGGAACTTGCTGCTATAGAGACAAGAATTTGATTATTACCTCTGTCATTAGAAGAATAAAGGCATCTGAAAGTTAATCTATGACCTTCTTAAGGTCATATATGTCCAAAACTAAAACAACAAAGAGTATAGAAGAATTTTAGAGTGTTAGAAAATTCATGAATGAAAATGGTTGTCTTCTGCTCATATTTCACATCCCATGGCAACTGAGCATTCATGACTGGATGAAATCTCAATAATTATGTAAATTAGCAAGTCCACTCAAGCTACTCATGAATTCAAGTTGTAGGAAATAAATGCCATGAATTTGCCACCGTCTGCTCACAGGCTCATGTTGTGAAGGAGCAGCTTGGTCTTGCCTAAACCAATCAGAATTCAAGCTACAGCGGGAAATGCACAAATACTTTTCAGGACACACTTTAAAAATAATGTGGGTTATTTTTTCCTTAGGATATTCAGAAATCTCAGCATTCACCAGGCGTGAGAATGGGGACAGATGAAGCGTTGGGGATGCGAACTCCCTCACTCCGTTTTGCCAGACTGGCTCCCTGTTTAGCCGTGCAGCAGCCGGGGATGAACACATTTTCTGCGGGTCCCCCAGTGTCAGCAGTGGAGCACATTAGTGTCACTTGTGGCTGCAGCATCCCTGGTGCGGGCTCCTGTCTAATGGACAGTGGTGGGAGCTGCAGACATCAAACCCCTGAGCTGGAGCCCATCAGGCAGCGAGCGTCGGATGTGTCAACTCCGGCTTCTTTGCGGAAAATGTTTCTCCTCGTCTCCAGCCCCGTTGCTCCCACTGAGTGTGCATGCCAGCTTTAGTGCCTGCTCCACTTATTTCAGGTATTGTGGTGTCAAAAGCCCTACAACCTTCTCTCTTTTTTTTGCTGACAGTGGTAGGAAATATTCTTCTTCTTTGACCAATTCCTGACTCGCTTCCTTCTTGTTCAGGCAAAACCGGTTGGAAAATCTCCGACTGGAACAAAGAATGTGACATTCAGTGTGCTCCATGTTAACACTGCAAAAAAATTAGAACTGTGAAGATTTTTTTTAATAATCTGACCCTTCATCAGTCTCTAAGGAACAAGAGGAATGCATGTCTTAGAATTTTTAAAGACCTAATAAATAATTTGCCATAACCACAGGGTGCCATGGCATAATGGAGCTAAGGTAATACTTAATTTGCTTATTTACAACATTAAGTAAAATACTCTCTTTCTGATTTTTTTTTTTAAAAAAATATGTTGCTGTTTATTGTGATAAATATTTGAAATCTCAGTGCTCAGTTCTCAGCAGAGCTTCTTGGTGTGTTTTGGAGTCTCACACAGCTAAAATTATTCCATTAGGCTATTAAAGCATGGAATGTGCAACATGCCATCCACCTCAAGGCATTTCTCTGCTCATTTTTATCTTTTTGAATACCTGTAGCTTCCTTTTCTGCACAAACATTTTACTGCGAGCGTTCTCTCGGATCTGCCAGTTAACTTCCCCTTGAAGCCCGGTGGCCTTCTCTGCTCTGGTGGTCACTCATCTCAGCCCTCTCAGATCTCAGAAGGGGGTGGCAGCAGCACACTGAACGGAATATCAAGCAAATTCCCATCAAATGGCAGCGTGGCCCCCCCCAGGTAACAAAGAGGCGTCAGGTGTGAAACCCTCGTGCCCCATAACTCGTCCTTCTCCATGCGTGTCCTTCACGCAGACGGCGCCAAGGTGCGCGTTCCAACCTGACTTATTCAGATCGGTTTGGTGCCATCCCTTCCCAGATCCCTGTGTTAGGGTCCTTAATTAGCAATGCAGCGCTAGGTAGGCGATGGGAAAGGAGAGGGGAAGAAAGAGCCGGCAGAGAGGAACTGTTTTATTGATGCCAGTAGTCTCGGCTAAAGCACAGCTCCTGCTGCATTTCTTCCAGCAGCGCGAGCTGAATCTTTTCCCTCATTTGATACAGTGACCTCTCAAGTGCATCATTGCCCTGAGGGCTGAGGGCAGTCCAGCAACTGTTAAACCCCTTGGGTTGATAATCTTCTCCCACATTTGCCCTTAACACCAGACATACCACCATTAGCTACAGCTCCACTGGTGCTCATTAGAGCCGATCAATATAGACTAACATAAAGAATGCTGCTGCGCCTTCTGTTATTTTTCAGTTACTGCAAATTTACAGACTTTTCACCTACAATACGAGGCTTTGCTGCTGTACTATGTAAAAAAGAGGATTTGAGACAGAAAAAAAGCAACAACAAACCAGCAGTTTTTATTAGATGCCTAAATGTTATTTATCTGGCTGCTCAAAATACCTCGTTACTGGAGAGCGGACGGGAGATGTTCTGGACAAAATTCTTGTTGGATTAAGTTGCCATAAAATCACAACTTTTATAAATCACAGCGGCTGGATTGGCAAACAAAACCAGGCATATTTTAATATAAAAGAGTGGTTGAGCCTGCAAAGCCTGTACAAGTGTTTTCATGAACCTGGGCTGATATTTTTAAGCCCACTGACCATATCCATGCTCTTTGCACGTGGACAGGGATTGTGTGGCCAGGTCTATATGTTGAAGGCATATATGCAGAGTGGCTCCAGCACTGCAGAGTACCACCAGCAGGTGTTGCCAAAGATCACAGCAAGAACGGCAACAATTAACAAATACATCATTCCTTTCCCACATTTTAACCCAAAGAGTCTTTCATTGATTGTGATTGGAAACAGCAAACAAACTAAATATATTTTAAAAAGCACAAAAATCACCTAACACCTCTTAAGGAATAAGACTGAAGTGCTCAATTATTGGAAATAATAAATATCTTTAGTTTGCGTTTGGCAAAAGGAAGATCAAAAAGATTCATTGGATTTACCAAATGGCAGTGCCATGCAAATATAAAAGTTGGGGTTTCTCATGCTTTGTTTCGTCCTTTTGATCATTCAAACTTTATAATTCTGCTTAGGATATAAAGCAAGGAAAATACAGCATCCTACTAATTTCAGGATAATATTAGTAAGACAGAAAACAAGCATTTTATTCAGTACAAAGACAAGTATCCCTTATCATGGATAAACCCAGCCAGCCCGAGTAACAGGATGGTTAAATGGGTATACGGAACATTAAAAATACTGGCAGCATTTTGAATTCCAGTGAATCAAGGGTAATAAATCCTCATCTACACCAAGTCTTTCCATATTCCTTGGACTTAAGGCCTCCTGTATTTTATTTAAAATGGTGGCTTAAAGAGTTCAATGTCAATTGCTGGATGCAAAGGAATTCTGAGCTCTCTATTTGAGCTGAAAAAGCAGTAAATGCTAAATTTTACCCGTTTTCTTCAGGCACATCCTTCAACAGCTTAACTTTTATCATAGTTCTCCAGTATTTTAGGGGACTAAATACTTCTGTTGAATGAATTATTTAGTCAGGACCTCTCTGAAGAGCTGGAAGGGTACGAGGATTTCCCTTGTGGAACGAGGGATTTCTCAAAGTCCATTAAAGCACCTTTGCTCGGAGAACGACACAACTTCTCCAGATGCCTCCTTTGCTTTAGTGGACCTATTTGCATCTTAGGTATTACTTAGTGTGAGTAATGTGGTAGGACTGAGCCCTTGATGAGAGGCTGATTAATGAAATCCGTTCTGCTGGCTGAACATAATGGAAAATGTGATTCTGTTGGCTTCTAAGGGCTGAAATTCATCTCCACACAAACGACACCCATTTTATGGATGTCATAAGCCTGCTACTATCCTTCTGCTCAGATGGGGATTTCATCTGGAGAATGGAAGGGTGGTTGTTACATCCATTAACGTCGCTAAAGTGTACCCAGTAAACCCATTGCTTATGACTTTGCCTCAAGTTTGAGTCTTCCCTTCGTGAAGAACTTGGATAAACTTGAGGAAAAATAATCAGTGAAGGAAACCTAAAAAAAACAAAAACCCAAGCGGTTTGTAACGTCACAATATTTAGGAAAAAACCCAAACAAATAACTTTATTTTTAAACTTCTAGTGAAAGAAAAGTTGCAAAATCTCTTGGTGTATAACTCGATCAGTTAAATCATGGCAGACAAGTTTTAATTTACATCTTTCTCAGTTAACTTGCTATTGTCAGCGGTCCTTATTCATACTCCTCTAAATTAACGGGCTGTACCATCCCAATTCTCCTGTTTATTTCCCTGTAAATCTTAGCCTTAAACTTCTGGTCAATTGGTTTTGAGTTTCTTCCTTCTCCCATGATGAGGACAGGAAAGAGCCGTATTTTCTGAAGTTCTTTTGCGAATTCCCTGCAACTTTTCCAGCATTCGTTTTTCCAGGCGCAGGATCCAGGGGGGAGCAGATATCTCAGCACAGGGTTCACAAATCTTGCTGACAGCAGCAATAATTCCTCACCACGCCTCTGGATAATCCATAATTTTCAATAACATCACAACACGGAACCAAGAGCCACCGTCCAAATGAGAGTAATATTTTGTATGTTGGGATCAACAGGGAAAGGTTTTTAGGAATTCTCTCTTGTCAGAGCTGGATATATATTCCAAAGCTTAATTATTGACCAAATTGGCACTTCAAGCAACAATGTCTTTGGTTGTAAATTAGCTGGTTTTAATGGTCTGCAGCAAGGCTTTCAATATCCTCTTTAGTGCCAAGTTTGAATGATGGAACTCGCTATATGTGCTGACACTTTTTATTCTTAAACACCTAACGTGCAATCTGTTCCCGTGAGTTTTAAAGGGTAAGATAAAATGTCAAAATTGTTCAAAAGTATCATGTATATTTTTTACTCAGAAAGTTACATACTCAAAACTCTAATCAGTCCACCTGGATTTATGAAATCCCTTGTTATTGTAGCAGTGTGAAAACTGGACTAGAGATAAAGAAAATGGTATTTTTATAGAATGGTCCTTTGAGATGGGGCTGCTCCTCTGTTGTCAATGTAGGCCAAAGTGCCAGTGGGAAGTGCAGTACATGACCTTAGTCAATTAGCAGGGTCTCCTTAATCTCTTGGGATTACTTTGATCTGCAATATCAAGTCTAACACCTTAATGAAATTTTACAGATAGTCACAGAAGACATCCATGTAGTGAAAAAACAATTTCATTTTATACCTAAACTCCTAACACATGCTTAATAAATCCCCAGAAGGGAAATAATAACTATAACCATATTCAACATAAATTTCTCTTTTTTTTTTTTCACACTGTGTTTATGGCTGAGAAAAACAAGATTATAATAGACAGGACTTTGCTTGTGAAAACAGCAAAGAGAACAGATCAAGCTGCTGATTCACATTTTTCTTGCAAAAAACATGTTCTTTGTCACTGTTACATTTTAAATCTCCTGAAATAAGGGTGGCGTGCCAAACTTCAATTGTATTTTTTTGTGTGTGTGAATATATTTCTGACTTATTCACAGATATAGGAGATGTCAGATATATTCAGATATATGAAATTTCCATAGCATAGCACCGTCCTGCTTTGTGTATTCAACCCTACTTTTTTTAAAATTCATGCTCATTCAAATCTTGTGATTGGTCTGAATAATTTTGGTGGAGTTAACTGGACAGCCTGGCTCAATTTTGATGTAATTATTAAGTAACCACTTGATAAACAATTCTTGATCAAGTGTTGATTTTGTTTGTTTTTGTCTTCTCTGCTTGCTCAGACCATTTCACCTGCAGGTCTTTCCAGGCCCAGCTTGCAGATATACAAAGGGTGTAGTGGGAATTTGATTTTCTGGGAAAAATCTCCCCAGAGGTGAAAACATTGCACAGATTTGCACTGTCTGGAGAAGAGGGGAGGGAGCAAAGGATGGGGTTTAATTATGCCACAGTTTATCAAGTGAATTTATCCTGGAATTATGCAGTGATAACTCACACTGTGGTCACTTTTCCTTCCTGGTGCTGCGTGCCACCACCAACCCCATCCTCTGGGTGACCTTTGGGGGTGGGTGGAGACCCCCAAGGGCTGACCTTCTCCTTTCTGCTGCTGCTGCCCCTTCCAGCCTTGTTGGCCATGAAGAGCCAGCAGGTTCCCCTCTGCTGTCCCCCAGCAGCTCATGAGAACATCCTGCAGCTCCTGGGGAGAAGGTCCTGCCTCCACCCTCATCTCAGCTTCCTTGAAAAATCCCAAACAGCCTCCAGCCGGGAATTGCATGAGCCTTTTGGATGCCTGGTAGTGAAAAAGCAGAGAAGACCCCACTCTAGCTGCTGTCGGACGTCTTGGCTGTGATTTTGGGAGGTACCCAGAGGTGCTGTGGGGGCAGGGGGTGGTGGAATTGAAAGTGGGATTTTGTTGGAGTGGGGGCTCCAGGATTCACCGTGGCAGCTCCAGAATGCACATAATCACAGAATAAGGGAATCAGATTCCCTTATTGGGAATTTGGATTGGGAGGGACCTTGTGCTCATGGGCAGGGAACTTTCCACTAGACCAGGTCTCCACAAGCCCCATCCAACCTGGCCTTGGACACACCACGTTTCTCCCGCTACTCCACACACAGAACACATCAATCCATCATTAGATGTGATTAGAGGCACCAGAGATGTTCAAGAGAGTTCTTTAAGAAATTGCTTTTTGCAGTCAAATTAAGGTTTATTGTTGAGCACCTTGTGGTTTGCACCAGCTCTGATTTGCATGGCTTTATTCCTTGTTCTGCCTCTTGTCCTCCTACGGCCAAATATCAAAACTAAATCAGCTCTCCCTGTGGGCCCCACGAGTGAGATTTCAGCGTGCAGAATTCAAGGGACAATCCCCACAACACTTCCTGGGTTTTTAATGCATTCAGTCAGTGTAAAAACCTCTTAAAATGGAGCTGGGTTATAAAATTTGCCTCTGCACCCGTTGCCCCAATTAACTCATGACAGATACTCGCAGCCATTCCGCTCTGCTCTCCTCTGGAATCTGCTTCGCACAACTATGAAACGGCTTCCACCAGGCAGAGCAGGCACCAGCTTTGTCTTCACACACATCTGTTGCATTTTTTAAAGGTAAAAATAAAGTTTGAATTTTTAAAATCTCAATTTTAATAATGCATGAAAAAGCGGAGCAGCTCTGCTTTATTTCCATCCAGGTCTCATCTTGCATCTCTTTCACCACTGCCAAATATTCCCAAAGTAGTTTCTGTCCTCTCTGTCATTCCAACTGTGGTGATGTGCTCCTGGAGACCAAGGTGAGCAGTGCCAAATCCTGGCATCCATCTCAGAATCCTGATTTGGGTTGGAAAAGACCTTAAAAACCATCTTGTCCATGGGCGGGGACAACTTCCATTATCCCAGGTTGCTCCAAGCCCCATCCAACCTGGCCTTGGGCACTTCCAGGGATGGGACAGACCTTTTTTGGTCTTTATTTTTCACAGGTATCCCTGAAGGGAGTCTCTAAGAGGAATTCTCATCAAAATATGGATTTGAAACAGGTGCTCAAGAATGGGTAAAAAAGCAAATAATGAATATCCAGTAATTTTGTTATTTTTAGCTAATTTAGCTATTACCGCTTGAAAATTTGATTTTTTATAACCAGTCTATGGGTTTTTTTAATCAGGTGAATCATAAATCAATCTTATTAATATTATTTGCCTCATATTTTTAGGCTTTAAATGAGTATTTAACCACTTATGAGGGTTCACCAGCATAAAGACTGAGCAGATTCTTCCTCAGGATTTTTACATTTGAACAGGGAGTGATGGGAAAGGGTGGGAGAGGGAGAAAACAATACCATCCCTCTTTCACCAGCAGAGAATTGGGTGTTTTAAAGATGAATTTTGACCAAAAAAAAAAAAATTAACCCAGATATTTGAACCCCTGTCCATTGTTTTAACCTTAAGATTACACTTCAGAAGTGATTTTGCTGATGCAGATAAATAAGAATATGGTTCTCCCCCTGCTCAGACAGCTGCTGGAGCTTTATTTCCTCTTCCAGAGTTTGTGATGAGACCCAGATGGGAGAAGGCAAAACTCTCCTTGGTGACAGCGGATGTTTTCCTGGATGGAGCCAAATCGGAGCAGACAGCAAAGATCCTTATCTTAGCATGGGAAACCTGACAGCAGAATATTTCTCTTGATGTCAGGGTGATTTTGTTATGGACTCCAAAACCGTGCTCCAAAAATAACTCAGATTCATCTGTTTGCTGACGCCTGTGTGCTCCTTCATCCTCCCCGCACAGGTGAGTCCCAAATGCATTTTTAATTTAAAACTGTCTCATAAAACAATAAGAAAGATCTCAAATCTAAATATGTGACATCGCTGCATATAGGATTAAAAAATCTATATTCATTGCGGAGGGAAAAAAAAAGGAAAATATTACAAAAGACCAAAAGCTCTAGGGTTCAAGCTAATTTTTCATCTTTTCCATGGGGAAAAACACTGGTAAATGTTAAGAAACACCCTTCAAGAACCTTTAATTTGTTTTTCACTCTCCAAGATATAGATTTTCTCCTTCCCATTTAAGTATAAAAAAAATTCCTGTGGGTTTTTAGAGTCATTTGAGAAAATATATATACATATATATATTTGTATATTATTCCGTGCTTTCTAGCATAGCTTTGATTATGCTGTCAGAGCAGACTAAGCAGAATTTGAGTTGTAGCCAGGTCCCCTAATTTTCTTTAATCTTCTGAGGAGGATTTTCCTGTAGATCACACAAATCACTTTTGGGATCAGGTCCTTACTCCAAAATCTTGGTTTCACTGGTCACTGGCAAATGGATCAGGATGTTGCCATAAATATCCAGTAGTTTGAATTTATTTGCAACAGGATTAGGTAATTTTATTTTTATTTTACCCTGTGATGCTGCACTTCTTCCACTGATTTTGCTGCTGTTGATTTCAAGCAGATACAAATGGATCCCACTCTGTTTATCGGCAAAATGCAGAAAAAAGCACTGGAATTGGAGCTTTATCCTGTGTTTTAGTGGGGTCCTACATTAATAAGGGCCTGAATATGCTTTTACAGGCACACAAACAGATATTTATAACGTCTATAAAAACATATAAATATGCATGTGATTGTATGAGTGTGCATAAGCACCCTGTAATGAAGGATTTTATTATTAAGAGCAAGGATTTAAGTAAATTTATAATACTTTGCCTTTGCTAAATTGATTGCTTTGAAGTCATTAATTAAATTTATTAATATAAATTAATCAAATGTATGTTCAGAAAGGTAAGTCTTATTTCCATTTTAAAGTTGGGAAAATGGAGGCCAATCAACAAAACTGGCTGCTGACAGTGAGTCAATGCCAAGGTTAGGGAAAAGGAATTTCCTGTGGAATTATCAGTGGAAAAGCAAGGATTTTGATTCCTTCTGCACCCAGGAATCACTGCTCAGTGCTGGTGTTTCAAAGCACTGGATGTGCTTAATATTCGGTCAAAAATTACCATTCTTGTAGGATTCAGAATTTCAATTTCAGTTTGAAATTGCACACAAGTTATGGTGGACTTAAGTATCCCCAGCATTCGCCTCCTGCTCCAAGTTGTGGATGGATGGATGTGATGAACCTGTTTATCCCTAAAAATTGCCATCACCTCCTTGCAGGAGGAGGAGATATGGGTAGACCCTCAGGAATGTGTGAAATTCCATAGCTGAGATGGGCCCTTATTGAAATAACTTCATTTTTCAAAGCAAATCAGGAGATTCAGGGCACACGACAGTAGCCAAAGACCTCCAATCTGAATTTCCTAACATCATTTAATACAGTTTTTCTTAAGCAATGAGCAATTTCTTTTCAGCTCTACATGTCTTAAACACGTGTGAAATTAAAATAAAATTTTATTTCCATGAAACAAGGTGCTTCCTTTTCAATTTCCATACCACGGGTGAAGTCTTGACCTCCAAATGAATGCGTTCCACTTGGATATTTGGAAGTTGCCTTTGCCTTGGCTTTGTCCTTCTGGACTTACCCATGCAAGTATTTGCAGGTATGTGAGAAAATCAGCTTTATTATTGGCATCTGTCCGTGGCTATACCTGGAAATTCCATCCCTAAAGGCGATGCTGAATGGGAATTTTCCCGGCTGACAGTGGTGCTGCACACGGGGCCAGCACAAAGTCCAGCGGTCACTTCTAAGGGTTGTATAGGACATCAAGAGGATTTCAGCAGGACAGAAGTCTTGCGTGGGCATCCTGCCCCATTGTTGCTGTTGGCTGGAGCCAGCTGGGAAGGCAAGACATGAATTTGTCATCTTCCAGCAGGACTCTTCATATCCATGGCTCTGGATATCACACCTTGTCAAGAGCAGCTAAAACCGCTCGAGAATAAAAAGTGGAGCAGTTGTAGCAAGAGTTCACTCAGTGGTTCCAAACCATGCTGTAAACTCTGAGCGTGACATGACAAAGCCAGGCCTGGAGATGTTTCCATTCATTTTCTTCGAAGCATTTTTTAGATGGCTGGGGTTTGAGTCGGGAAAGCCATTTTTATAAATGCTCATCGTAATTTTTATAGAGATTTTTTTGGAAGGGGTTTAAAAGTACAAGGGGAAAAAACCTCAACCAAGAACTTGGTTTTCATGCCTGAAATGATGCCATCAGTGAAGTCAGTGGCAAAACTATGGATGCCAAGATTGTAGGATTTGACCTCTGGGCTTTGGAGCTGAGTTGGCAAGAAAGAATAAATAAATCCTGCAAAATGATATATGAACTTTACAATCTGTGCCTCACATCTTAGGCAGGCTCTACAATAAAATATCCTAAAAAATCTAGTCCTGGCTTTTTCTATCAAGCTAATTTGTAGTCAAGACAGCTTAGCTCATATTCTTGAATATGCTGAATAAGCTGAGAGGTAAAAAATTATCAGCAGTGTGTATTTTAAAGACTTGGACCAAACCCTTTCAATGTCAAACTGCACTGGATCAAACCCCAATATACTCATCAATTAAAGCCCAGATTTATTAAAAATTTGGCCTTATTTTGCTTTTTGCATGGGATTTGATAATACCAAATTTGTACCTCTCACAAGACCATTCAGAATGCATCATCTGTTTTTAGCATCAAAAAACAGCCTGTAAAAAATATTTTCTTGCTCTCTGCACCTGCAGAAAAAACAACAAGTTTTGCTTGATGAAAACTGAAGGCAGAATATATAAAAATTGAGGCTAAATTGGCTTGGTTGAAAAAATTCAGTGAGTGACAAGGGGTGCTGATGCCCCAAACCATCCCTACACCCTCCCCTATAAACAGCCTCGTTAAAATCGATCCCTTCCATCCAAGGCAGTTTGTGGAAACCCTTTTCCCAAGCAGCCGTTTCATCTGCTTGTTTATCCCGAGCCTCCCTGTGTGTGAGTGTTCTGAGCAAGGCTGGCTCCCAGCGCTCTTCCCACACTGAATTCCCTGCTGGCAGGTATTAGAAACTCTCCTGTCCTCGCTCCTCTCTCCAATTTTGTGCATTCTGGTCAGAGGAGCTGTCTGCTAACGGGGCAGCGAGGGACCAAACCCAACCACGTCTGGAGGGCTCATTTTGCCATCGCTGAATTCCACCAGCATTCCCAAGGAAAGCACTGTGGGAGCAGCCGAGCTCCTGTGGCTGTGTGTGGTTCATCTGCTTTGCTCTTCCTTCATGTACTCAACAACAAAACATGGGGGAAAGTTTGTATCCAGCTTGGAAAAAAGTAATTGGTTGTGGGAAAAGAAAAATGCTGATGTTGGGTTAACCCCCAAATTACTGCAGAGGGAAAAGTGCCAAAAGCTGCATCCCCTGGATCCTGGAGATGGATGCGCTGGAGTACCCTGAGAATTATCACAGAATCCTGGAATAGTTTGGGTTGGTGCCTTTGAGGCAAAAGAAAAGCTGGGTCTGCACCAGACTGGAGTGAAGGAGAGGGAAGTGCTGCCCACAAGGAAACGGGATCAGCTTTTAAACGGGCTGCAGTTTTCAGCACGGCAAGAAACGAGCAGGGGATGGAATCTTGGAATGGTTTGGGATGGAAGGGACCGTAAATATCGTCCAGTGCCACCCCTGCCAAGGCAGGGACACCTCCCACTGTCCCAGGCTGCTCCAAGCCCCAATGTCCAACCTGGCCTTGGGCACTGCCAGGGATCAAGGGGAGCCACAGCCTCTCTGGGCACCCTGTCAGGGCCTCACAGCTAAGAATTCCTTCCCAATATCCCATCTCTCCCTTCCCTCTGGCAGTGGGAAGCCATTCCCTGTGTTCTGACACTCCAGGCCCTTGGCTGATAAGGGACTTTTTATCCTGGGAAGTTTTCACTCATAACCAATTTTTGATAGATGCTGGAATTCAAACAGGCACTGAGTCAGACAAGCCTTTGGTGCATACAGGGTCAGACCTGATGATCATTCTCGGCCTTAAAACCTATGAAATGTCCTCTCCTGCTGGAAAATCCTGGTTTGCAGCACTATTTCTTCATGCCAGGAAGGTTCCTCCTTCCCCTCATCCCGCACAGCATCTCCCGCATCCCACGCAGGGCAACCCCGCACGAAACCACCGGCGCACCTTGGAAAGCCGAGCCAGAGCTGAAATGTGGGAACGAAAGGGAAGTTTTTTGGCAGGCAGCCTCCCCTCGTGACAGGATTTGGGATGGCTCTGGAGGCTCGTGAGTCGCTGCAAGGCCAGGGACCGTGCCAGGACCAGCATTCCCCCAGTCACTGCCCAGTTTGAACACTCCAGCCCCAGCAGCTGACAAAGCCCTTGGGCTGCAGCAGCATCCGAGTCCTGTCGTGTGACAACCAGAGAAGATTTCCTGGCATTCATCTTTTTTTTTTTTTCAGTTGGCCACTATTTTTTTCCCCCAGAAGCAAAACTGGCCCCCAGACAAATCTGTGGCAGGGTACGTTACAAAGCCAGGAACATTAAAAGGAGCAAAAGGAAAGCCAAATTGCTTGTAGAAATCAAGATTGCTCCGATTTTTTTTGCCATGGGAAGGCAGAGCTCTCTGTGCTGCGAGTGATTCTTGGTTTAAGGACAAACGGTGCAAAGATTGCCAGAAATAGGTCTGTGGACAGAAAATTATATTTTATTATTGTGTTTTTAAATAGCTCTCATTGTAAAAGCTGCATCCCTGGAAGGTGGAGAAAGGCTTCCAAAGTTTACTGACTTCCCAACCCTGACAGGGATTCTCCTGATAATGGCACAGCAGGTCCACAGTGGCAAAGCCTAATTGACAAAGATCAAAATCTAATTTGGATAACACCAGGAGCCGAGGGGGTCATGCTCCAAATAGTGCTTGAGCCACAACCAGCCGTGTTTGTCATTTCACGGGGAAAATGCAAAAAAGATCATTCCAGGTCCCCAAATGAGGGAGATGCCAATAATATTGAAAAGCAGACGCAGGAAGAAGCCTTGCTCCTGAGGGTGCAATTACCGGGGCTGTGATGTGAAATGATAAAAAAATATTAAGTAGATTTTAATGTTGTAACAAAGGGTGGCCCTGCACTGGGCATAAGAATAGGGGAGGAAGATCCTTGGGGCACCCAGATGAAAAATAATACAAGTGTAGCTATTAGCAGAGCATTTCATGCCAGCCTCTGTCCCTCGTTGGGAGGAATATTTCCTTACCTGGAATATAGGTCACTTTTCCTTGGAAAAAGCAAGCAGCCCATTGTTAAAATTGTCTCTTAATTCCTTGAAAGGAACTAGAGTAACGTGGTCCACCGCTTCAAATTTAAAAAAAAAAAAACATCTGCTGAGGGTTTTTGCAGGATTTTTCCATGTTTTCTGGGGTCCAGGGTATTTCAGTAGCTGTGCCGTGTGCTCTGGATCCCAACTCTGACAAACCAGGTTAGGATAACTGAGGAAAGGAAAGGCTGATATTCACAGAGAATTCCTGAGGTGTTTTTTATGTGTATTCCCCCTCAAAAAATTAAAAATCGAGCACAAAATCCTATAGGATTCCTTTTTATGTTCAGTGTCATTTGCTGGCAATAAAAAGAAATTTTAGGTAAATTTTGCACCCTTCCTTACAATTTCTAAGGCGTAAACAAAATATTTGACTTGTCCTTCTACTCTCTTGCAGCTTAGGTGGGATTTTATTCGCTCCTCACTTCTGCCTGGGAGTTGTATTTCACTTTCCAATTAGAATTTGCAAATCACAGCAGAAGATAAATAATTTCAAAATCTTCCTCTGCATTGGGACTGAATTCATGTAGGTGCAACTCAGCCAAGGCACCAGGCAGCTCTTGGCCTTTGGGACTGTGATAGTCATTAGAAAATGCATAGAAAAAACCTTTTATAAAAGAGATTTTAACGAAAAAAAGGAAAATTAACCCATAATGGACAGCGAGAAAGAGGAAAATTGGGACTGAGCCGAGAGATAACTTGGGGTCCAGGTGTGGATCCATTTGTGTTCCATTTTAAGTTTATGAGGATTTAAAGCAATTTATTACAGTGATTTAAATGCCTTAGGAGCATGAGCTGCATTGACCCAGCTTTTCAAACCCAGAGAGCAGCTCAAAGCCCAAATCTTGGTGATTCGTCCTCCTGAGCAACTCAGGTGCTCCGGAAAACACAACCTCATCCTAAACCATTACAGCAAAAATAAATACGAACAACATAAATTTAAATACCAACGATACGAATTAAAGCCAAGAGGTTCCTGCACCTACTTTGGCAGCCCAGACCTATTTTGGGGAGGACTAAAAGGATGTAATGAACTGATTCCTCTGCCAGCTTTGGTAGCGCTTCAGCTCCGCAGCCGTTTGGCAAAGCTCTTGTCAAGGCTCCAACACGGCTCCTTTGGAGAGCAGCAATTGCTCGGCACAAGGATTTGGCAGATCCAGCAGCCCAGGTCTGGCACAGAGGGAGCATGAAAGGCTTGTTCCTGGGCAGGGTGGGAGCTGCTGACAGCACTGATGGAAAGATGGCAACACAGCTGCCTGGGCACCATCCCACCCAAGGACGGCTTTTCCTCATGCTGCCCGACCCCAGCATGGAAAAAAGAAGGAAAAGCAGAGTTTTCACTCTATCTTTTCATGATTGCTGCGTTTGTTCCTCGCTAGGCTCTCAAGAACTGGAGGGTGATGGTCTACATGGCACGGGTTAGTGAGAGGTGGCAGGTGGATTCTCGGTGTGATCTACAGCTTGTCGTGCTTGTCAGGGCACTGGTGAGACATCAAGATCCTTTTCATGACAAAAAATTGAATGATTTTTATATTCTCAGAGGTGAAATCAAACCAATCCCATTAATTTCAATTAAAATGTTACCTGTCTCCAGCTATCTCTTTTTTTTTTTTTTTTTGCCCTCAAAGACTGTTTAGGGATGGGAAAAATGAAATATTAATGCATTCTATAAATAATATGTGTGAGGTCCACGGGGACACAGAACCCCCACATCATTAGTTAAATTGATCTTCCTCTTAGATTTTTCAGGAAATTGGGGGGTTGTGTGGTTCAGTTTTCAGGAAAAGTGGTCAAAGCTGGGTCTGAACTGCAGCACAACCTGAGGTTTCTCCTGCTGCTCCTTTTTTCTGGATATTTGAGGCATTGGACAAGGTCAGAAGGTTCAGAAGAGGCACCAGTAACCCACTGCCATGCCATGAATTCTGCTGTGCAGTTTCCAGGTGTAAGGAAAAGCAGGATTGTGACTTTTAAGAAGGAATAATTGTCAAAACAAAATTTGTTTCTGCTGCAGATAATTTCCTGCATATCATGGTTACTAGGAGCTTCCCATAATTCACAGAACCACAGGATGGTTTCGGTCGGAAGGGAGTGTAAGACTTTAAGATCATCCAGTTCCAGCCTCCCTGCTGAGGGGTTTGTTCTCCAAAGGCAATTTTTTTTGGGAATTCTCACAGATATTTTAAGTACCTGTGACCATCACAGGGTGAGAGCAGCTTTGAACAAAGCAGGAGCTTCACCTGCTGCAGCTCCTCTTGGAAATAAAGCCCAGTGTGGTTCCTTCCTCCTTCCCTGGAATGCAGCAGAGGAGCTTTCTCCTTTTATTTTTATTTTTGTGCGTGTATAATAACACAAAGTCACTGCATGAGCGACCAGCCATGTTTATTAATAGAGATCTCCAATTTTGGAGTCTTTGGTAAATTGAGAACACACTGAGAAAGAATCTTATCGCTCGAATCATAGGAAATCCATTTCCAAGTTGTCTGTTTTTCATCAAATTAAAATTAGTTTCATGGGAATATGAGGAGGTTTTTATAATTAGATAATGGAAATTTGCCTAGGTTATCTTCCACTTATTTGGATGTAACATAAATAACAGGAATGTCACATCATGCCAGTATTTACTCATCTAACTCAGCACAAATCCTGGGTCAAGCAAAAAAGGTTTGGAAACATTTCAGTTCTTGTTGCTTAGAGACCATTTTTAACCACTGGAAGGATTTCACTCAAATCCATGGCTGCAGAGTGAAAATATCTGAAAGTTTCCACTTTTTGGAAGGGACTTCAAAGACCATCTTGTTCCAAATCCCCAGCCATGAGCAGAGGCATCTTCCACTAACCCAGGTCACTCCAAGCCCTCAGGAAAAACACTCTCAAGAGTTATCCATCAGCTGGGAGTTGTGTTCCCATTCCCCAGCCAGCAGAGGGATGGAATGGGGAATTATTTGGACATATTTTTCCTTTTCAATCAAACCTAGTCAGTTATCAGTGAATTTTGCTTTTTAATTTTTTATTTTATTTTAACCATTATAATCATCTCTGCTTTCTCCCCTCACCATGCCTGTATTGAATATTGAATCCACATGGTTTAGATGAAAATCCATGAGGTTTGGAGCCAATTCCAGTGGGACATTGGCAACAACTGGTGCTGTTGACCCTCCCATTGCAGGATATGGCGCAATGAAGAGAAAATATGAGATCACATCACTTCCAGACCACTGTGATGTCATATCCCAATTATCCCAACTGTTTTCCTCCTCAGGCATTCAAAAGTGCATTTTTCAGCCATCCCATTTCTCTGGCACATGAAATTTAAATCAATTAAATCAAATTTCCTGCTGCCTGCAGTGGGTTTGCACATGCTCCCATCAGGCATTAACTCTCCAAGGATGTTTGTGTGACCATTTCTTTCCAGGTGCATGAGATTCACTGCCTGAAAACAAGGAAATATCCCAATAGTATCCCACAAAACTGACACAGGAAGGATTTCCTCCTGAAAAGGGCTGAGAGCTGGAACTCGTAGTGGAATCTTGCAGATCGCAAGCAGCCTTTTCTGCTCTTTGAATATAGGGGGAAAACTCTGCTTCAGTGACTGAAGAGCCACTAAAATTAAATAAACCAGGGAAAGAGCATGTCCTGCATCATCATTTTCAGCAGAGCTGGAAATAAACATGTATAACCAGATTTTAGGGAATATTCAACACCAGACTGTTCACGCTGGGAAGACTGAAGAGCTTCCCCACAGGTTTTGCATAGTGGGAGCTGTAATTTCTTTTTTATCCCTCCACAGAATGTCAGGCTTTTATATATTAATCGCTGATTGGTTTTGTCTTCCTTTAAGAAATGCAATCCCTGCAAACACATCATCCCTCAGTGCACCCTGCACATGGAGAATGCAAAACCATCTTGAGAAAGCCTTGCTGCACTGGTGCAGTCAGCTGGGGTACAGCTGTCACACCCCCTTTGTGAATCTCAAAAATGAATATATTCCAAAATCTTCCCCCTCTCCACGTTCTATTTTTTTTTTTTTTTTACTTGACCCAAATCCCACATGCCTACCTTCTGGATATGGGGTTGGGGAGAGCAGTTTAAATTCCCACCTACAGGCAGAGGATGTCCCACCCCACGCCCGTGTGAGGCTCCTAAGGATCCCAGCCAGGGGATGCTGCAGGAGCTGGTGGCACTGCTGGGGGGTGACATCTGATGGTGTCCTGGTCCTTGGCACTAGCTCGCAGATCACAGAATCCCAAAATATCCTGAGCTGGAAGGGTCCCACAGGGATCATGGATCCAGCTCCTGGCCCTGCCCAGAGCCCCAACAATCCCACCCTGGNGAGTCCTGTAGCTTTATTCATGAATAAAAGGAGAGGTCATGGCCATTTCCCATGGGGTCTCTCAGATTGACAGAGGACGCAGCCTCTTTTATCCGAATTCCCGACCGCAGGTTCCCTCTCTCTTTTCCCCATTGGCTGAGGTACTTGAGAGGTACAGATTTCCCGGAATTCCTAATTAATGTACATTCCCCCCCCTAATTCAGACATCTCCAATACACATCCCCCTTTTCTTCTTCTTGTGTCTCTGTTCTTGTAGTTTA
Organism: Pardalotus punctatus; assembly: GCA_013400915.1. Lineage (NCBI taxonomy): Eukaryota > Metazoa > Chordata > Aves > Passeriformes > Pardalotidae > Pardalotus > Pardalotus punctatus. The sequence goes on along the minus strand of VZTX01000729.1, from coordinate 5,943 downwards.
TTAACACAGTTTCGGGTAAATCTAACTAGGGAAATTCCTATGGAAATCCTACCCATTGTTCCTTCTATCTCTCAGTATCAAAGTTACCTCACCAGCAGACTCAGGTCTTATCTTTACCAGCCATTTGTTTGTAAAGACACTCCCTTATTCCTTTCAGTGACAATGCAGGGTCCGGTCCCTGCCCCAGCGCTGCCCCTCGGGACGATGCTGATGACCCAAGGAGCTCTGAGCTCAGCCTCCTCCAGCTGAACATTCCAAGTGCCCTCAGCCGCTCCTCACATGGCTTTTCCCAGGGCCCTTCCCCATCCCCGTGGCTCCTTTGGACACCCTCTCATAGTTTAGTGTCTTTTTTATATTGCGGTACCCAAAACTGCGCCAGCACTCGCAGGGAAGCCACCCCAGCCCAGAGCAGAGTGGGACAATCCCTCCTGCTGGCTCCAGGGCACTGCTGGCTCAGATCCAACTTCCCTCCAGCCAGGATCCCCAGGTCCCTTTCTGTGACATCCTCCCATTCCCGACTCTGTCCATAAATCCAAGGGTGCCCCATCCCGGGTGGAGAATCCCGCACTTTCCCTTGTTGACCTTCACGTGGTTGGTGATGTCCATCCCCCTGATTTGTCTCTCTCCAGGACCTCCCTGCCCTCGAGGGAGTCAACAGCTCCTCCCAGGTTTGTACCATCCTCCCTCTCACCAAATCTCCTGGAAAACTGCTCCTTCTCTCCTGGGTGCCTTTAGAGATGCCCAGGATTCTGCGCTCCCTGTGCTCCCTCCACCCTCATGGACTCGTGATCATCCTGGAGAAAAACCCCTTTGGAATGCGCCCGTGTTCCATTTTTACACCCGTTTCGTGGCTTCCCAAGTTTTCTCCGGGAGAACAGGAGTTGGATTATTTGCAGCCTCTGCGGAAAGTTGCATTTCTGGTGTTATAACACAGCTGTCATCTCCCAAGAAATTACAATTATCTCTTTCGTAATTAGGACAAGTTTGGCTGAGATTCTGAGTCACTGGGAAGTTCAGTTCTGTCATTTACCCCAGAATAGCTCTGTAGTTCCATAAATGTTTTCCCTACAGGCTAAACGTCGAATCCATGATGAAGGTGAAATCATTCCCACTCCTGAAGGCGGGGAGGGTTTTATAGGGTGGTTTTCCAGGGACTGGACACCAAAGCATCTGGCAAATGACCAGGAAAAGAGGAATATGTGTAAAACAAAAAATGACGTAAGGAATAAAAATCCCATTATGCAAAAAAGAGTGAAGTGTGGGACAAAATTCCAGTGTGAGCTTCCAAAAGATACGATAACAAATAGCTAAATTCAACCCCAGGTGCATTTCCTTCGGGATTTTATTACAGAGAGCAGGAGTTCTTGCAGGTGACCATGCTGGTAACCTGTCCAACATGCCGGCCCGAGACATCGCCATACTAAAAACCAGTGGAACAAAAGAAGAAATCAAGTTTTTAAACTGCTGCAAAGTCCAACTAATGCACCGTTCTCTAGGCAGAGGGGTATGACCCACTCATTACCTTAATTGATTAAGAGGGTGATGTAGAATCAGCCTTAATTAGTGGCAACGAGCCCTTAAGTGCAGGAAAACACCCCCAAGGAGGAGGTGTGAAGTGCTGTCCTTGAGAGTAAGGATCCTCAATGCCAGAGGTAAGGAAGGAAATATTTATTGTTTTTCTCACTCATTTCCTTGGCTGAGAGCTAAAATAGAGCATTTCAGTGGGAAAGGGTGCGGGTTTTCCACCAAAAATTAACTTTTGGGTTGTGGCTTTACAACGCAGGGCACGACTAAAGTTCGATTTTTGCTTCCTTGGGAATCAGAGGGCTCTCCTGCACTTGAGTGTTGGATTTCAAGTCAACTCGCTGTGAGTTTCTTATTTATTTTTCCAACTTGAGGCTATTTTAAATGCTCTATAACAACTAAGTGGGAAAAAAATTGGTTAAAATTCTGAGGCGTCCTCCTTTTTTCTCCTGTTTACAGCTACAAAAAGAGTTGTGTTGGTTTAGACATATTTAAGAAATTGTTTCAGTTAATTTTGCTGGTAAGTCTGAAGGTTTATGTGCTCATGAGAAAATCTAAAATGGGTTTTTGGCTGGAAAGATGGAAGAATTCACTAAGAAAGATGACCAAAGTGTGGTTTGTGTACATTCCTATGGAGAAAGATCTTTCCAGAACCCACCTGCCTCTTTTGTTTTGGTTCAAAGCTTCCCCCTACTAAAAATTTGGCTTGTTTTAGGAGCTGGTGAAGGGAAAATTTAACTTGGAAAAGAAAAATGGAAGCTGTGGGAAGTTTATGATGGTTCATGTGCTCAGTGTGATGAACAATAAAAGATTGAGGTGAATTTTCCTTTCGTGGTTGTCAGGGAGGGAAACAAAGTCACACATTATCCAATAATCACAGGAGAGATCTGTATGATTTATAGTTTTCTATATCGTTCCAGAGTTATAGAGAGTCAGCTTTAAAAAATAAACTTATAAAGAAAAGGAATTAACACCAATAAAAAAATTTACCACATCACATCTGAGCTCTTCCTATTCCTGATGTGCCACTCACCAGTGAAGAACCCAGGGAAAGGTACTGCAAGGGAGGCTCTGCTTGAACAGATCTAATCGTCAATAAGTAATTGTGTTTTAATTAAAATGTGTCATGTCATTCCGAGGGTCCTATATTACATGAGTATGAAAATGTATGACTGCATAATGCGGTAATAATTAGAATTACAGTTTCCTAACTCTTAAATTAAAATGCTTGGCAATTAACTGCCTGATAAATCTCACTTTTCCATGTGTATTTTTTTTTCCTTTCTATCTGGGAGTATTAAATAGTCCTAATTGCTGATTGCACATTCCTGGGCTGCTGGCAGTTTTCTGTTGGGTTTATCAGATACAACTTCTCCAAGTTTTGCTTTATTTTTGCACATGAGTCAAAGGTGTTGCATTCAATATCTATTAATGGGAGCGCTCATGAACTCCTGAAGCTTTGAAGAGTTGTTCAGAATATCGGGGTGGACAGGGACTTTATGTCCTGGCCTTGATGAGGTGGATCTCTGTAGGGGTGTGCAATCCAGACACAGCTCTGAAGCTGTTGGGTACAATGCTTGTGCATTTAATGATGGAGATTTTCTGATTTTTATTGTTTTAGCGAAATCAGAAATGAAATCTGTCTCATTTCCATAGCTTGGCATAGTGGTACTCCTTGATTTGGAAGACGGAATCCCAGAATCCCTGAGGTTGGAAAAGCCCTCTTAGATGGAGTCCAACCATCCCAGCACTGCCAAGGCCACCACTGCCCCTTGTCCCCAAGTGCCACATCCACATGGATTTTATATCCCTCCAACCCCAAGGACTGAGCCCTGCCCTGGGCAGCTGAGCCAGGGCTGGACAAACCTTTCCAGGAGGGAATTTTTCCCAAAATCCACCCTGAGCCTCCCCTGGCCCAGCCTGAGGCCGTTCCCTCTCCTCCTGTCCCTGTTCCCTGGAGCAGAGCCCGACCCCCCCGGCTGTCCCCTCCTGTCAGGAGCTGTGCAGAGCCACAAGGTCCCCCCTGAGCCCCTTTTCTCCCTTTTCCCCCCTTTCCCAGCTCCCTCAGCCGCTCCTGGAGCTCCAGACCCTTCCCAGCTCCGTTCCCTGCCCTGGCCACGCTCCAGCCCCTCCAGGTCCCTTTTGTCATGCGTTAATAAATCCCAGACTGGTTTCTGCTGGAAGGGATTTTAAAACTCCTCTCACCCCATCCCCTGCCATGGTAGGGACAACTTCCACCATCCCAGGTTTCTCCAAGGCCCATCCAGCCTGGTTTGGATGCGTATTTCAGTACTTTTGCACAAATTGTGCTGCTCATCAGTCCCTCTGTGGCTGAACAATTAACAAATGAGTGGTAGGGTGGCACAGCGCTGGCTGAGCGCTCCCGAGTGGCTCCGTGGGACAGCTCTGTGCCATGTGGCTTCTTGGGGACACACAGCTCCTCCCAATGTCCTCTCCCGGGTTCAGATCGTGCTTTTAAAGTGTTCCCATAAATGCCTTGCTCTGCCTAACAATGAGGAGCCCAACCCAAATGCATCTGAAAGAGGTAAAAGCTGCAAAAGTCTCCAGAAAGATTCTTCCATTTGCATTTTGAATGGGGTCATCAGGCTGGCTCAGTGTAAATTGAATTGGAAATAAAGGCACTCGCTAAAGATGTTTTCTGTGTTCGCCCGCCGAGGAGCAGGGACAGAGGGCTGGAAAGGATTCAAGGAACTCACAAAGCAGCGCTGCCCTGACTCAGGGTGGGTAAACACGGGGAGATCACCCAGGACCCCACAAATTCATTGAGACAGCTGAGTTTGGGAGCCGACAAACTCCCCGGCACAATCCGAGCAAGATCTTAATTTCATGGGGAAGAGCAGGATCTGGAGAGCAGTCGTTCCCTTAAACATTTATTAAACGCCTTCCCTGCAGATGTAACATTTCCCGTGTTTTTCCCCTGCACTTCACATCTCGATGCTCATGGCGTGAACTTTACTGGGGCTGATTCTTTAGTGGCTGACTGGAGGTGAGCCAGGAGCGATGATTCCAGGCATGTCCCTCGACATTCCGCCAGCCCAGCCCATCCCAGTGAGGGCCTGTGCCAGGGATGGGCTGGCAGGGCTCGCTCCCAGCACTCCTGTCACCGGGGTCCTGAAAATTCCTATCATCTTTGGGCTTTTGGAGCTGACAAAGATGAGATTATAGGGGAAAAAAGAATGGGGAAGACATTTAAAATCTGTCATTGGAGTTGTCCCAGCCATGCACAGTGCTGTGTACATGGAAATTGCCTGAAGAGTGAATGTGGGGGACTTTTCTGCCTATTGATTATTTCAGTTTAATTGTGCATCTCAGCCCTAACTCGGTGGTCGCTGCCCGTGCCTTTGGTTTTTTAAGCCGCGACTTCTCAGTCCCACACTGGACAATTCGATCCCCACGATTTGTGCCCGCTGATGCTGAGGCGCCATCCCTGCAGCTGGGATTTGGGAAGCTGGCAATTAGAGACGGGATTTCAGCTTCTCCTGCCGTCAGTGGGGAGAAGGAAAGAAGCAGCTTTAGGCAGAGGTTTCTCCTTCCAATGGTGCCATGATTCTCCCTCTGGAGAAATCCCTCTCTCCACTGACAGCGGAAGCCCCAAGACAAGGAGTAAAATACAAACCTTGTATACATAAAAAGAAACCAAGGGATGAAATCCCTTATTTCTGGTTCTTGTGGAAAAGATTCTTCACTGAGAAACTCTCTCTGGCCTGATTGTATTAATTTATTTAATATTCATACGTGCAGAATGCAAACAAACCCAAACATTCTTTAAAAAATGAAGTGGAAATGCTGCCAAAAATAACTTAGAAGAAAATAATTTTGCTTAATAACAGAAAATTAGGTTGTAGGGTTTTTTTGTGTTTCTTAGTTTTTTTTTTTAAGGTTGGCCTTTTATTTCTGAGTCTCTGTTGTCACTGGAACACATTTGTAAGAGTTTTTGCAGCTTTGGGGACTGGTGATTTTCTTGCTTATCTGAAGGAAGGCTCTGATTCTCATTTAATCGCTGCTTGTGAAAGGCTTGAAGAAAATCTCCAGCCCCAGCCCCACTCTCTAAAACATCAGGAAAACTGGCAACTATTGAAATATTTGCAAATATTTTTCTTGCCAGTTTTTTTCCCTCAGTTCTGCTAGCAGCCATCAGCAGGGAACCTTTTGAGGGATAACTGCTCCCCACATGGAATCTTCCTGAGCCCAGTTCAGAGCTGGTGGGTGCAAACAAAACTGCATTGCTTCAGAAATTAAAGAACAACCGAAAATTTTACCCATTTTTGTTATGTGCTCTTTAAGCTTTTTATTTACCTATTTAAATGGGGAAAACACAATTTTGGAAGTTCCAGGCAGCATTACAAAGAAATACGCAATTTTTTCCAAATTTCTCACGTGGAAGACTTCATTTTGGGC
>VZTX01000728.1:107893-169453 GCA_013400915.1 Pardalotus punctatus | reverse complement strand
AGCAAGCAAACGAGGAGAAGTGCCGGACGGAGACTCCCGCCCGGCGCCCGAGGCAGCCGCCCCCATCGGGGTCCCCCTCCGCCGCCTGCGGGCTGCGCGCCCCCTCCACTTGCGCCGGGGCGCCGCCGCCGGGATGAGCAGCTCGCGGAACAACCGGGTGATGGTGGAAGGAGTCGGGGCCCGGGTGGTCCGCGGCCCGGACTGGAAGTGGGGAAAGCAGGATGGCGGCGAGGGCCATGTGGGCACCGTGCGCAGCTTCGAGAGCCCCGAGGAGGTGGTCGTGGTGTGGGACAACGGCACCGCCGCCAACTACCGCTGCTCCGGGGCCTACGACCTCCGCATCCTCGACAGCGCGCCCACCGGTGAGCGGCGGGGAATGGAGGGACCTCCACCCCACGGTGGGGGGGCCGGGGGACAGCACCCCGGGGTGCTGGGGGATCCCGTCCTGGGACGCGGATTGCACCCTTCCTTCCCCTTTTAGAGGTGCGCCTTTCCCTGGGATTTGGGCGGTGGGGGGAGTCTGGCACCCTCCCCGCGCGTGGGTGTCTGTCCCTCTGTGTGTGTGTGTGTGTGTGTGTGTGTGTGTGTGTGTACGTGTGTGTACGTGTACACGCGAACTTGGGACAAATCTACAGCGCGGGGCCGCGAGGACAGCAGAAGTTGTCCCGGGACTGCTAAATTGGGGTAGACAAAGCAAAAGTCGTCTGCCACAGGCAGCAGGCTCCCGTTCTGCTGGGGAGGAGGTGGAGTGAGGGTGCCGAGAGGGTGATCCATCAAGGTTTGAATTTGTTTTCACACCCCAACCCCCCCTTCTTGAATTTATATTTCACAGCAGTTTTGTGAAATAGTTATTCTTGAATCAAGTATAGGGAGGATTGCAGAAGTGATGGGTAGTACCTTTTTTCTAAAGATTGCATTAAGTGGTTGAAAAACCGTGGTTTGGTGCTTGTAATCTCCACGTTGCGTTTTATCTGTATTGCTAGAGCTGATGTAAAATAGTAAAGGTACTGGGGGAAAAAATTTTGTTCATTCTTTTAACTCTTTAGCTGCTTGGTATTTATGCTTTAAATCCAGTCATTTTGGACAATGGAATTTGATCTGCACTGACATTATGCGGCAGTGTTAGTGTTGCAAACACTGCGGGGAAATGTTCATTTTAGCACCTGTTTTTACACTGGAAAGTGACACAGAAGAATATAGATATTGTTAAGTTTCATGGGAAATATTGTGATGTGACTTTTGGGCTAGTCAGGATTGCCTTAGTAATGAAGTGTTTGGACTGGTTTGTTGAGGTACTTGGGCTGTACTGCTTTTGTAAAGTGTCTTTCATTTACAATATGATGGAGAGACCATCTTTGTGCCAGCTCTGTGTAGTCTTACAGCAAAGAAAATTATAGCAGTAGGTTGAAAGTAAAAAGACTTTTGAGGAGACAGAATCACGAAATTCATTCTAATTAATTACAAAAAACGTTGCTAAGAAAAGAACCCCCAATATTGCATGGTTAGCCTTTGAGATGGATTTAATTTTTCAGTTACTAGGTACCTTCCTCTTTGCTGGCATGATGATGATGGTGGTTTTTTTTTTAATCCTTTAGAAATGGACTTTAAAACAAGAAAGAGGAGTCTTTCAAGTTGTCAGTCCTTGTCTGGCAGATATTTATGCTTTGAGACTTTACCTGTGTTTGATGTCCTGTAGAAACCAGTGGGACTGCTTCTGCTTAGAACTGAAGTGATGCATAAATGTTGCATATGAGCCTCGAATGCTCATTGTTCTAGCCCTGCCTGACGTATTTGCAAGCAGATGGTGTCCTCTTAACTGTATCTGGAAGCCTAGACTTAATACTGAGTTTTAAAACTGTCATGTTTTTGTTTGTTTTTTTTTCTTTATTCCTTCCGATTTTCATTTCTGTTTATATTTTCATATTAGTATTAGAACTTCTGTTTCAGATAGGACTGTGTATGTTGTGTCACAGACATTGCTGTTGTCAGGCTTCGCAAAAAGGTATTTTTCTTCTGAGGTTTCTGGCGAACACGAGCATCATCCTCATGGAACTGTTGCATGGAAATACCCAGGGTTGCTTTTTGCTAGAGGGAGTTTTTTTTGAGGTCTTGACTCCCTAGAGAGAGGAAGAGTAAAAATCTGTAAAGTAGTAGTAACAAAAGGGCAAATTAATGGAATTAGGCTGCTGTCAGTTTGGACTGAAATCTTGGGTTTACTACTGATTCATTTTGTAGTCTTGTCTAAATCACTTCCCTTCTTCACCTTTTTGTAATGACTTACTTTTTCTCCATGGTAGTGACTGTCCATTGTGTAGAGTAAGGAAGGGACTCTGACTTTGGATGATAGTTTGATTCTTTCTCTAGGGACATTTATGTAGGTGGGATTAGGTGATAGGAATTTCTTGTCGTTAATAATGTTAATAGTATTAATAATGATGATGTCGAGCAAGGAAATATTATAAAATATGGAATGGCTTTTAGTTTGATGATAGTGGAGTGTGTGTCATGGCTCTTATAGTTTAAAATAAAAAAAAATTCACTGGTTCATAAATTTATAGTCACAATGTGATTGTAAGTTTATAGTGAAAATAAATATATATAAGTACAATAGTAAAATGAAAAATTGGTTATTGCTGGGAGTTCTTTCTAGTAGGTATTCAAAACCAGTCTTGATTATAAGTTCTTGAAAGTGGTGCTTGTAGACAGAATTGCTGCTTTGAGTTTGAGGCGTGTGCAGCCAGGAACAGTACTGATGCATCAGGAGCTTACTGTCTTATGAAAGTAATGTTTGAAGGTAATTTTATTTAAAAAAAAAATAAAAGCAAATTGATTTTGATAGATATATGTGAATATATTTGTGTATGCCAGAACTATGCTTCATAGATTTAAAAAATACGCTGGTTTTATCTTTTAATGGTTGTAGGCTTTTACCAGCATTGTGACACTATCTTTTAAAAATTAACATCTTTTAGAATTGAAGTAGCCTTAGTGCTAAGATATTAGGATGGACTTCTTAAAATAAAAACTCATTTACATGAAGAATGTCTTGGAAGTTCTTTGCTCCAGATGTACTCATCTAGGTTGTGAGGGACTTGGGATATGAAGTTTGGGGTTGTTTTGGTTAAGTCTACTGAGCTAGCAGTATTAGCTGCCTGTTGGTGTGGTCATATTTACATTGGCAGCATTGCTTTAGGTGAGACAGAGCAATTGAGAGGGGTTGGTAAACCAAGGATTTGAACAGAATCAAAATTTCACATAGAAGGAAAACTTCAGGTAGGTCCTGCATGGTGGGCTCCTTGGTGGAGAAAGTGGTGGGATGTGATACATCAGCAGTGCAGTGTGGTTGTTCGATTACTTGAAATAAATCCTGTTTTTCTGTGGAATAGCCTTTTGCTGGGATCTACGAGTCTGGAATGTCCCCATTTTTTTGGTAATGTTGTGGAAAAGAAACAGTAGTTTTTTGAGGTGCTGAAGAGAAACAAGAAGGATATAAATCCAAGCTTTATATTTAGAAGGCAAGGCAGCCTTTTGCCTGAGGTAAAGGCCAGACAAGTAGCATGTTTGTGGAAAGCACATCTGGCTATGTTCACATAATACTCATGAGCTTTACAGAAACCTTCTGTTTATTCTCTTTCTGAAGATTTGATTTCTATAGAGCTTCGACCAGAATTCATTTGTCATTAATTTCCTCTTTTATACCGTTGGTTCAAAGTAACAATATTATTTTCCTGCTGAAAATGTTTACCCAGTTGTGTTTGAATAAGGGAAGGTAGTGAAGGGGCTGAAGTCTGGAAATGGAATCTTGGTATAGAATTATCTCCCCGATGGAGTGTGCATCAGTGCAGCGTGGAAAGCCTTATGTATTCTGGTAATACTGAAAATTTAGGTGTTATCTGTGGAAGATGAGTAGTTTTCTGTATTTGTATTAATAGATTTTTGTACCTGAAAAGTCATATAATTGATCATGAAGTCAAACATGTTAAAACATTTTAAAAGACCGACCACCTGTGATTTTTTATCCTGCTTATTTTTTATTTGTTCTTGCTTTTTGCACATCAAGTGTACTTTATGGCAAATTGTCTTAGTCAAGGTTTTTTTAGTGGCTATTTGTAAATACTTACAGGAGCCCTCACAAGTTAAAAAATTTAATAGCTTTCTGAGTAGTGATACTTGGGAGGCCTGCTTTTTTTAATAAACGTGTTCTTTGTTCTTCCTGCCCTTCCCCCATGTCTGCTACACAATAATCCTCTCCCATCCTGTGTATCTTGTGATACCCTTACCAGATAGGACACATGCTTTAGCAAGTCTGGCATTTTGTATCTATAATAATAATTGGTCAGCTGGCTGCTTCCAAACAGTTTATTTAACAGATGAGTTATGTTTGTGGGAACACTGATGGAAGTTTTAATGCAATTTGTCAGTATCTAACTGGTTATCTCTAAGAATTCTTTGTTTTCAATTTGCCTGGAGTCTGGCTGTAGTGTAAAAATTGTCTGGGGTGAAAGAATAGGAAGAACAAAACATTGTTATTGCTTTTTTAATTGGGGGTGTAATAAATCAATTTTTTTAATAGTTTATGGTATCTCTTACCTGATGGTAGTATTGCCATCATGGTATAAAGGGATTTTGTTTTATTACGGTTCTGTAGAGGGTAATGATTCCATTGGAAACCAGATTTTGTTTGTTCTGAGAAGTAAATGAAATCATTATTAATGTTTTCTGTGTTTAACAGTGAGTGATGTGGCTACCCCTTGTGCATCTGATTTTACTCTTAAAATCCTTTTATTGGACAGCTGTATATTGCTATCTAATTATCTTTAGTACAAAAGAACTATTTGTAACAAATTCAAATAGCAATTTGAGCAACATTGCTTTTATTTCCTTTCACAGCTGTGAGGGTGAACAATGGTTTTAAAAACCTGTGAAAGGCTGTAAAATTGATGTATAAATGAGTGGTGACAGAGGAATGGTGGGTAATCCAGGGAGGATTTGGGAAGAGATGACAAAAGTGAAGATTCCCATGGCATTAAAGTAGAAAACTAATATGAAATTCAAATAGTAAAAAGCATTCATGACAAGTGCACGTCAGGAATATTGGATTTTATGGTGTACTAACGGTGAAGGGACGTAAGGCAGCTACTTAAAAGTAATTGCACATGGTGAAAGTACTCTTCTCATTACCTGGTTTGTTTTGGTATTTTTAAGCCTATATGACACAAAACCTGTTTAATTTTTAAATATCGTGGTTCCAGGAAATGTGAAGAATATTTAGAAGTTTGATTTTTTTTCCGTTATCTCAGTTTAGAGAGCTAAAGTACTCTTTCGATGCACAGCTGGTCAGCTACAGACCTGCAGTTTGAATTTTGAAGTTTCTATGGCACTTTATTCCAGTAGATTAATGGGAGCATTCTTTCTTAATATAAACTTTGTAAAGTTTGTGTTTCTCAGCCTTTCCTAAACAGCCTTCTTTTTGAAGAGTGGAAGCATTTATTTGACAGATTTTGCTTTTGGGTCAGGATTTTAGTTTAGTTCCAAAGCCTATACTTGATCCAATATCCTGGTTGTTCTTATGTACTGTGCCTTGATTTACCTCATGGATGATTTTGGAGCACATAAACTGCTTTGCTTTTTGGTGAAAGTAAATTGAAATACATGATCTCAATGTTGATGAACATTCAGGCTGCTGAGGTAGAGCCAAGCTAGTCTGAAATAGTGGAAGTAGCGTCCCCTTCCCCTGGGTGTGTGAAGTGCCACCATCCGTTCCTCAATGCTGCGTTTTGGTCTGTTTGGTTGACTAGCAGATGGAGACCATGGTGATGCAGGTTGTCCCCTCGCAGCCCATGGAGGGCCACAGTAGAGAGAGGATCCTCACTGCAGACCACGGGGGCAGCCCATGCTTGAGCAGCATTTTCCTGAAGGAATAAAGCTTGTGGAGAGGACCCGTCATGGGGTAGGGGGAAAGTGTGAGGAGCTGTTATGGACTGACTCTCCATTCCCCATCTGCACCAAAAGAGTTGTCAAGCACTGGAGCAGGCTGCCCAGAGAAGTGGTTGAACAAGCATCCCTGCAAGTATTTAAAAGATGTGCAGGCATGGTGCTTAGGGATATGGTTTAGTTTTCTTGGCTGTGTTAGGTTAGTGGTTGGACTCGATGGTCTTAAGGGCCTTTTCCAGCCCAAATGATTATGTGGTTTTAATCTGCCTGGGGAAGAAGCAGGGAGATAGAGGAGTTTGGAATGAAGGAGTGCAGTTGTCTCTGGGAAGAAAGTGCAGTATAGGGAGAAGGTGTTTTAATTTTTGTTTTCTTCACCATCCTCTTTTTTTTTTTTTCCTTAATTAGCAATAAATTTAATTTTCCCCAAGTCAAATCTTTTTTGCCTGTGATGGTGATTGGTAAATAATCTCACTTTTAGCTTGACCTAAGCTGATTCATTTTGTTTTCAATCCTTGTCCTGTTGAGGAGGGAGAGTGAGAGACTGGTTGGGTAGACATCTGACAGCCAGCCAAGGTCAACCTACCACACCATTATTGTGTACTTATAATATCTAGTCGAACTTAAAAAGAAATTCTTCAATCTTCTTTAACACATACCATTGATTTAAGTAATTTTGTTTGTATTATGACCATGAATAAGAGTTTAGTATCACATAACGTGATCAGCAGTAGCACCTTGTTTTACCCCCTTTTTTTTTTAACAGATGAAATTTAATGCCTCTTAGTCCACTGTTACCAGAAGCATACAAATCTACTTCTTCCTCCAGATTTCTAGTGCAGTGGTTAGACAGTCTGTAACAGGATTACTTGCCTGCTTCTGCCCTGCAATTCTTTGTTTCTCATGCTGGTAGTGTTGTGCAGCACCTGAAAGAATGGGATTGGGAAACCAGTTCAGCTGAATATTTTTCCTCCTGACTGTTTTCCAGCCTGATATGTTTCTTGATGCAGTTTGTATCTCTGCTCTGCAAAAAGCTTTTGCTCGCATAATGGAAAGAATGAAGCAGTGTGGTCAGGTGAGGCATGCATTGAAGTGGGTGTTGCTGCTGGAATCATGTGTGAGGGAATGGATGAAGAAAGGCCATATCTATCAGGATGGTGTTTAGGGATCTGTGAGATATGGATATGTCCCTTTAGATCAGACACTTCAAGTACAGACATGCACTGTTCTTTTTTAAGTCCCAGACACTATGGTCAGTAAAATGACTTGAGTTAAATATCTTTGTAAACTTTTTTCTTGATCTTTCCTGAAGAACTTTTGCTGAGTTTTTGCATAACAGCTTTCGCCTCACTGGCTAGAAATGTTTAGTTTTTATATAAGTTTACTGTGAGATGACATATTCTGTATCACATGACTCCTGATTATACCTCTCTTTTGCCCTTTTTCCTGCTGTTTGTTCAAGTGGAAGAATTCTACAGCACCTGATTCCTTGGTCCTTTCACATCTGGAATAAATGTATTCCTTGGCTGAATGTTTTCCCTGAAGCTCAGTAGGCATTAAAAAATAAAATAAAATCCAAAGACATGTAACTTCTCTGTTTCTATGTGAAATACCAATTTAACAATCTGTTAGAAATAAAACCAAAACAAATACCACCTCAGCCCTAAGTTCCGTAACTAGTTAGACTTTTTTAAGAAGGTAAAAAGATATCTCAGTACTTTTAATGCATCTGCTCTTGAAGACTTTGGCGTTGAAGCAGAAAGAAAAAGTAAAATGCTTCAATACAGTCCCCAGTACGAGAGAGATGTGGTTGTACTGAGAGTCAAGTGAAGGGCTGAAAATGTGTTGTAAAGAATCTTAAGGGCATGTGGTACAGGAAGAGACTAAGGGGTCTGGTGGTGCTTAGCCTGGAGGAGAGAAGGCTCAGGGAGATCTTAAGAGTGCATATAAATACCTGATGAGTGTTGTGAAGAGGATAGAGCCAGCCTCTTTTCAGTGGTGTCAAGTGACGGGGTAAGAGGCAATGGGCACAAACTGAAAAACAGGAATTTCCAGTGAAACATAAACTTTTTTTTTCTGGGGATGGTTGAACACTCGAATGTACAGTGTTGTGGAGTCTGTCCTTGGTGGTGCTCAAAACCTTGACTGGATATGGTCCCGGGCAGGCAGCTCTAGTTTACCCTGCTTTGAGCAGTGCTGGTTGGAGGAAACAATTTCCAAAGGTTACTTCTAACCTCACTATTACATGTTTTTGTGAAATGATCAAATGAGAACATGTTTCCTTCAGTTTTGCCTTTCCAGCTGTTGATTTTTCTTTGCTATGGATGGCTCAGCTGTTGGATATAAGTGACTAATAGCTTTATAGTGAATTTGGCGGTCACTTCTGAAAGCATCCCTTCTGGAGGGGACAAAATCTATTCTTTTCCCTCAGTAATTTCCAGTTGATCTGGGTTTTTTCTTTAAGAGGGAGTGACTGGGAAAATTCTGTGTTTCTCTATCTTCTTAGTGCTTATTTCTGTCTAGTGCTACAGTCTGAATGCTAGCGCTTCTCTCTTCTATTGCTCTATTTGTTCCAAACAGAAGCAGAATTTGATTTTTTTTAATTTTTTTTAAACAAACTTGTGGCTGTTCAATGTATTCAGAATGGGTGGATGAAAGCTCTGTGACTGATCATTTTCACTGTTCTGTATCTTGGCAAAGCTGTAAGACTAAAGTAGTCTTGGGATCAGTTTTTGGGGAAGGCTTGGCAGAGCTCGTGCTGGTGGGTTACATCTGGTCCATCTCTGGAACATTCTTTTTTAAAACAAAACCAGAATAGCAGTAAAATGCTTCAAAAATGGTTACAGATTTTCGTGAATCTGATGGCATCTATCCAAGAGAGCTTAATTTTTTTTCCTGTATAAAAAAGAATAGAGACAAGCACTTACCTTTTCCAGTGTACAAAATGTGTAAGTCAAACCATTAATTTCCAGGCTGCTGCACACAGTTGAGCACAGTAGCCTTTGCAATATAATATGTGTTGATAGCCATGCTCCAAAGATATAATTCTAGATTGCCCTGTGTATTTTGATAAATACATTTCTAACCCATTAACTTTTAGTTAAAAGATTTCTCATTTTCTTTCTCTCCTTTGTATAGAAGGAAGGAAACAGACATAGCTTTCTCAGTTTTTTAAGCAGGGAGAAGGTAGAATATTTCAGGAACAGACTGACAACTGGAGATAGGAGGCAAAGTCTGCTATCTTTTCCCCTCAGTCATATAAGCTGATAGGGTATCAACATCCTTTCTTTACTGTTAACTTTCTAGTGTATGGTTTCAAATTACAGTGGTGTGCAACAGAAGTCTGTGTAGTGATGCAGCAAAGTTTTTAGGTTTTCTTTTTTTTTTTTTTCTTTTCCCTTCCACAGGTATCAAGCATGATGGGACTATGTGTGATACTTGTCGACAGCAGCCCATCATTGGCATCAGATGGAAATGTGCTGAATGCACAAATTATGACTTGTGCACAGTTTGCTATCACGGGGACAAGCATCACTTGAGGCATCGTTTTTACAGAATTACCACACCGGGAAGTGAAAGGTAAAACCTAACTTTTTCCCGTGAAATCAAGTAGAAACTGGTATTTGTGGTTAACTTTTAAGCTGCGTGTTTGGTTACGGAAACTTGGATGAGGTAAGATAATGGCTTGAGGTTAGATTCTGGTTCTGGGTCACCCATTTGTGAGGGAGGATAGCTAGGATAAATCTTTGGATTTTGGAAAACATGGACATTTTTAAATGAATGGAGCACAGAAAAAAGTTAGGATATGATTATTCAGTTTTGCTTAACCTCCTTGAAGTCTTCCTGGTTCTTGTGTTATCATATATCAGCTTTAAAAAAAAGGCAATTACCTTTTTGCTGTGTGTAATCACAAAAAGATTTGTCAATGAATTTTGGGATGCAAAAGTTTAATTAGGTTCAGTAATGGTGTGGACAGACTGAGGGAAAATACCCTCCTTGAAGGTTGTAGAAAACAGAATGATCTGGGAATGAAAACTTGAACTGTGTAAACTGCAAACTACAGGAAATAGAGAAGAGATGCTATGAAAGGTTGTTCTACCCTTGCCTTGGTTTTCATGCTCTTAAGCATCTATTATCATCTCTCAGTGGAGAACTCGGAACGAAATTGCATTTAGTGTGTTCTTGCATAGCTGTTAATGACTTTAAACACTTGTCTCAATCCAAAGCCCCTCTCTGTCATGATTTATCTACCAATTAAGTGAGAACAGCAATATTTGCCTGCTACTAAATACTTGGAGAGCTATGGAAAAACACTGGGTAAAGGCTACATGCTGTAGTGTCACCTCTGTGGTATGTTTCCTGAATGTTCTTTCATTAAATCATCAAAATACCTTTTTTTAAGAAACGGTACTCATTTGAATGTGACGTGTGTAAGGCAACATTTATTTCTTCTGGGAGAAGTTAGGTACAAGTATGCTGTAACTTAGTAATGTCCTTTAATCAGTTCTTATACAGTTAAGGGAAGTGGTTGGAGCACACAACCTGAGTTCTCACATTGTGTCTTGTAGGGTCTGTGTTTATATTCTCAAGTGTTTGCTTAAAAGTTTTAACTATGGCTCAGATGCCCAGGTCAGTGGCTTAATCAGGGGAAAAAGAAAAAAAAGTAAAAACTTCTCTCTTCTCCCCCCCACCCCCTTTTATTTATTTAGTTAGTTAGTTAGTTATTTTTGAGATTCACATCAGTAGATGTAGGTACCAAATGGGTATCATAAGCTTATTCTCAATTGGAATGCTGAATGCAGAGCAAGACTTAGAAGTTGGACTTAGAAATGCTGGTTTAGTGTAATTAAAGGAGAATAGGTGACAAAATACAAATTTATTTTCTATTAATTTCTTTTTTAAAAGTCTCACTGCTTTTGAGAATGTTTGCCAGACTTTTTTTGTCTTTCTTAAGTTAAAGTTTCCTTTATAGTTTTAAGAGGTTAGTTACGGTGAATACAGCACAGGTTTTAGTTTTGAAGATAGATTGTACACTGTGTATAATATTGGTGGAAATTTTTTGCATCTTGTCACTTTCTCCCTTTCTTTGTTTACTCTCACTGAACTCTTATCTAGAAGGCAGCTTCTTCTGCCAAGGAGCTGTTTCTATTGGATCAAGCTTAGCTGAAGAAAAATGATGGAAGTTAACTGTTTCAGGGAGGAGAGAAGGGCAAAGCAGTGCTGTTGAATTTGAGGGATGTCTCAAGGAAAAATGGCAAGAGGCATGTAAGAACATTTTGATGAAGGGAAGCATAAGCTCTATTTTTGAGTCTGGGATATCCTATGGGTCGCATAATGAACTAATGTATACAGGTTTTTGTCTCAGTTTTGTAGGTGTTGAGAACTTTTTAAGAAGCTTCTCCAAACAAGATTTCTTTGTGATTTTGATAACTGTTATTTTTCTCAGGAAAAAAAAAGGCCAATATTTTCATCTGCTCTTTGCATTGATTGTAACAGTTGAACTTTTTCCTTGTGTGCCATCTGCTGGATGTTAAAAGTTAGCAGGAGGCTGAGAAATTTCCTGAAGTGGTCAGGATACATTCCGACTGTCAGCTGAAAAATTCTTCTGTCTGGCAACATTTTCCTGGCATGAAGTAAGAAGCCTTGTTGCATGAAAATTGGTGGCTTTTGGGATGACTGAAAAGGCAGGAAAATGTTTTTCTCTTAGTTTCTGTTATTTCCAGTTAAATACTTGTGAACTATTCCATTTAGGCTTATCTACTTCAGTCCTCTTGAAGTCGGAGGGAAAAGAAAATGTTTGCTTTAAAAAAAACACATAGTATGACTGGGAATATGGATGCTAGCATATTGACTTAAATTTGCCAAGAGATGCTATAAAAAGCATGTAGAAAATAAACTGAGGAAGGAGTGAAAATAGATGCTCTTAATAGCATAATTCTGAATAAAAGTGACAGGGCAGCTGTGGGACAGAAGTATTGGCCTAGAGTGCATCTAAGAGAAACAGAAATGTGTTTATATGACTCTGCATGTACTATAATGATGTTAATAATATAAGTACAGACCTATATACAAGCATTTACAAGGTGAATGCTAGAGAAAAATTGTTAGAGTTAAAAAACTAGTTATAAACATAGAATGAATCAGATTTTGGAAGATCATTGTTTTTTGTTTTATGTACTGCTTGTGTGGTTCACGCTCTGAAATCTGTGGTTGTGGGTTATTTTTGTTTCAAGATGCTCTCCTTCCCATCCCCAAAGATTAGTTTTGGATTTCTTTATTATCTTGACATTTGTGGGTTCTTCTTTTAATAACTTCAGGGTATTGTTGGAGTCTCGACGTAAATCAAAGAAAATTACAGCAAGAGGAATCTTTGCAGGTGCCAGGGTGGTGCGAGGAGTCGACTGGCAATGGGAAGATCAAGATGGTGGCAATGGGCGTAGAGGAAAGGTAAAAATAAAACTGGTTTAAATAAGAAGATGCACCTTTATGTGCTCATATATTGGCCTTGGTGGCCTTTTTAATTGTAGAGTAAAAATACAATCATAAAAGTAATTATTTTAATTGGCTAGACATTTTTAAATCTTATCTTGTAGTACTTAAACATTTAGAAAGAGGAGGGTGTGTATAGCATAGCCAATTCTTTTACATCTTAATTCGCATTTTTTACAATATCAGCACAGAATGTTTTTATTTATTATATTTTTATCATGGTTGTCTGTTTAAGACTGACTTGTAACAACATTAATAACTTGAGCATATTTCAGCATTACTAGAGAGCTGGTATAAAAACAGCTATCAAGAGTAGCACTTTCTAGTCATCACTGTATTCTGTAGTCTTAGTGTTTGTGGGCCAGCACATTTGTATCTCTTGCTCTTGGTTTTCAGTGCTGGCACCCTGGGTTGTTGTTTTTCACCTAATAATTATGGGAACTTTTCCAGTTTAATTTTAAAAGCTTTGCAGGTTTTGGGTGTGGATGTTACTGGCTTAGGACAATATATGAGTGCTTTTGATGTAGTGCTACAGTAAAAATACTTGGGTTTATTGAAAATTGTATGGAATGCTAAGTTACTAATCATAACCCTTGCATATTTTCCTTTTACAACTTCCATTTACCTTGAGAAGTAATGAAGGTTTGTTATAAGTATAAATATACAGCAGGCAGTGTAAAATTTACTATGGCTTTTTTCACCAAATTTGAGAATTGGATGCCGTTATAGCTTGGTGAACTGATGTTTTTTGTTGAATTTAATAAACAGCATTTTAAAGAGAGTGAGAAGTTATGATATTTAGCCTGTTTTATATTGTTTAGCTTATTTTATATCCTAGGCATTTATGGAAGCCTTAGGACTTCCAGGGATTTAATTTTGAATTTTACTGAAAGGAAATAGTAAGTTTAAATCTCTTAAAGCAAGGGATATTTAAGTGTAGCCTTTTTCATCTCAATTATTTACCCCTTCTCATATCAAGATACATGGAAATCTCTGAAACTTTGCAAAATAAGACTCTTACCCTGCATGGTCTGCTTTGTGTACTAAACTTGTATTAGAGGGATTGTTTGCATATGCATCTGAAAATATATATAAATACATATAAGTGTTTTTAAACAAGGACGGGTATGTCATAGGAGAAACTGTTTAAATAAATATAAATAAGAGTGAAAGCAAATTCTGGAAAGTGATTTTTGTTTTTAAATAATGGAAGTGTTTTCAGAATTTGGTGCATGGCCTCCTGATTTCAGAAATGTCAGGGAAAGACATTTTCACTCTCCTTTTGTACTGTTGTTAAACATATTGGCTCTGGAAGTAAAACTTTGTCTCTTAACATAGTGCACCCCCCACCAGGCTCAACGCAGGTTAAACCAGATATATTGAAGCAATTAGAATAGTTTTCATCCTGTTTTTCTTAGTTAAATGCTGCTTCTGGTAAGAACATATCAAAGCAGTTCAGATTTTGTTCTCTGTTTGTCTAGTCAGATAATGTACCAAATATACAAAAGAAAAATAGGTCTACAAAGCATATATGCAGGCTACTGTCTTAACACACCCAGGGAGCTCTTGTATCAAGGAGAAGACAGCTTTAGAACAAATATTATCAGGTTTAGTTAAACTGCTATATTATTAATTATTTTGAAGAGATGAGTAAATTTTTTAGTTCAAATTGTGCTTCTGAGTCTTTGCTCTTGGAACAATTTTCTTATTTTTACAACTAAATAGGTAACTGAGATCCAAGATTGGAGTGCGTCGAGTCCGCATAGCGCAGCATATGTTCTTTGGGACAATGGTGCTAAAAACCTTTACAGAGTTGGCTTTGAGGGCATGGTAAGTATAAAAGAATACAAAGGGTAAAATGCATGATGGGGGAAGGGCAGTAAGAATAACTTGTGCTTTATGGTCCTGCTTTTGTAATACGCTTTGTCTGTTTGCATGCTGGTAGTCATGTCATTGTGAATCCAGCTGTTAGGGTCATGCATATGTATTAGTAAGAAAGTCTGATCTGGGAATTTAATGTAAATAACTACAAGTTAAGAGCTGCATTCTGCCATAGTAAATATTTGCATCACATTTATCTTTCTGTGCTCCTGTTGTGTTTAAATTAAAATTCAAGAAAGAAGGGCAAGCGTAGTTACAAACTTTAAAAACAGCCCTCTTCTTCAACTCCTGAACTCTTCAGTTGACTTCAAATTTTGGTGTGATTACTGCAAGATTTGCAGTTTCTAAATTACTGTCAACACCTGGAATCCTATTGAGAGCAATTTTCTTTTTGCAGATGGAAAGGTGTTGAATTAAATTATGACCTTAATTTGCTTTAGCACTACATTTTTCTGTTTCCTTTTGATGCTTCTCCAGCAACTTCTCCAGCTTTAGAGAGAAAATGGGTCAGACTCTAGCCTAAGTGCCTTCTGTTACTGGGTTTTCTTATCTTAATGTGGGTCAAGGAAGGGTTACTTTGATTATCAGCTGCTTAAAACATCTTAATTAGCATTTTCTCTGCATGATTTTTGTTTGATTGTGCAGAGGAAAATTGTATTAACTTAACATTGAAGTGTTATCTTGTCAAATGTGTAACAGTAATAAAGTGGTAAACAATGACTCGTTACTTTTTTGAATGTAAACTATTTGGCCTTATAGTCTCACTTAAAGTTTGTTTTTATACTTAAAATAAAAATAGTTACCATTTTTGTGGTAAATACATATTTTAGTGTTGCATTTAAAAAGAGTAAATGTATTTAGTGCAGGTCAGTTTTTTGGATGCATGAAGATGCTAGGGATAAACTATGAGTCAGTATTAAATTATGTGCTTCATGGTGTCCCCCAGTTCTAAAGAAAATTCCTTATATACTGGCAAAAATGAATGTATATTGTGTTTTGTAGTATTACATTAAGTCAGTGTTGGTATCTTCCCTCTTGTGATACATTGAAAAGTAACACAGTTACAAAATCTAGATAGAATGAGATACAGATCAACTGATTTTTTTTTTGTTGTGGTGGTTGTTATGACTTCAGTTGCTTTGTTATAATTTTTGGACTACATAGTAAGAGTGCTGTGGAATCATTGAAGATTCCTTCTGGCCTCAGGAAAAAATATATTTGAGATAAGTTATATTCTGTTTTTAAATAGTTACTCCCTTTATAAAAAAAGTATTGATTATTTTTAAATCAGCTATATTCTGTTTCCAAACTTTTGCCATTTCTGGAAGTGTTAAATGAAAACTTCATTAAGTAATGCTAGTGTAAATTTGAAGGGGGGAGGGTGACCCTTCACACAAGTTTTGTAGAAATAGAAATATTTGGTTAATCAATTAAAACAAAAGCCTGTTAAACTGTGTGTGAGACTACATATATAGATGTTGTATCTAGGATAATAGAGGAAAAAAAAAGTACATGGATGTACAGAAAGGATAATTTGAGGCTGTATAAATAGTGCTTACCTGATTGTAATCCATTCCTACACTTAATTTTATCTTTGTTTTCATCAAATGCAGTTTTCACTTCAGACAGAATGTATTCTTGGATGACAGTCATTTGAATGTAATTCTTAATTTTATAATGGATTAATAACTTGATAAGTGTACAATTAATTGTTATTATTTACTCCTACTTATGTGCTGATACGTAAAGCTGAGACTGTCAGAAAGTTCGCATAAAGTTGGGGCAAACTTGTTTTGGTACTTGGAAATTGGTTTGAAAGGTCCAGACAATGTGGAATCAACAATATTCAAGAGTGTGTGCCTATGTAAATACAGCTGGAAAGAGACCCTGACTTGCAAATGGATAACACTTGACTCATGCTAATGGAGCTGATTAAAGAAACACAGCTCATTATTGTAAGTCAGGGTTCTTGTTTGATAGCTGATAGGCTGCATCTGGTGTTCAAAATTTAATCTATCTGGCCTGCCAGCTTTGGGAGGGATGAAGATTGGCTGGTGGGGCAGCAGGTGCTGGCTGAAAACTTGCATTTATTTCTGGTCAGATATTTGGAGGTTTCATTTGTGTTTTCTGTATGCTGTGTTTACATATGAAGTGGCTGAGAGGTGCCTCTTGCCTTTTTTATTCTTCTTGTGAAGTTTGAAGTTTAAATCTGAAGATTCTGCTGCCACAGGCCACAAATTCCCGAATTGAAATCTGTGTTTATGATGCTGCTAGGTCAAGTGAAAACTATATCCATAGTAAAAATAAACTAGTTTTAGCTAGTATGGTTGGTGACTCTGCTCACATGTCTTATCTATGTGTATTTAGAGTCTAGAGCCAAATGGAGCTGTTAAACACATAACCTGCTTTAGAAATGTGTGAATGGATATATCCCATCCAATAAAGAGATGTCATATGGAATCAAAGAGTTAACAGGAAGATGGCAATTTTGCTTGTGTCTAGATTTTATTTCTTAATATCACGTGAGCTGAGGATGTAAAGCTGGTAACTTCCATTGACTTTTAGTGGAAAATAATAGTTCCATCTGCAGGAGTGTCCTAAATCAATTTCATTATTTAGGAATCAGTTTCTTTCAGAATTTCTTTGCTCTGTACCACTTGCCTTTTTTTGCTGTGATTAGCCTCTCCTTGTTTGTCATTATGGAGGATTGTGCTTTCATCTGCATAGCCTCTGAAAGAAGTATCTGTAGTTATCATCCATCATTGTCACAGTAATCTGTAAGCCATCTGTGTTGGTGTACTTTTTTCCACTAATTCCAAACAGTGAGTGCATAAGGGAAGTTGAGATTGCCTGTCTCTGGGTGATTGATAATTAATGTCTCTTCATCAGCTTTTATTTGGATTATCCATGAAGTTATTCTTTGAGATTACTCTAGAGGATTTTAAGAATTACTTGCTACCACTTTCTTTTTTAAATAAAATCAAGGTAAATGTCTGGGTATACTAGGCATTGTAGGTGAGCGTTATAAAATACACAGAAATATGCTTTCCACTGCAGTTTAAACTGTCAGATCTGTAATGTCAGTCAAATCTTCAGTTCTCTGGTCATTTATGTTGCCACCAGCACAATGAAAATAAGGTATTTAGGAAGAAACAGCAAGAATTTTCATTATTTTGTTAGTTTAGTGTCCTTCTGTTGCTTCTAGGTGCTCACCATAATTGTTTTAAAAAACAAAATAATGTTTTTTGGCCACCTCTGTGTAAGCAGCAGGTGTTTTTTGATACATTACCCATGGTATAAGTTAGATGTCAGTAAGAAAATGAAGTAGTCAGTTGTTGTGGAATCCAGAGAGGAAGGGGATATTTATGTTTACCTTGTGCATTTATTTGCATTTGTCAGCAGACTTGGTTTTGCTTCTTTTTGATTGGTCGCATTTCTCCTGTAGTCTCAACCAAGTCAAGTTTTTCATCTTTTTGAGTTGCAAAGAAAAACATCTCTTTTAAGCAGAAATGTATCTACTGATCTTTTTCCAGTTTTATTTATAGTATTTACTGTCAAGGAAGACTGTATCATCCTTTAAAAAAAAGTTAGATGTGCAAAGCTTTTATAAGTGCCTGTAATAAGTGGACAGTAAGGTTATAAACCATTCTCTCAGGATTTGCTAGAGGTCTGGTTTCCTCTCTAAGAAACTTCTTATTGTTTCTGTACCTCACACCTCTTTGTCATTTCAGTCACTTTCTCTACCATCTTCAACTTCCTCCTTTTATTGCTTTACTTTTCCCAGCTTCTTGAAACTGAGAGTGATCTGAGTTCATGAAATTTAAAATACAGCATTATAAACCATTTGCTAAAACTTATGGATTTATCCAGTCCCTTGTTGCCTTAATCTGGTGACAAAGCAGCATGCACTGGACTTTCTCCATTTGCCTCCTGAGGGCTGATTTCCTTGCCAAAAGCTGTTGTGAGTTTAAAGACTTAAAGTAACCTTAACTGTGTGTATTCATTGCTACCTTGCACAACTGCAGCTGTTGCACCATTCCTGGTGGTGTATCTGTAAGATCAGTATTAATTTCTCCCCTGATATTTGCTGCTGGTGTTAGACGCTCTATCAGTGCATCTGGATCAAACATTCCTCTTTTTCTTAGCAGCACACCTAGTTTTCTTATCAAGTCTGTCGACACCCCTCTCCCTGGTTTTGATGGATGGCATTCCATATTAATTGGAATAACTTAGTAGTTATTCTTGTAGTCAGCTGCTCCTTCAGCTTTCTTTACTTCTTCAAGGTCAGGGATAATAGTGCTTTTATACCATCTGCCAGCACTGCTGACCTTGTTCTACATTTTTTCATTCTCTGAAGTTTTATGAAGATGAAATTGCTGCTCTTTATTTTCATTGGGATAATTGGATGGTATCTCAAAGTGGTGTTACATTTCCTGTATTTCCCATTTGACCGAGCAAGTCATGATCTCTATGTAATACAGTCAGATACTGCTGGAATGCAGATTTTTAGGAAGTCAGTGTGGATGCTAGAAGACCAAAGTTCTCCACTGTAGGCAAAAGCCATTACTACCCATTGCTCATGTGCATCAGATGTTGCTACTGCCTTGCAGGTTGTGCTATGCAATGTGTGGTTCCCATGCTGTTCCTTGAGTTCTCATTGATTGGCTGCTTAACTGGGGTTTCCATCTAATTGTACACAAATTCTACAACATTTGTAGCTTATTTTTCTGTTTCCTGAAAGAATTCTACATGAGGTTTATCAAAGAATTTATCCATCAAGCCATTGTAGAAAAGCTGATTTGTTCATCTCCACCATGTATTTACATTACACCCAGACTCACAGTTGTTACTTCTTTTCCTGGTGGTGTCACTATGAGTTTAAAACTTGTATTTTAACATCCCTTGTTTTGGTACTCTCCCTTTTGCACTTGCACATCTTGTCTCCAAACAGTCTGCTATTTTGATTCATTTAGAATCTCAGGGTGACTCATATAACTTGTAGAAATCCCAGTGGGGTTCTCTGAAGTGCAAAGCCTGATGCATCCAGGCTCCATGTGTGTTTTTTGCTCCATGTGCACTAGGGGGGGCCTCTTGCCATGCAGTCCTCAGAGTAGGGTGATCAGGAGCTTACCAACGTCCCTGATTTTTTACTTAAACTACTGGAGCAGGAGAAAACTTATCTTCTGATAACAGTCGAGAGCTAGAAGGAAAATTGTAGTTGCTTACCCAGCTTTTGTGGCACTGAAATACAACTAGGTACAGTTTTATATCTTAAAACTTCAGAATCTTGTTTGGGTTTGGTCCTATTTCAAGACATTTGCAGGTCTTTATCATGTTGATAATACTTTTCTTAGTAATGCTGTTTGCCAAGTTGCTGAAGGAGCTCTGCTTATATGTAGTATATGTTTGTTTTGTACTGCCTTAGTATCCATCAGTGTCTTACCTTTCTGCGTGTTTTGGGTCCTCCATTTTTTTTGTTGAAGGCTTCTGGGAAAAAAAAGAAATAAAAACACATGTGCCTTTACTTTTCTGCAATAGTTAGATCAGACTCTTGTTTTATTCTTTAGCAATATAACATTGACTACATCATGTCAGTGAAAGGAAGACAAATGTGAAGCTGAGGTTGGACACCAAGCTACCACTTAGTTTTTCAACCAAGCATATCATTATACTCCAGAAATAAACTGTGTGCAGAGCACAGTACAGGCAGGGTAAAATACAAGTGCAGGTTTGTAGGTTTGGGACTTTTCTATAAAATTTAAGATACCATAACCGGCTTCCTAGTAATGTCAGCTGCAAAATAGTAATTAGCCTTCTAATGAACATTTTGTTTCTTCTACTAGGTTTTAGCTCTAAGTCTGCTCAGTGCATTAACACTTATTATAACACAAGCAATCTTTCACCCTGATTTTGCCTGGCAGGGAGGACTTTTTGGACCCTCCTGCCCTTTATTCTTAGTGTTCTGAAGAATGTGAAAGCAGCTCTTGCATGTGCACCCCTCCTTGTCTCCTGCGCAGACAGCTGGTTGTTGCCTGACACAGAGGGCTTGTATTCAGTGGGTGAGACCCAGTGCTCCCGGGCACATTCAGTCTCCGTCGTTCCCGGGAATGAATGAGTTTGCCATCTGGGATGGTCCGTGCAGTCCCTTTGTCTACAGCCTAGCTAAACCCAGCACCTGCCCACCGGGTGGCAGCATCCTGTCGCAGGCCTTCTGCTGCTGCCCCGAGCAAGCTCTTTCTCTGCTTTCTCAGGGGATTTGAAGAGCAGCTAAATCTCATTATTTTACTCTGGCTGTCTTCATCATTTTTCCAAAGTGGCGGTACATTCTTCCTAGATCAGGACATACACTGAATTTTGTATTGTTTCTGGCTGCTTAACAGTTGCCAAGGGTGGTATTGTGCTCATCAGAGCCTTGATGGTGTGGAAGACTTCAGAGTCTTCATTTTAATCCTTTTGCAGGAGGACAATCTGTCAATAAATCTTGGGCATGGGTAGAAGAATTGTTCAAGTATTTGTTTAGTTGTCATTAATTATACCATTACCACTGCCTATCCCTACTTTCGCCCCCAAGCCGTAGAATATTCTGACACATCTTGCAAACAGTTTCCTATCTCCTTCCCAACTTACCATGCACACAAAAATGCCCTTTGTTTAGTAAGAATTGTTTCATAAGGAACAATGGCAGATGGTAGCCATTTAGATTGAAGCATTACGCAGGGAAAAAAACCTAAAGGAAAGGAGAATTATAGAAACTCCTCTGGCTTTATGAATAGGAGTTGGTTACCACATTTGAAATTTCTCTTCCTCATAATATGAAAGAGTTTTATGGAGGATGAGCTTTAGAACTTTTTTTTAAAAAATAACATGTTTAGCTCAGTGTGCTGTTTTGTTGGTTTTTTTGAAGTAATAGCCTTCTGCATATCTTCAGTTGAAAAGTTTTAATTTTATAGAATCTGAGTGACAAGATTTCTTCAAGTTAAAGATGGATCTGCCAAAAAATGTTGAGAAGAGTGGGCAACACTGGCAGGCATTAAATGATGTTTTGGTGCTTGTGTTCACAGAATTCTTTGTTAAAAGGAAAAATAACTTAATAGAACAATGCAAAGGTGCTTTGTGTTACTTTAATTCTTGTCTTTGAACTAAAAATGTCTTATTCTTTATAGCCCCTTGTATTTGTAAAGGTTATTAAAGTCTTGAGAATGTCAAGGCTGATAGATTGGAAAGTGTTTGAGATTGTGTGCATCATGGGACATGTTTTTTATACACATAATTTTCAGCCTTTCTTAATTAAATATTTCAGTTCTAGTTTCACTGACCTGGAGACTCAGTCACTGAGGACTAAAGTTGTCTCAATCTCTCTCTGTAGTCTGACCTGAAATGCGTTCAAGATGCTAAAGGAGGCTCTTTCTACAGAGACCATTGTCCTGTGTTAGGTAAGTTGAAGGTGAAGTAAATTCATGCTGATTGGTATTAATTATACTCACCCTGGATTTCTTTTTCCTTTTAAAATGTCATCTAAAAGGACTGTCCTTACTAGTCAAATGTAAATAGTAACATTTCTATGCATTAATGATAAATCGTCATGCTTTCCTAAATTGTATTTGTTATCAGTGTGCCAAGGGGATGGCAAGGGCACTTTTAAGCGTTCATTAAGTTGTAAATTATGTTGTGTGTCCTCTGCACTGTGTTTCTAAAAAGCCAAACATAGCTGTGCATTCTTATAAAACTGGCTTAAATATTCAGAGGTGTTCAGTGAAGCAGCATATACATGGCCATAAACAAGAGTCACTTGAAAATACACTGTTTACGTGTTATTTTGAAATAATACTGGTGTATGTTGTGACATCCTGGTTCAAATTTTCTGTATCAGCTGTTGCACTGACTTACTCCTCTTAGTGTCTTAGCTGTGCTGTAGACATCTACAGAGTACAAAAAATGATTGCCAGGTGTTTTGGTTTTTTGAAATATGGGCAAGTTGGGATAAAGGTTGTAGATCATTGGGCACAAATGTAGTAATTACTAATGTGTATTTCCTTGGCAAAACACTTCATTGTGAAACTGTACACTACCGTAACTTGAGTTTCTTACTGTACTTCAATGCTTAAAAAACCTTAGCTGATAATACTGGCTTTTCTAAAGTGATGGTAACTTTCTGTTTACAAGTCTTAATTGAATTCCTTGCACAAATGTTTGAAGTATCACCAACAAGCACTTTTGTTTTATTGACATCAGAGCTTATATGTATCTAGATGTCTAACACCATATGATAACTTTTAAGATCCCTGTTAGAGTCCATAGTGGAGCTTGTCACAAGTATTTAGCATTTGTCAGTGTCATTGCTATTTGCCTTGAAAACTCAACAGGAAACACACAATTCCATTGCCAGAGGTTCAACAGTTTTTTTACCTGGTGGCCACTACAGTTGCAGACACATTGGTGTGGAGTCACCATCCTTGGAAGTGTTCAAAAAATATGTGGGTATAGGGTACTTGGAACATAGTTCAAGTGCATGGTGAGCGTGGTGGTTGTGCTAGGTTGGTGGTTGCGCTTGAAAATATTAAAGGTCTTTTCCAACCCTGATGACTTTGAGTCTCAGAAATTAACTTCTGTACTTTAAATTGCCTGAAAAGTTAGTATGGTAATGTGAACCTTTTTTTTCTTACTCCATTTCAGGTGAGCAAAATGGTAACAGAAACCCTGGTGGGCTGCAAATAGGTGACCTTGTAAACATTGACCTTGACTTGGAAATTGTGCAGTCTTTGCAGCATGGTCATGGAGGATGGACTGATGGCATGTTTGAAACGTTAACAACAACTGGAACAGTTTGTGGCATCGATGAGGACCATGACATTGTAGTACAATATCCAAGTGGCAATAGGTTTGTTATATAGCCTTCAGCATTGCTTCTCACAAACTTCCTTTGCATTCAATGCTTGTGATTACTTGCTGCCAGAAGCTTTATCTTCTCCTTTTGTGTCTATTAAGATTTCCTTCTATATGTGTAATGAGGACTTATCTTTGAGGATGCTTTAGTGGGAAGAGGAAGATTGCTGCCTCTCTCACTTGGTGAAAATTTGAGACCAAGATAAGATATTATGTTCTGGAGTATCTTATTTGCAAAATGTAGTGTTTTAAGCAATAACTTATTTTTTAATTACAAATTATCTATCCCATGGTTTCAAGAGGAAAGGTAATAACAATTAATTGTGGGTTTTCAGGAAAATAGGTTAAGAGGGCAGGTGACAGATGTCTGGGGGATCTTATCTAAACTAGAGTCACCTTGGCATGATCCATATCTAGCCTTTTATTATTGAAAGAAATGTTAGTTTATGTAAATAGAGACCAAGAATAGGAGGTATTGAGGAAGCCAAAACCACTCCCTGCAAGCAGCTTAGGTTTGAATTTTGCTTAGCTGCATCTGTGTTACAATGATATGGCCGCATGGTTTTCTTTTCTCTTGTTCTCAAGTATTTGGCTTATCTTTAAAAAGCAGCTGGTGAATGGTATACCATTTCAGTTG
The DNA here is from genome assembly GCA_013400915.1 of Pardalotus punctatus. Classification (NCBI taxonomy): domain Eukaryota; kingdom Metazoa; phylum Chordata; class Aves; order Passeriformes; family Pardalotidae; genus Pardalotus; species Pardalotus punctatus. The sequence goes on along the minus strand of VZTX01000728.1, from coordinate 145,632 downwards.
TATATGGAGATTTACCTGGTCAGTTTGTCCAGAAAAAATTAACAGTACATTGTTCATTCAGGATTTCCCTCAAGATGTTGTTTGTTAATATTGCAAAGTAATGTAGAACAAAGCTGTTTTCCCAGGTAAAGGGATGCAAGTGGCTTTTCTTCTGGCATTTATGACAGCAGACTCAGTGACAGGAGCTGCTCTGTCTTGTGGGCTCCTCCCTGACTAAACAGCTAAATGCTTCTAAATCAGTAAAATTTATAGTACCAATAGGATAGTTTGATTTAAAATTGAGGTGTATCTAGGACATCCATTTAGCTGAAGAGTATTTTTATAACTAGATGTCGGGTCTTTTCACCTGGGGGGAGGGGCCAAAGTTCTGAGTTCTTCTCATGTTATTTCCTGACAGTTCAGTCCTTTGTGAGACAGCTTGGATCTGCTGCTTTTCAATGAGTTATTTCCTATCCCTGGAAAAATAAATCAACTGTGTAGCTGCTTTCAGGACTTTTACATTGGTGTCAGCTTGCTTCCCCTTAGGCAGGATATTTCTTAATTGTCTTTACAAATGTATATCTCTGAAGATTATCCATGAAATTAATTAATGAGCCACAATTAATGAATTAATGAGCCACAGGCAAGTTTATGGACAGAAAATGGATAACAACAAATATAGTATCCATAGTATTCAATTGCAGAAAGTTTGTAGGCATACAAGCACAAACTTATCCAACAGATAATTTTTAAACATATATTTCACTTTGTGTGTTTAAAATCTACCTTAAATGATTCATTGTTTAGGTGGACATTTAATCCTGCTGTTCTCACCAAGGCCAATGTTGTCCGAAGTGGAGATGCTGCTCAAGGTGCAGAAGGAGGTACCTCTCAATTCCAAGTGGGTGACCTTGTTCAAGTATGTTATGACCTGGAGCGAATCAAGCTTCTCCAGAGAGGTCATGGAGAGTGGGCTGAGGCAATGCTTCCGGTGAGTAGCTGTGTGTTTGCATCATACAATGGTAAAGCTTGTACAGTATTTCTAGTTATGATTGGTAATATACCTGGAGGCTGTGGGAGTCTAAAAGGGATTTTGTTGTAAGTTGGAGAAAGTGTATTTCATCAAACACAGTGTAATACTTGCTCAGGTGTAGCAATCTGCTTAGCCTAATGAAACCTATCTAAAGGTTGTTTAACAGTACAGTCACTACTATGGAGTTCATAAAATTTATATAAAATAGTCCATTTTCTAAATATTTTATTTTTAGTATTATTTGCATTTGATGTTTTCTTTAATTCAGACTTTAGGCAAAGTTGGTCGGGTTCAGCAGATCTATTCAGACAGTGACTTAAAGGTGGAGGTTTGTGGGACATCTTGGACATATAATCCAGCAGCTGTCTCAAAGGTGGCATCAGCAGGATCTGCTATAAGTAATGCATCTGGTGGTAAGTTTGAAGAATAACCAGTAATATATGTATGGCAAATAATAGTGTTAGTTTAAAAATTGTTATTAGGTACTAATACATTGTTTGTGTGCAAGGTTAACAATAGACTTGGAGTTTAGCTAATTGAAGTTGTACTTGAGAAAGATACATAGACAAAAAAAACCTTAAAGTCAATATGGAGATGTTATATTGATCAGGTGTTTCTGTTTGGTCACAGTGCAGATGTGTCTTTGGAGATCCACTCTGAGGACTTCAAAATTTAAATGGTTGGAGGGGGCATTAGATTGAAAATAGGAACTGAGGCATGAAGAGAGTGTCACTGGCAGTAACAAGCAGTCTACTTGTTTAATAGGTGGTTTAAGGTAGCAAGCATAGGCAAGGGATCTGTTGCTGGTGGTTACTCACAATATTTATTTCTTTAAAATTTCTGCCTTAAAATTTAGTCAGACATCCTCTGACTAATTACAATAGGATTTTTTGGTTTGTCTATGTAATCACACTACAGTTTTGTTGAGCATGCTGTCACTCGTATAATAACAAGGCAGAAAGACTGTGCAATGTGTTTTATGTTCTGTTGGCAGTTGTACAGATCAATTGAAACTAGAATTTTTTCCTTTTTTTAGTCATAGCTAGTTCTTTTTTCCCATTCACATATTTGCTTTAATGCCAAGAAACCTTTCTACATAGTTTTCTAGACTTTTTCCTACGGAGGCATAGATGCAGTGGGTTTTGTCAATAAAGAACCAAGTCACAGTGGCCATAAAACTGTCTAGAAGAGTAATACAACTCAGTGTTTTAAATCAGAGGACAGGCTATACCTCGTGTTAGAAAGTCTGTTATAGCAATACATAAATTCATGTTTTTACCTTGTCCCTACCCTTTTGTATTTGGTGGGAGAAAATATATTTGTGGTTCAATTATCTTTGTTCTGAAGTGTCTGATGTGGCAGTGTCCACTGTCTAAATGGTACTGGGGTGCAACTCTTATTTTGAACTCCAGTAATATTTTACAGCTGCCATTTAATGGTGGTTTGTGTATTATTATGTACATGGCCTTAGAAACACGACAAATGTAGTTGAGTTTTTTCTGTTCTCGTGTAATTAGAATTATAATCTTAGTTGTCCTTTGTTTAACAATTATAGAGAGATTGTCCCAGCTATTGAAAAAATTATTTGAAACCCAAGAATCTGGAGATCTCAATGAAGAATTGGTTAAAGCTGCTGCCAACGGAGATGTTGCTAAAGTGGAAGACTTGCTAAAGCGGCCAGACGTAGATGTGAGTGTTCTGTTTTGGGAGTATCTCTTTTGGGGATCTGTAGTACTAAAGGAAGTGCAGCTGTCCTGAATACTTCTTGCCAGTCAGTAGTGTGCCTTCCTAGAAGTAGTACAGCTAGTTCCAGTGGCTCTTCTCCCATTTGTTGTCCTATGAAATGTGTGTGGGCTGTGTGAACATAGAGCTGTACATACTTTCTAGCTGGACAGATTTTGTGTTCTTCTGTCTGCCATGAATTAAAATACTTTTCAACCTTTGGCTGCCAGAGTCGGTGCAGAGAACCAAACGTTCACCATTATTTAAGGGTCTTCAAATTCTTCTGTTTCAAGGGGGATAGAAGGAAGGAGGGTAGATTTTTCAGGATGTTTTTGTTGTCGTTGAGAGTTTTTGTTTTGTTTTGTTAACTCATGGTAGGTGATCTAATCTATTCTCTGTCAGATTCCTTTTACCAACTTGTCTAATCTTCTAATACAGAAAAGTCTAATAGAAAATGCTTAGTAATAATAAGGTTTCGTTTAGGGAACATATTTTAAAGTCACAGTTTTTCTCACTACAGGAGTAGTAATGCTCTCAGTTAAGAGCCTGGACTTCTTCAGTTCTGAGCACTAATTTGTAGTTTAAGGTTTTACAAAACATGAGTTTTTGTTCAGACTCTCTCTTGTTGTTGCCATAAATTAGGCAAGGAGGTTACATGTACTGTAGCGCAGAGGACAGGTATAAATCTGAGACTTGTTCTCAAAAATCTTGCCTTTGCAGGAGTCACCCAAAGATGGACATTTTTAATCCAAGTATCATTAATATCTTAATGTTTGTGATAAATGCATTTCTTCCTCTCTCCTTCCATCTAGCTAATACTATAGAAATTAAATAGAGAAGACCTAGGAGATCATCTGTATGTGCTAGGAAGGGAGCTAGGAATTGTTCATTTGATTCTATCATATGTGTGCTGTTGCTTTAAGTTTTCTACTGCTAAACGGCCTCACAGGTACCTGTGTGTGTGTCTTGCAACTCATCTCCAAGTGTTGGCATTCCAGGTGAATGGGCAATGTGCTGGACACACAGCTATGCAAGCTGCAAGCCAGAACGGCCATGTTGACATTTTGAAGTTGCTTCTGAAACAGAACGTGGATGTGGAAGCAGAGGTAACCTAAAAATTTGAAAATATGCTTCATGTATCCTTAAACTTTGTTACATGCATGACAATTCTACTTGACTTGCCTTCTTTTTAAATGTCAGAGAGTGTGAAAAACTGCTTTTATTACTGTGAGTATGTACTCAAATTAGACTCCTACTAACAGTATTATAAAGGGTCAATATCTACTTCTTTAACACTTCTTATTAAATGAAATATAATACTAACAGAATAGAGCTATGTAAGCCGGTAGGTGATGAAACCCCTTCATTCTTTCCCGTGTTTCATTTCAACAGTAGAATGCAATGGGAACTTTGCCTATGGCATTGAGGGGAAAAGATGTTGTCAGATGCTGCATCTCCAACTTCAGATGCTTGCTGTGCTGCTTATAGAGTGTCCAGTTATGAGAAATCTTTCTATTCTTAACTAAAGCAAGTTTAAACAGGAAGTAATAGCAGCATGTTTAGGTAGAAACTGCCAGCTCTGCTTCCAGTTTTTCAGTGCCTTTTTTTTTAACTTCACTGAAAATGGAAGGGTTTCTCTTGTTTAGGTTTTCTAGAATAATCGTAAGAATTATCTATCAGCATACTTGCATATTTGCATTTTGAATTGATTTTTACTCAATTATTTACACAGAATGCACTGATATTGCAACCATTTCTTATTTTGTGAGGCACAAGAAGAATCTGTCAAATTTGGTTAAGAATAAAAATTGAAGGCTGTTGGAATGCTGAGAAATTCATTGTGCACCCAGTTGTTGTTTGCATAAGAGAAAAATAACTTCACATGCTTGGGCATTTAGTGTTATATTGTATTAGATATACAGAAGTTATAGAATGTTGAAATGTTAATGAAGCAATGTAATTCTTGGAACTAAAATTACTTTTATATTTACAGATACACATTAATTTGTAAAGATTTCCTGCTAAATTCTAAAGATGGCTTAGATTGATGACATACATACATACTTGCTGTGGTCTGATTTCTGTTCAGTAACTTCATTTTAGAAGTAGTGCTTTCACTGCAGTATGAAGGATATACTGTTAAAATTAGACTAAACTGCTTTTCATCTGTACTGTAGTGTTCAGAGCTGCCATGTTAATAAGGTGGTGGACTGAAGGAAGGGTTAGAAGCATTAAAGAGGTAGGTAGAAGCACGACTTAAACAATGTCAAGACAATACATCTGGTAAGCTGCTAGCACTAGAATTGTGAAGAGTTTCATGGTTGCTCAGGCTTCAGAAGCACCATCACACTAGCATACAAAAATAGTCAGGGATTTTATTTGACTTTTAAAGCCTTTTCACATAACTGTGTTGCTTAGTGAAGGTGGTATTCCCACTGAATTATATAATTGCCTTGGTTATTATAATGTTAATAATTTTCATAATATTATTTGGTTAGTAGTTATATTTTTATATATTTTTTATATATATTAATATATATATATAACGTTCATAAACATAATTGTTTATAAAATACAAAGATCTAGCAGAGCCATCCCATTAAGCAGAGAGAAAAAATTTGGTCTGTGGCATGGAAATAACAGATAAAAATCCTTACTTTCCTTGCTTTATAGCTAAGTTAGGTATTTTTCCACTTAGAGTCATTACTGCAGAGTATATACATTCCTGATGACATTTTATGGGGATGCTCTTGTCTCCTGAGTCTTTCTCTGATGTCTTAATGTAGAGTACAAGTAGGCTCTGTTTAATCAGAAAACAGTTTGTTATTGACATAGCTCAAAAAGCCTGATGTAGATATTGCATAGTAAAAGTATGTAACCTTCTAGGCTGCAGAAATTAATGGCTGTCAATTATTATATTAACAGTACTGACTATATTATACTCTTGGCATGTATAGAAATGCAATGCTTTTAATATTTAGATTTATATCTAAATATAAGTCTTAGGACAGATGATTTACTAGTTGCTAAATTTTTCTACGTGAATTAGTACTGTTGGGTAGTATTTAACTCCTGAGATTATTTGTTTTGATGCTGAGCTAAAAAAAAGGCATGCACCATCTTGGACCTCTGCTCATTAAAGTAGAAATTCTGTGCATTAAAACTTAATAAAATCAGGGGGTTGTGTCTCAAAATTGAAATATGTTAAAACTAAAACATTCAGTAATTATATGGGGTTTCATCCATAAATATCTTGGTGTACTTTGCAGACTGCAAATATGGAAAGACAAATTACCATGCATCTGTGAATCCAAGTGCTCTGTAAATACAAGTCTAGTAGCAGTTTAGGACTACTGTCACACTCTTGATAAGTTTTGCCTCATAGTGATCCTTATAACCAGATGAAAAATATAGAGACGTTCCCCTTTCTGATCCTTTCCCCTTCTGAATCGGCAAGCTTTCGCTTATTTTGACTGTTTGTTCAAATTAGATGAGCCTGAAAAGGAATCCTGTGATCTGAGAAGACAGTTAAGTAGCATGGGTTGATTTGGAAGGAGTAAAAGTATCTTTTCAAAAGCTGTTGAAACTGCTATTTAGTGCCCTGACCATTTTGAAAACCATACCCATATTTTCAAAAAGATAAGTTTGATAATTAGGGGATAAATATTCTTCCAACATTTTATATGCTGTAACTAGTCTCATTGTGCAAATACAGTTTATGCTAAGAGCTATTAATTTTTTGCGCTGATGTAAAATATATTAGAAATTAGTTAATATAGCAAAGAATACTTTTGGAAGATGTTGCTGAAGAAGCATATTGATGAGAAACTAAGCTTACTCATGAGAGCCAGTTGGCTGAACTGGTTTGAAACTGGTTTGAATTAGGTCCTGGTTTGACCTGGTCTGAACCCATTTGGACCAGTCTGAACTGGTTTGAAAATGGTCTGAACCGGTTTGAATCAGTTTGAACTGGTTTTACCTTACTGTTTTCAAAATAGAATTCTACAAATGTATGGTTATATAAAACTGCACAAATATTCAGTTAGAAACTAGCTTATGGAAGTTATTTCATCATCTCTAGCTTCCATTTTACTTTTATAGTTTGTATACAGTCATTAATGCTAAAATCACTTGATTGATATTTTAAAATGTTTCACGTTGTACAGTCAACTTTTATGAATGTAAAAATAGCCCAAACTGACAAATTTGACTTTCATACTTTAATTCTCAATTTGGGTGAAACTGAAACAGACTGAATCAGAGTTCTAATGCTGTGAATCATCATCACAGAATCAGAACTTCTAGTTAATGTCAGCATCAATCACAAATTTCCTTTGGAAAAGGTTTATTAAGTGAAAACTAAGACACATAATAAACCCTAAAAAATATTAACCTAATTGTATGAACAAGGCAATACTCATGTCTTGCAAAATTATTTGGAGTCTGTAACACTTCCCAGGTTACAAGAAGAACTGCACTTTTGCTGCACATTGCAAAGTGTAATACTGTTTGGGCATTGGATTTCATTTGTGGGTTTTTTCTTGGCAGTGGTTGTTTTCTAGTAGAAACCCAAAGGCATCCATTCGAGTTTGATGAACACGCCACTCAAAGATTCAAGGCAATAGTTGTATATGCTGTAGAATATCATATGTTGTAGGATATGTGTGTTTATATATGAACTCCATCTTCATCCTCTTGCTGCAGTTGGAGCAATTATTTAATTAGGTATTTTAATGGTATCATGGTTGTCTACTTTTTCTGATTATATCAAATATGGACAGCTGTTAGCTTAAATTAATCTTCTTGTTTAAATGCAAAGGAAATGTGAAATACATTGGGTCAAATGAGTGTTTCTTCTTTAGGACAAGGATGGGGACAGGGCTGTCCATCATGCAGCCTTCGGTGATGAGGGTGCTGTGATTGAGGTTTTGCACCGAGGCAGCGCAGATTTGAATGCTCGCAACAAGCGCAGGCAGACTCCGCTCCATATTGCTGTCAACAAAGGTCATCTGCAAGTTGTCAAGACTTTACTGGACTTTGGCTGCCATCCTAGTCTCCAGGTAAAGTAAATTTTAATGTAGGTTCACTTTTCAGCTACTGAATTTTATGATTTGCTGCATGTAGGTTACAGAAAAGTTATGGGAAATGGGATTGAAAGGAACAGACATTTGTAAAATTGTCTCTCTCCCTGACATGTGATCAGCTGTAACAAAAATACTATGAGGTCTGTTTGTTTTCTTGACAGCTAGATTGACACCTGGTTTATTTTAGACAGTTGATATTAATTGGTATTTTCACAGACTATATTTGTTTCTAATTGTTAACTTCCCCTCCAGGTTAATTACTCTTATATCAAACCCACAACTGTTTCCTCCTTCTGCAAGCTACAGTTTAGCAGGCTGATGATACAGTGTTTTGTTAAAAGAAACATTTTTTCTTAAGATTGACCTATCATTGATAGAATTATTTAGTCAGATTCACTTTCAAATGTTCAGCTTTTTATCCAGAAAGCCGTCATGCATAGGATCTCAAGTACTATAATTTCACAGGGAATTTCAAACTGTAATGAATGTGGTGGAAGAAGTAACGTAAGTGCAATGTCCTGTTTAGAAGGTAGAATGGAAATGTGCTATCAGATAAGGAGGTATCCACCCTGCTGAATGCAGCTGCATGCACTTCATTAGTACAACAAATGAGAGTGGGTAAGTTTGAAGAAATTTGCATCAGAAAGAAAAAGCTGTAGTGGCCTGGGCAAATCAAGATATGCAGTAAAAACACATTGCCTCCTTGTTTTGCCATGTCAATAATCAGATTCTTTTTGAAGCTGTATATCCACATAAAAGATCAGCAAAAACTTTCTTGAAATGGGTGAGCATAGTGATTGTTTATTTATCTCCTTCTACCTGACTCTTTAGGTACTGTCTTGATCTTGCTGAGGTTGAGCTGTTAGGTTCATCCCGATCCTGTTTAGTATTCATTGAACAGTAGATCTAATAAGGAATCTGATCTGCTGAGACCAGTAAAGGGTGACTGTAAATCACTTAATGACATATGGGTAGCCAAAGTGGATTTGCCTGACTTTAAATTATAGAATTTTGTTTCAGTTGAAAAAGTCGGTAGAATGGTGCTATGACACTCCATCTGGAAAATATAACTGCTATTGAAAAGAATGAACTTTCACATTCAGCATGTGTGCTGAGGAACTGTGATGTGCAAATGTGAGTGGGTGATTGATTTGGTCAATGAGAGCACTGGGGAGTAAGACTGAGGCGTGACTGGAATTTAACTGGCCAGCACTCTACTACTGCAGCCACTTCACTGTGTAAACAGAAATATCTGTTAGTTTGTAAACAGGAAATTCAGGAAATATGATCAATTACACCAAATAAAACTACATGATTTAGTTTTGGCAAACTGGTTCACACTGGTTCAAGTGTTTCCATATTCTGGAACTTTTTGTTTGGCAGGTTTTGATTCTCACTGTAGAGATCTCTTTTTGAACTAGTGTGTTGCTAAAATGTTCGGTTTCTGTGTTAGTCAGTTTGCAGTTGAGTCAGTGTTGGTGACAGAAGACTTCCTGACTTATATGGTGCAAGAATTTTACTGGAAGCATAAATCTAGAAATTTTGCCCATGTAGCTGCAAATAAGCTTAAATGGATGTGTTTTCTTGCTGTTAGTCTGGGGCATTCCTCTTCAGTCCAGCCATTTGAGTCCTTGAATAAGTAACGTACAAAATGCTTCTAGGAGTAAAAAGTATTTTTTCCTTATCTGGGATATTTGAAAGTAAAACATCAAGCTAAAAAATATAAATTCTTTGCCTGTTCAATTGTGCAGTCAAGTATTATCATGCACCTTGTGTAATATAATCTTGTATTAGCCATAACAAGTTAAAAGCTTAATATTACTTTATGACATTGGCTTTTGCTTCATGGAAAATTATCTGCTTCAGTTAAAACAACAGATGTACCTACGTTTAGTACTTGGACTGCATTTTATTTTGATTTGCCTATTCTTCTATTTCACACTGTCATTTTTGTCTTGTCTTTTACATGGTTAATTGCTGGCTCAAACTTAGCATTTATTACTCAAAATTCCATGCCTCCTTCTGCCTGACTAGTCTTCTCTCTGTCATGTTAGTTTTTGTTGCTGTCCTGTTACTCATATATTGTAATTTGGGCATCAACTCTACCTGGATAAGAAGCATAGAGAAGTCATTATCTACCAAAGTGTCTTCAGCACTATGGGATGCAAAGCATAGTTCTGGTAGTAGTGTGAGTGTACAATTGTGGAGTCCAAGGTAGCGTTTCCCACTGAAGCATTTGCAAAACTGGAGCAAGACAAGAAGCAGCTTACTCTGAACTCTGCAGTACAGCAACACTCTCAGGTCTGGAAGAGCTGTTTTGTGTTTGTGTAGTCAGTTTTCCTAGTGGTATTTTAGCATCTTTTTGATGTGGATGCATGCAAAAATTGATGTAAACTGTTTCTGGTTTTAGGATTCTGAAGGAGACACTCCACTTCATGATGCAATAAGCAAAAAGCGTGATGATATCCTTGCTGTACTGTTAGAAGCTGGAGCAGATGTTACTATCACCAACAACAATGGGTTTAATGCTCTTCATCATGCTGCACTAAGAGGAAACCCTAGGTACAGATTTCTTTTTAAAGTTTATGTTTTATCGTGTGTAAAAGGAAAACAAGTGCATGTGAGGGTAGAACTATGGTATTCTTTCAGAAGATCCTTAAATCTGCATGTAGTTGTATTTCTTAAATGCTGATGTTGCTTAGCTATGCATCTTTCTAATACTTGGAAGCCCGTACTAGAATGATGCTGTGAGTCTGCTCAGTTTAATGCTGTATTCAGGTAACTCCAAATTCCTGAGAAATTTCCTGTCATGGCTGTAAAATGTTGCCAATTAAAACTTTGATAAATAAGTTAATAAGTAAGATCTTGAACATGGAATCTTGAAATAGGATAAAAAATAGTAAATACTGCTGCATTTTTGTTCTTGACTATTGGAATTGGCTAAGGGATTTGAGTTTTTTAGAAATACTTACTTGTGGATAATTATTAAGTAAACCATACAGTTATGAAGTGATCTTAGGATTGTTGCATTAGATTATATTTGTCAGTATATGAAACAGTGAATTACATTTTCATAGAGGTATATCTAGAAGGCATTTTGTATTTCAGCTTTCATATAGCAGCCCAACTGAAAAAGTTCATTTTAAGGCATAGTTTTATGCTAGCTGCATTCTATATGTCTACATTAAATTTTCAGTTAAGATAGCTTTTGAAAACTACTGCATAGATAGAACTTTAAAGAAAAGTTGTGTTGCTGATTCCTTATTACATTGGGGATAAATGGTGTTTTTCAAAGCTGTCATGCTAACAAGACTTCAATAATACTTTATTCTGGGGTGGAGCATTTAGTATAGTTTTCACAAAGGAAGAAATGTGTGTGTGTTCGGCTTGTTTACTACTAATTTTGGCTTTTCAGTTGATGAAGTTGGACTAATAAGGCTGTAAATTCATATAAATTCCACCCATATTCGTATATGGGATTGAAATCTAGGTTACTCTTGTAGAACATAGCTATCAAGATGGATAGTTAAAAAGTAGACATAATTATTTATCTATGTCTGTGGAATGGAATAATTTCTCAAGGTAAAAGTAGTGGTTGGAAGTGTTGATAGGATGAATTAATGTGTTTACCATATTCTACAGTACTCATAAAAGGTCTTTAAGAGAATGTGTCAAGGACCAAGGGAAGGGAGCTTATTTTTGGCATTCAGGAGACATTTCTTTCAAGTCTGACTTGGTAACTTCTTCCTGTAATGTGAATTCTTCATACTTATATAACAGCATTAGCCAGGAGCATTGTTTCCTGTCTCAGTTACCTAGGTGGGGTATTTTTTACCGCAATGCTTTTCCTTAGCTCCTTTGATAGTTGTTTTGTGTGATCGTGATCTCAATATGAGATGCAGGGAAAGTGTATGGGGAAAAAATATTCTTCATAGGCATGTGCTGGGTACTTTTCTGTGGGTGAATGTTTTAGGAGTGACAGACCATTCCTTCGGTGGAGGAATACAAACTATAGTTCAGACTGCGTCAGTTTGATGATTGGTAGAATGGGAGCTACAGTGCAGTTTAAACCTGAATCCTCTCTTTACAAAAGTTTTTACTGGAAGTATAGGAAAATATTTCCAGTATTACTGATTTGAATGCTGTGTGGGTTCTTCCTTTACATGGGGTTTCATTTGAATCTAAAGCAGATATTTAATGTTCCTTTTTGGTTGCAGTTCCATATGAGCCCTGCTCAAGCATGCAGAAAGAGAATTTTTGTCTCCATCACAGAAATATTAGTTTCATCTAAAATATCTAATGCTCACAGAATTAGATATTTTACCCAGTAGTCTGGGAAGAAATGATTGAATATGAAACCAGAATATATCTATTTTGATTTCTCCCCCCTGGCCAAAAATCATTTTTATAGTTTGATTCATGTAAGGAGTTGAGTTTTATATTCGTCAAGACATCAGTGATACTAATTTATTTCATTGCTGATTTTGTAGTTCTGCCACTTGCCTGTTTCTGAAGGAAACCAAAGTTTTTATATTTGCAACTTTATTTTTCTGATCTGTTATAGAACAATGGCTATTACTGATCTGTTAAATGCACTAAGCACAAGCTATTTAAAACACTGTTAAAAATAGCCCCCTGAACTTCAGCGTGTTGCTGCTGTGGGTCCCAAACAGTACAGTAGATTCTGCTTGAAACCTTACTTAAGGACCTATCTTTCCTCATCTAAGCTTCCCTGCTCCACCTAAACTGGAGTTTTTGTGGCTTCAGGTTGTGGTGCCTTACATTAATACGGGGCACTAAATTCCCCTCATATTCAAATATATATCTATATTGTGTAATTTCTGTATTATTTTATAAAAATTAAATACATATTCTTATGTGTATATAAATGTGTATGCATTTGTGTGTATATCTATAGTTCTAAAAATTAAATACTTGCTATGCAAGTATTGATAAAGTCCACATCCATCTTCCTTGTTGAGGATAATAAAACAAATGCATGTGTTAAGTGCATGGGCACCACAATAAAATGAAATAGATGTCTATAGAATTTTTTACAGTTGATGTTAAATAGGTATTTGGAATTAATTTCATTTTTAGAGCAAAACCTCTTGTTGCTTGAGTTCTGACCTTTATAAATAATAGGGAGATAAATGTCCAAAAAAAAAAAAAAAAACAAACCCACAAATTGTGCTGAGAAAAATATTCTAAAGTTTTTAATTTTTCATATGAAAACAAATACGTTCTATTTGAACTGTTTAAATACTGGATGAATATTATAAGAAAGATAGCAAGTTATGTCAAATAGCTTTAATTTTACTCAGCATTTTGTCTGCCATGGCAGTTAGGCTGTGCTTCCCACAAGTCAAGGTACAGCATGTTTCAGAGAGCATCCTGTTCTTAGTAGAATATTTCTCCTTTTCATATTTTGCTTCTCTTTGTACGTTCTGAATTGGTACAGAAAAAGAACTTTTGGTCTTTGTGCTAATGTATAATGTTGAAATGTAGAATCAATGTTAGTTTATGCTGTAGGTAGCTTTAAACTTGTGCATGGGAGATAGAGCTAAAAAGAAATTTTAAATTAAGTGTGGGGAAACTAAACTTTTATTTAATACATGGTTTCTTGTTCATAATTTTTAACTGAGTCAGTCATATTAAAAGTGCATTTATTTTGGACTTCTTTCAAAGTACTGTGAACCTCAAAGCTTGGCAGACTTTGCCTCTTCAGTGTTAATGAGATTTTTTTTCAGACAGAAAAAAGGAGAGTAAAATTTGAAAATACTGTACAGATTGGTTATTTTTGCCATGTTATCATCTCTTGCTTATGTTTGATCTATTCGCATACCTGTGACTTCAGATTTTTGAGCTGAAGACATGACTGTGAAGTGTAGGCGTATTTTATATCCGTTGCCCCAGTTAGTTTTAGATTTGCATTGTATCTTGTGAAGAGAGCTTTATTCACTCTGCAGCTAGCATCTTAAATAGAGGCTGCTCTTGAAGCTGACCTGACTTCACACATGTGTACAATTAGTTCTTCAGAGCAATAAATTCTGCTGGACTTTAAATTGAAAAATTAAGGTCCTGGAGTAAGATGTAGATTTTATGTATTGATCTCCAGTGGCAAGGAGTATGTCATCTTTATGTTCATAAACTGGCAAGTCAGAGATTGTGGTTTAAAATAGAATTTTAATTTTTCCCCATGCTTTTCTTGTTATTTAGGGGATCTCAATTTGTTTTTAAATTTGCAGATGGTTTGAATGGATTGGCAGTGAAATTTCTAACTCTAGCGATTTAATTGATAGGTGGGGTTTCACACTTCTACTGAGTGTTAATGAGTGTCTTCCGGAAGTGTCTGCAGGACTCATGAGCTGTGTTGTCATGGAGGTCCTCAAAGAGACAAGTTCTGAAGTAATGAGAGTGGCACAATTATTTTCTAAACCAGTCAAAGTGGTTTTTTGCTTTTGTATTTGCAGTTCTGACAGTAAGTGTAGGTTAAGCTTAGTTGAAGCTGAGCGCAAAGAGAGTGTGTTTTTAAAACCTCTTATTAAAGTATTATGTCAGAAAATGCTTTGGAAGAATACTTTTGTTCAAGTTGGTTTGGAGAAAGAATATAATCTCCATGAGCAGACCTATAATTAGATGGCAGATTAGCCTGTAGCTGTTGAGGTCAGTGACAAATTTATTATCTTTAAATAGTAAATAATGTGCCCGACAGATACAAGATGGCAAATACAGTTCCTGCCCTGTGGAGTTTCCTCCCTTGTGCAATTAAAAAAAGGGGAAAGGGGTGCCCAGAAGGTAAACCTGCCCTGCGAGTACTGTTCATGATAATTTCCTTTTGCTTTTTGGGGTTTTTTTTGTCAGTTCTGCTAGAAAGGCCACCAGACTTGAGGAAAGATACAGGAGACAATAAATCCATGGGAAATGTTTATTTCACTGCTTACCTGTCTTCTTTATAAATGTTGTAAGAGATGAATTTTCACTGAATATAGACAAAATATTAAACACCAGTAGCTATTTATTTACAAATACAGGCTTGAAATTTTGGAATACAGAATTTGCTATACTCCTTGTTACCTTCAGTCTTCAGGCTGCCTAGAACAGTCGAACTGATCTGCAGAGAGGACTACATAATTGCTTTGAGCAGGTTTCATGTCAGTTTGAAAAATATGAGAAATCCTGTAGTGATCAATGCATAGCTACAGCTGGTTGAAGGGGACCAAATCCATTGAACAGTTGATTTGGTTCCATTTTACCAGCTTTAGCAAAGCATTGGAGTGCAGGAAGCTTATAATTCAGTAACGCATTTTTAAGCACATGAACAGTGCACAAAGAACACGTGGCTTTCTTCTTCGTTACACAATTTATTTCTTGTCAATGCAAATTTTTAACTCTTTCACTGATTTGGAGGTGGCAAAGTGAAAAGCTGTATACCAGAAAGGCCTGTACGGGTTTGTTCTGTCCTTGAGTATTCCTTGAGGGTCTTTGGGTGAGTCTCAAGTCAAATCATAGTTACAGTTTTAACTTTTTCCTGTCGAGTGTAATCAAATTTTAGAATAGCTTAGAAACTGTAGTCTTAAAGTTTCTTATAATGTAGAGCTGCCTTACTTCTTTATGTTAAACTTTACTGGGGAAGAACATTTCAGTTTCCTCATCACCCTCCTCCCCCCCCTTCCCCCATTCATTTTCTGGCAGGTTCCCTTTTGCAGCTGCTTTTATGCTGTAGTTGGTTAGCACAAATATAAATGTCAAGTGCTTTCAATTCCATTGCTATATCTCTGGTTAGTATTAACTTTTTAAGAATTGCTATATAATATATCAGTTTTGGGGTTTTTTTTTTACCCTGATAGTCTGTATAAAAACATTTAATGCCAGAAAAATACAGCTTTTAAAGATCTATCTGGCGTTGCATCTGATTTCTTCTAAACTAAGGTCCTTAATACAGTTGTGCAAGCTGACATAGCTTTTTTATGTCATACTGAATTCTTTCCGAGCTTTGACTGCAGTGGCAAGTAGGAGACAACCTTAGTTCAAACCATTCACTGGTAATGAGTATGTCAAAGATAGTCTACATCTGTTTGTTACATAGTCTGATGATGGTGAGAAGATTTATGTAAATATATTCCCAACACCATGTATCCTAATAGAAATGTAGCAGGTGTGTCACTTGGACTTAAGCATCAAGATGGCTATAAAATGAGTTTCTATTTTTACCAGTTATAGAGGAACTGTTTTACAGATACAGCTGCTCAAGTGCGCTTTTGGATGGCAATACAGTTTCATGTACTGGCCATATCGGGACAAAAAACGGCTGTGGAAAAAAAGCCGTGTAGCATTTGATAATGTCAGCATCTGTTATCCCTGTCAGTCACACAGTTGAAATGTTTGAGTTACAACTGTGTCAGCAGATGCCCAAAGTTCAATGTGTGCTCGGTTAAAACTGAACAGCTGATCTAAGTGATGGATGTGACATTTTAGAGTGACTGGATATGTATTCTTAGAGATATGCTAACATGAACTAGCAGGAAGCAATGTCAACATATAATTTTAACTTTTGTATCACTCTGAACTGTGGTTTTGTGTCAGAATAGCATTGCAATGTTATACAAGGGAGAACACAGTATAATAAATTGTTACCAAAAACTATTCAGATAAATTAATGCTGATAAAAAATCGGTCTCATAGTATGCAGTGGAAGCTAATCAGTTGGTACTGAGCATAGGAGCTCTTCAGGAAAAGATGAAAATGCTGAACAATTAACCCCTCAATGAAACTGTTAGTAATACCAAATTGCTTCTGTGAGCGTGATCAAGTTTAGTAGTGTTGCTCTATTCAGAAAAGCTATTGCAATTTTATTTGTTTCCCACTATAAACCAGATTTTAATCTAGATGTTAAGATTCTGTAGCCTTCATGTCAAAATATCTGCTCCTAAGAGAAATAGCTTTAAAACAGATACCGAAACTTTGTTTTCTTAAGCAGATAATATTTCTTCTTGTATATATATTAATATGTAGTCTCAGGTGTTAAAAATATTAGGCTACATATATTATTAGCTGTTTGAGAACTAGGTGAGTATTTAAAAATAAGTTCTCCATCTAAAAATCATGCATTACCTTTGTTTATTTTTCTTGTTTGTTTTGGTTGGGTTTTTTTTTCCTCCCAGACATTTTAGTAAGCAAAGGGCTACAGTTAGAATCTTTAATCTGGGCCAAATGGGCCTACTTATCATGGACATATCCTATTTAATAACTGCTTTTGGAACACTGCTGTCATGAATAGAAATGGCTGGATTGATGAGTGGGGAGTTCTTTCCTCATGTTCTCCCCTTGTTCCTGAATTTGATGTTGAGAATTTTTACTTAGGGATGATATGCACCAGTGTATTTTAATTAATATTGCATTTAGAACTCGATACTGTTGCAGAGCTATTTCTCATGTAGTTCTTAAAATTTTCTGCATGCTACAAAGTCTTTTTTTGTCATGGCAAATTTTCTGAAATTTGGATTTAAAATTAATTCAGCTTATTTGAAAATAGTGTTTAAGATAACTTACCTTTTAGGCTGTAGTTGTCATTTGTGTTTTCATTTTAGGAATCTGTCAATAGCTTTAGTCCGCTGACTAGCAACTCTGGCCTAGAAATCTCTGTATTGTCACTTTCTGTGCATAAACCTGACACTGCACTTTGTATCGAAGAGCTCAGTGAGCATAATAAGTGCTGATTTGGAAAAAACGCTCATTTAAGTCTTAGCAAATTGCAGATGTTATACTTAATTATTTTGCCTATCATTTTCTCTAAATCACACCTGTAATTCCTTAGCTGTTAACACTTGTCTCAGTTGCAACCTGTGGATTAAATATTCTATGGTAGATGCAAATTTAAGTACTACCATTTGAACTACACAGAAAGGGCTGTGATTACTAAAACAGTGGCTTGATTTTATGAGATGCATTTTGATAACCAGGCTTTTAAGTTTAGTTTAAGAGCTATTAAGTGAGGATTACTGGTAATGATGAATTTTGCAGCTATGCTGCAGTCTTAATTGGTGCATTTCAAGGTTTGATTTCCAGCCTCACTTTGAATTCTGTTTGCAACTAATATTCTGCTTATCAGCTGTTAACAATTCTTTCTACCCACATTTATAGTCACTTAATTTAATGTTTTGTGATTTGTTACTAACAAGTATGAGTTATTTTGGCAATACCAGCTGACCCTTAGCAAGCCAATTTGTCACATGAATGTCATTCAAACAAGAGGGAAACCTGTTTCTTCCAGCAGCTGTTTAGTTTCCTCTTACTGGTCGTTCCTTGCCTGCCAAAAATACATACTTCTTTACATTCCATAGCATTGTATGTTCATATGGGTACATAAAGAAGTATGTGCTCTGAGCAGGTACACACAGAGTTGCTTGACTGCCTGTCAGATGAACCTGAAAAGTATTTTTCTGCTTTTTCTTGCTGTCATTAGGTACAACTGCGGCTGACAGTTCTTTGGAAGGACAACAATTCTGATTAACTGATGGTAGAAAATAAATTTACTGTGCTGACTGAACTTTGCAATGCGATTTACCTGCGCAGTGTCTTAAAGCCGGGCATAGTTCATTGTTTTGGGATGGCATTGATGTTATAAGTGCTTTTCCATATTTTTGCAGCTTCTTGCTGTTTGTTCTAAGTGACCGTTTTTAAGTAGAGAGTTGAATCGCTGGTAGGTTTGCAATGCCTTTTCTTGGAATTCATAGTTGTAGTCCACTATAAAAACTTCAGCTTCTTCCCAGGTCTTCTAGCAGATTTTCATGCTGGGGTACAGTTTGCATCTAGTGTCCTGAAGGGAAGCATAGACTCATCTAAAATAGCAGTTATAAACTTATTTTCTTACCCCAAATCCCACTTTTATGCTTTTTGTATCCCATCCGTTATTCTGCAAACTCTTTGCAGGTTTATACTTATTTACACTATATTTCAGAGTGGATTAAAAACAAAACACATGAAAAAACAACCAAAAAGAAAAAACCCAAAACCGCAAAAAACCCAACCCAAACACAAAAGCACACGTCACCAGTGATCCTGCTTATCATAAAGATGATGACATTGAATTAAGAAAACAAACTCTAACTGCTGTGACAGGATTTGGATTGTTAGGCCGAAGGTCGCATGTGAAAGCTAGTACCGATTCAACACTTCTGCAAGCAGCTTTTCTTGTTTATTTAAAACTGGCACTCACCTGCTTCAGTCAAAGTCTTCTCCACTGTTGAAATATTTATGACAGCTAAAATAATTAACTAAAAAAAAATTAACCCAAACTAAACAGAAACCTCATGGAAACAATGCCCAAGTTTAACCCTGTTTTGTAAGATTTTGTGCGACTTGGTTTGGAACAGTGGTTGAATATTTGATGTGCAGTACTGCTTTGACTTCTGAGGGACTGTCGTATATAGCTTATGGTTGTTTAATATGTATTTCAGGAGTTGATTTGGGTTACAGTAAAGAACAAGCTTTGTCTCTACTGCATTAGAAGGTAAATTTGAAATAAGCTTAACGATTAGTAACTGTAATAGTCGTAAGGAAAGCTGAGAGCAGAGGAAGTAAGAATTTCTGCAGCTCATGACAAAAACCTAGTGCAGCTGATAGAGAGCAAATCAGAGTGTAGCAGTAGCTAGCACAGTACTACAAGGAGAATCAGCAATGCAGCATTAGAATCACAGCAGTCACATTCTAGTTTTTAAGTAGGCTGTTTTCATGTACATCTGATATAAAGCACCTTGAAAAATTTGCCTAGACCTATTTGAGAACTCAGCATTGCACTCCCACACTGTTTATTAGGTTTTCTTTTCCAAGTTTGTACATTTTTAGTTGTGCATAGGAAGATAAGAATATATTTCATTGATATGAACAACCAGTTAATGGCATTGCCATTTATTAGTATATCTTCTTTAAAAAGAATTCTGCCTGCTAAGCAAGTTGGGATTTGTTTTTTTCTTTTTGTTTGTTGGTTTGGTTTTTTTGTTGGTTTTTTTTTTCCTTTTTTTTTTTTTTTTGGCTATGAAATTTGGACTAACAGTTGTTTCAACCTGTTCTTTACACTACAAATGCTTGGTACTTTAGCACACTCAAAATTAAGCTGTTCCCAGAGTAGAGGGATTAATATAACAATAAAAAAAACAGTCTAGTAAATAAGATATACATGCAGAAAGTCATAGGCATCCTTTAAACGTGCAGAATAATGCAGGTCTCCTGATGTTCTGTTACCTGTAAGCTTAGTATCATGCAGCATTTGCAGTTGGAAGAGAGGTAATGACCTAGAGACACATCAGCAGCAGCCATCTCATCCTGAGTGCTCTCTCACTCTATTCGCTGAATCAGCTCTTCGTTACATGGGAGGGGGAGGCAAGGGGGGGCGAATGTCGGTGCATACAGTACCTCACCACCTTAAATAGATAAAACTTAAAAGAAAAAAAAAGGCATGAAGATGGGTGCCTAATTGGCACCTTCTTCCTTTCTTTTGAATGCTAAAATATGGATGATGTTGTATAGAAATTATACCTTATGTCTGCTGGACTGAGAGTTAAGACTCCAAGGATAGATGCTAGGAAGCCAAGGGAAGGTGAACTTAGCCCACTGTCAGATGAAGATAATCACAGGCAAAAAGAAAAATAAAAACCCAGCAAAAGACCAAAACCAAGCCCCCAAAAGTTGGAGTTGCTTCCAAAAAAAAAAATTAGAAAAAGGCACCAAAAAAATAGCGATCGTCTCCCCCCTCCCCCGGCAAATATTGGTTTCTTCTAGTTCCTTAGATATTGCACTGCATCTTTTCTTGCTTGAGGTTATGTTTCCAGGCTTAACTGTAGGCAGGTCTGTGTTGAAGCTACTTTCCATCTTCAGAGGTCAAGTCTGCTCGCGAGGTCAGGGCTCCTGCACACACACTACAGAAGTCACCAACCGTATTTCCCACTTAGAGGGCACGAGCAAAACTGTTACGGCTTTATAGGCAGCTAAGCATTTGAAACATGCACTCCCAGGCAAACAGGCTCTCTTGTGCCTCTCTCTTCCCTGACCATATTTAGTCAACCATTGCAAAAAATAGTCTCTCAGCTGTCGATTGTCGATCCGGCAGCGAAGGGAGCCTCTATCCAGCTCTCTGCCTATTGATTGTGCAGCCTGCACTTCCACTGCCGCTTAGCCATTTGTCCCCAGGTTTTTTTAGCACTGCCAAATAAAGCTCTCTCTCGTGTTTCCAGTTAGATTTCCCAGGTTTTCACTGAGCTTGCGCTGCTACTAGTAAACCCTGATGAGGTTGTCACTATACTTAGAAACGTTTGGGGCGGGGGGGAGGAGTGGGAGAGGGAAAAAAAAGAAGGCAGCCCTGCTAGTAACAAGGCAGGGACTTCACGCAGATATAGAACAATAAATATCCTGTGCTGCCACGGCAGGTTGTGTAACCTGGTTTCTTGATCAGTGAAAAATGCTGTGACTAACATGTCGATTAACCTGAGGTCTGAGTGGCCTCAATCTAAGTTTTCAACTGCAAATCATACAGTTATTTTATAAATAAGAAGTCAGTGCCCATTTGTAGCCCTGCATTTCCGTATTCAAATCAAGTTAGCAATTATTTGAAATAACTTTAATTAGTAAATTCATATCATTCCATACCATTATGTTTAATAATGTCATGTTATTTTGTTTGTAATGCTTATCCATGGAATTACATCTAAAGAAAATAAGTGCACATGTAAATTAGGTGCTACTGTTCTTTAAAAAGCCTGAATTGTTTTAGAAGAAAAGAATAAAAAAGAAATCAAGGGAACAGCTCATTGCATTAATCTCTCATGTTTCCAGAACTGGCTTGTGGCAAGCCTAGTAACTGCACATTCAAAATATAAAGAGGAATTTTCATACTCATGGGGAGTATATGCAATGTTTTCTTTAAAAAGAATAACTGAAATTTAGCCATTTAAATAAAACAGTCAGGAACCCAAATGCTTCAAGAGTTCCTCTGTATTTTGCAGAAAAAAATCTTTGCTTTGGAGCAAGAATAATGAGAAAGGTGAAAATATCTCAATCTAAAATTAAACTGACTTATTAAATTGAAATAACATGTCAGTTAATGTCGATGAAATTAGTAGTTACGAAGTTCAGTATTGTAGAGTAAAGAGTGCATTGCAAAGTCTGGAGCAGACCGATATTTTGGATTTAAACTTCCCTTGCTGCTTCATTTGTGTTGATTTTATCCTGTGCTTGGTAACTGTTTACCCTGTAACTTCTGTTGCAGTGTAGCTTTCTGGTAAAAGTCACATTTTTTCTTTTCTCTTGATTTCATAATTATACACTGAAGACAAAACTGTTGTGCAATACATTTTTGTGAATTCCATGTAAATGTATACACCTCATTGTTTCTTTGGTTACGTGTATATTGAAATAGATTTTTCAAAATCGAGATGCTTGAAAACTTAGAAGCAAAAAGAAGGAAACTGCCTGCCTATCTAAACTTTTACTAACTAGGCCATTGGTCAGATATGAAATATTAAACTCTAATTTCAAGGTACAGTGTGCTCAGTAATACCAGCCTAAGGTATTAATATCTTCCTGTTGCCTGTTCCTGGGAGATAGATACTTCCTTCTTCGCTCTTCCAGTGGTTCGCTCTGTACTGCACAGTGAGTATGGCGTGAATCAGATCAGGGAGCTGACTTGGCTTGAAGTTGTGTGCTGACGTGCACTTACGATCGTATGGTTGCCAAAAATAGCACTGTCCTGCTCCTGTGTTACTTCTTGCACTATGTTGGTACAAATGTTTCTTTGGCTTCACAGTGAGCAGGCTTGGAGTACTATTCCATATGAGAAATTATCCAAGAGAGGGGATGACCTTTTGGATACTGTGTTGGGACCACTTTTTTGGGGGAGATATTTTTGAGCAGACGTGGTAGTCAAGAGGGCAAGAAAGGGATTTAGTGAAAAGTAGTTTTGCTTCTGTTGTATTATAAAGTACATGTCAGACTGCACAGCCTTAAAAGAAAAGTTTGCCGTGGAATCTGTCTTTAAATCTGAGCTGTTCCTTCAACTATCTGAGGCTTTAGGAGGCAGGTGAATGGGTTTAGCTCAGCCAGGGTTGGGAGTCTGGAGGAGGAGTATGTCGGGGTGGGAGGAGGTAGTGTGTGTGTGTGGGGAATATTCAAGCCAGGATTTCTGTAAAACACATTATGAAACCATGTCATACTGAGACAGTGGAAACCTGAGTTGAGGGAGGAGAATGGCAGGAAAGTAGAAAAATCTGTAATAGAAAGTGCAGTGAATCATTACAACCTCTGGTGATAGGATTGCTGATAAGTTTATGCTGATCTCAGACTTTGCTTCTGGAAAGGGCGGTCTGCCCTCCCCGCAAATCTGGCTTTGTCATTTCCTTACTCCTATTGCTTCCAGTGATCATGAAGTTGTGGGGTGGGTTGGATTATCTCATTGATCTGTCTGAAAGCAAACTTGCCAGATCAGGAGTCTGGCAGGTTGTTTTGCTTGCTAGAAAATGATGTGTCTGTAGAGTCAACATAATACATGAATTGAAGTTCAGGGGAAAAAGTGGGATTATGTCTTTCACTAGCAATTTAACTTTAATGTGCTTGTGCAGATTGTGAAGTAGCCTTTCTATTTTTTTCTGCCTAAGTATCTGTTTTTAAAAAACCTTAACAAACCCTGAAAGGCCAAACAAGGAAACCCACCCCACCACTATCCCACAAACCCTCAGCCTTCCTCATTTACCTCATTCTGCAGTCAAATTGCAGTTGGTGGCAGAGAATCTTCTCTAGTTTTTGTTCATGTATTTTTTAAACAGGGTGTAGGGATGCCTTTGCAATTAAGACTGCTAAATCTCAAATTGTTTTCATACAATGAGGTCCTAGCTTCATCTTGTTTACAAGTACTTTAATCTTGTAGATTTTACAAATAAATCTGTTGTTATATGTTGCATTCTCAGATAGTGTTCAGGAGCATCTGTAAAAATTCTGTGAACAAAGTACTGCATAAACCCCAACATTTTATATGTAGGTTGGTAATTAATAATACATTTTATGCTAACTTTTAATCATAAGAATGGATTTTTTTTCTTTTTTTTTGTATGTCTAATGTTGGTAACGGGTGCTGAAACAAGTGCTCCATTGTGGCCAAAAGTGAATTAGTATTTTGTTCAGATCTGTGACACATCTTATGTTGGAAATATACAATTCATGCTACTGAATTTCCATGGCAAGGGGGTTGGAATGAGATGATCTGTAAGGTCTCTTCCAACCCAAACAATTTTATGATCCTATATATGTTAAGCTGTGGTTCCAGACTCTCTAAAAACCTGAATTTAAAAAGGAAGAAAAAAATAATATTACTCTTGTGGCAAGGTCAAACAAAGATGCATGCAACAGCAGCATTTGCTGTTACTCTGCTACATCTCAAATTAAATGTAGCACCATATTAATGGATGTTCCTTCTGTCAAATCACTTGTAACTATAAGTGCCTGGACTGTCATTTTATGGGGATGAATTATGCTGGACAGTATAAGTCACTGTATCCCCAAAAACTGCGCCTGGGTAATTAACAGATACCTCTGTCTCAGCCCCCTGTACACACATGATTCCTTTTTGACTGAGAAGGTGTTTAGCTCCTATAAAAGAAGCCATAGTTTACTCATCCCTATTAAAGGTTTACAGATAGCTCCCTCAAAAATTCTCACTGAAGTTTTTCTTGTGTTGTTCCATTAGAAATTTTCAAAAGTTGCAAATAGTCATCCAGCTAAAAAAGGCCCAAGAACTTAGGAGCTTCCTGCTAAACTGAGAGTACTGCAGACCAACAGATACCAAAGCTTATCTGTTTCAAATATTTTTATTGGTGATACTTTAGTAATAATATGCAAATAGCATAGTGATGGCGTAAGTTCAGTGTTTCAATAAAGAATTTTAAGTGTTTAATCAATAATCTTTGCAGCTCCTCAGTCAGCCATGTAATCTGTTACAGTTGAATACACTTAAGGTAGTTTGAAAAGTTTTCTTTAGCTGCTTTCATGATCAGGGTTACTAATAGATTTGCTGATTTCTTGATCTTTTCAATACAACTACAGTGAAAGTAGTCTGTGGTCTGTTTAATGTACACAAGATAAAAGCAAGTTTCCACATCTATGTTGTAATCTTAAAAATGGAGCAATACAACTCAGCTTCTTCTATAATGCTTCATGGGATAGAGTGAATCAAGAATTACTGTGTAATTGGCAACATTAATTCACTAATATGACTTTTTATGATACAATGTATGCCTGTTCCAGTGAGTGCTGCTCTGAATGGTAGCCACTTAGCTGTCAAAATTTTGGCAGCAGCTCTAGAAAATCCTGCAAAAATTGAAAGAAACTACCTCTCATCTAATGAGGAGGAGGATGCAGCCACTGAGCTGAATTTACCATTGTAGCGTATTATATCTTGCAAAATTTTAAAGTGTCATTTCATTAAACAGTCCTTCTATCCTGCTGTCCAGTAATATAGCATGGTCTGGAAGAGAAAGTCTTTTCTTGAATAAAAAGAAACAACTGAGTAGTGGTTTCTGGCCCTTTGATGCTTTGCTGTTGACAGTAGGATAAAAATCTATTCCACACAGAAGCCATTTATTTGTTTTTGTGGGCCTTCTGTTTTTCCACTAAGACCAATACATCTTAAAAGCATCCAGAAATGTAGCAGGCATCTCATTTCTCTCAAAGCAAGATGCCCCCAAATATTTTTCAGTCCAACTTCAGATAAAAAATGTCCTGGTGTAAGACAGAAAACTAAATAGGAAAAGATTTGAAAGAGGATCTAAGGCTAAAACTCACACAAATATTAGGATGAGCGATTTTTCTTCCTAGTGTGCCAAATACTGAGTCAATTGATTTCTTGCTTTTCTTTCAAACATGGGTTGTGTTAAAGTAGTGTCAGTAGTATTTCTAAAATATATTATCTAGGCACCTGTTAAAGTCTGTCAATGTACTTTAAATTTTGTTTATCTGTGGAGCTGGCAATTCTCTTATTTCCTTACTGAAGAAAAGGATATAAAATATCATTGAGTTGGCTAGGACAGTTTCTTGTTTAGTGACTAGAGCTACTTTGTAGACAAGTTAACTGTAATTAGAGTAAAGTGTTGGTTCCCTCACATAGTGTTCTTCAAGTTGTAGTTGCAATTTTAAGAAAAATGTAGTGACTTTTTAATGAAGTTATTGTTGCCCCATGTTTTCCTGGTCATTTACAATGGTCATTGCTTCTGTCAGTCATAGGGAATTTTCAGGAATTTTTTATTGTGTTTTTAAAATGATCCGCAATAGATATGCAAGAGCTTAATGGGGTCTTTAGAAGCACTGAGCCTGACAGGTGAAGATAAAGAGCTTACATGACATGATGCGCTGGGGGAAGCCACTGTAGAAGTCTTGTGCTGTTGGTACCATGTGCTCTATGTCAGCCCAGCATTCTGAAGAGCTGGTGTGGTGGTGTGCCCAGATGCAGTCCAGATATCAAGCAAACCGTAGTGCTCCAGACTTGCTCCCTTCCTAAAGCAGCTAAACACAGTTCTGATGGTGGCAACATTTGAAAATACAGCATCATTTCATTACAGAATAGATTACGCTTCTCAGTGCAACTGATACTGATTTATTTTGCCACATTTCATAAAGCTTTGGTAACTTGAGTTTTACTAAATTATATCCTTAATTTTGAAAAACTCTTCATAAGTGAATCTCTCCAAGAATTTATGCTACATTGTTTGTTTCTTTCTGAAATATTCTAGTCTTTTCTTCCTAGCACGTGAGAGAGCTGTAGAAGGCGTTATGAATAGAAGCTGAGCAATGGCTCACAGTGAGCAATGTACAATCTGTTAAGTGTTGTCTTATTTTGCTGTGTTATAAGTGATTTGGACTGTGAGGAAGTGAGAAGCTTTCTGCCAGGAAAACAAAAAATCTTAAGAGGCTGAGAATGGCTTCTGTCCACTCTGAGGAGGACAAGCATCCAGAACTGCCTGACTATGGATGCTCCACATAGCAGTTGTTTTCCTGTGGGCTTGTATGATTCTGTCTGAAAATACAGTTGGTTAGTTGTGGATCCTTTAGACACTCTAATTCTAAGGGGAAAAAAGTGTCACTTAATACACTGTCCTGGCAGCTGCAGCATAAGTGTGAAACCAAGGGTTTATGTTGCCTACTCAGTAGCAGGAGAACATGGGTATGCTTAATAAGCAGGGTCTGTTAATTGGGAGCATCTGAGCAGTGTGTAGGAAGAAATGCACATCCTTATTGGTACAGTAGTCTACCTCACGGACTCTTCCACTTTCCAGGAGGGCTTATTAGGGGGAGCTGTGCCCAGACACAGCTTTTAGTTTTTTTTAATAGGAAGCTTGTTGGCTTGCTCTGAAAGAGAGCTTAGGAATGAATAGCACTTCACCTCAGTGTGTATGTTCAAGGTGACAGATGATTGGAATGAGCTGGAAGCTCAGTTATTACTTGACAGGTCAGTCATTCATACCTGTTGAGTATTTTTAAGTAAAAGCTGAGAGGCTCAGTTTATGAGGCTATTTCTGAGGATTATTGAGATCCCACGGGTTTGGTATCAGAACTCTAATGAAGAAATGTTTAATTCAGATGCATTATCTGCCTTGCAAAGCACTGTGTGGCTGAATGGTTCCACTTGCATTAGCAAGTATTACTTGGATTTTAAAAGTTTGAATTTTGTGCTGAAGCTCTGTTTTTCCTGTATACAGCATGTTCCTTCAACAGTAGGGAAACATCAGATGACAGAAGAGGTTTCTTGGCACAAGATGGTAGTGGTTTCTCGTTTTCTGTTTGTCTTCAAGGAACTGTCATAAGGGAGCTGCATATGCTGTTTGTAAAGATAAGACAATAAGGGATTTAAGTTTGGTAACTTATATATTCCAAAAGCTAAGTGAAGACATGTAAGCTTAAGAAAACTGCATTTCTCAGAGAATACAAGATTGAGCAATTTATCTAGCGTTGTATTGTTTAATACCCTTAACACTTCAGTCATTGGACTTCATGGATTTTAGTTTGCTTTAATACTTGTAGTAATCAAGTTGCTCTTCTCCACCGTACCCCCTGACTACCAGACACTGCCATGGTATGTTATACTAAACCATTATATGTTAAGAAAATACCCCACTACTATTCACGACACAGTTTCAGCATATATTTTGTCTGTGCTTAAGAGATCTTGCTCCATTTTCTTTCTCAGAAGCTGTTATGGCCCATGGCATCTGTTTATAAAGTGATGATTTTAAAGAAATCTAATAATCTAACTTGGTCATTAAATACTTAAGTAAAGGATGCTATAAAGATTTTGAGGGAGAAAATTCTTTTGTCTGCATTTCAGAATTTGTTTGTGAATACCTTTTTAAGGTAATTTTTACTGCTAGGTAGTAAAAAATAAACCTGATCCTCACACTGTTCCAGGCATTGTATGGTTTGTTTGTGTGCTTTAACTAAAAGAAAGTGAACATGAAATTATTGTGCTTTGGATCTGTTGGTATAGCTTTTCACCCACTTTCTCTGTTTGGAAAAATATTAAAGTAATTTTAGCTACTACTGCATAGTTCTGAGAATTAATACTGTTCTACTGTAGTCATTCAGCATACATTGTAGGGGTGTTTATGCCATCTCTGCATGCTTTTTTCAGTGCAATGCGTGTGTTGTTGTCTAAGTTACCACGACCGTGGATTGTTGACGAGAAAAAAGATGATGGTTACACTGCCTTGCATCTGGCAGCTCTCAATAATCATGTGGAAGTGGCTGAACTTTTGGTGCATCAGGTACGACTCTTTTCTCGGGAGGATTTAAATGTCATGCTTTGGTTAACCATCTGATGTGAAAATAGTTGGCTGCTTTACGCCTGCAGTTGCAATGCAGAAGCAGTGGAGCAGGGAAGGACGTGTTGAGCTCTAAAGGTCAAACTTGCCTTTGAGATTGTCACAATGGCCTAATGGTGCAGAGGAACTGAAAAATTTGATACCTAGTTTCATTCAACAGATTAACATCTGTACAGTGAATAATTAAAGTATTTAATCACTTCTGTTCTCAAGTCCCCTAACTAGAAATCATACTCAGGGTCATAGTCAGTGTCCTAATGGATTGCCTTGCCTGTAGATGAATTGCTGAGATGATAATGCTCTAATGCTTTGCATATCTTGCAGGGCAATGCTAATTTGGATATCCAGAATGTTAACCAGCAAACTGCTCTGCATCTTGCTGTTGAACGACAGCATACACAAATTGTTAGGGTAAGTATCTTATTTGCAGTAAGCCATATGGTTAATGGCATTTGACTAAAGCTGATGGCAGCTGTTAAAACATGGATACTTCATGAACATTTAAAAAATTATTTGACAACATGTAGTCACTGCATATTTGTTTGATGCATTTTGTTTAACTCAGAAGCCTGCCAGTTTGCAAAGGAGGTCAGTCAGCAGTATGAACGACGCTTCAGGAATGCTAAATTTTTGTACATGTACGTTACGGTTTCCTCTGTGTGGTTGCCAATTCCAGCATCCTTCCTTGTTGAGTAAGGAATAATGTGTTCTGCTTTTACTTGTATGGGTCTTGTGGTGCTGTAAGGGGACCTTCAAATAGCATTTCTGATACCTCTTGCTGTATGAGTAATTATTTTTGCTCATAGCTTTTGCAAATTGTAAAATGAAGCATCTTTTTATGACCTTTACTACTTTTCAGTCTCTGTTTACCGTTCCCTGCTCTTGGCTTGGGAGAGCTATAAGCAGTAACGGTAGTACCTTACTGGTGAATGGAATGCTATCCTGCTTTTTTGCTTGCATGGTTGAAAAAGTTCATACTTCAATTTGACACAGCTTTGTTACTAGCGCAGGAAATGTGAGTCTGGCATAGGTTGCCATTTCTGGCCTGTGTGCATTGTGGTACAGGACCTGTGTGACTGTTTGCCTTGCTAGTGTGGGCTTTTGAGGCTCAGAGAAAGCACTCACTGCTCTCGGAGTGGATACATCAACCTGGCCTTGGCCTTTGGTGTGATTTTATTGTCTTTGTAGAATCATCTTATATGAAAAACTGTCTCTTATTCAGGCCTACAGAAAATTGTCCCCCTATGCAGGCCTGTATTCTGTTAAGTGTTATTTTACCATAAGGTTTCTCCCCGTCTGAGGGCTGATGGGTGTGATCCCATTACAGTGAAACATGTGATACGGCCCTATATCTGGAACTGCTTGCTACCAGAAGAATGATTTCCTAGAGTCAGTGTCACTTGCATCCTGCAAGCTATTTGGCAGGTGTGTTTGGTGAACTCTTGTGCCCTTCTGGAATGGACAGTGGACCTGTGAATACAATATTAATGTAGCAGATGAGCAGGAAGGTGGGCATGTAGAAGAACTAGCATGTGTATTGGACTGACATGCCTATATCTGAGAAAGTTTAAGTGAATGACCTGTAGAGTATCCGTTTTTCAGAGCTGGATTAACTTTAAGAAGTCCTAAAATAGCTCATGCAGCCATGCAAAGAACGTGTTGGCTCCATATTTCAAAAGTAATTCCTATTGGATGCCTGCCAGAGCTGCGTTTGTACCCTTAGGCATTTGTGGAATAGTGGTCAAAGGTAGCAAGGTTCTTCTAAAAGCCCTATTGCCATGACAAAAGGTAGTGGTTTGCCTTTTTGTTTTTTAAAATTTTTTTTTTAAACTTCTGCAAAGACTCTGAAGTTCCATGGTAGTCAAGGATTCCAGGAGAAACTCTAAGCAGTAAAGAGCTAGTGGCAGACAGAAGATATGAATATGAGAAAATAAATTGGGCCAGAGTAAATCCATTTAGAGACTGTAAAAATTTGAAACTAGACTGTCTCAACTATTAGCTGGTTTCACTTGTGGAAGAAAAAGTTGAGGAAAATGGTAAGCTGCAAATAATTGCAGGCAGATACTTCCTTGAAAATTGGACTTTGAATTCCTTTTAAGCTATTTTCCTTTTAGCCTGTTCTAAAGTCTGAGATTCTTTGGTTCTGAGAAGCTGAGCTCCTTGCAATCATGTGGGTTCCAAAGAGGGAGATCCCTCTTTGTGTATTCCTGGTTTTAGATTATGCCTTTTGTCTCTACTGCTAATCCCAGTTTTGCAGAGTAGCAAAAGTTCAAAACTAAAGTTAAAACCTCAGCTGCTGCCTACAGTTTTCTGAATGGCAACAGTGACAGGGTTTAATTTTTAGGGGCAGTTGGTATTTGTTTGTCAGCACGCGTTGATTTGTTTTGTTTAACAGTGTATTTAAGGAAGTTCTGGTGGATTGAATTATGGAAAGGCTGTATGCAAAGGCCATAGGAATAGGAGGGCCTGTGCAGCCTTGTGCTTGTTTTGTGTCATGTGACCAGGAATGAGTGTCTAAAATTAGCCTTAGAGACAAGTCTTACAGCTCATTACTTTCCAAAGTGTTCTGAGAGAGTTTTTAATAGTGTCATTGGTTTTTATGTCTTCTGCTGAATTGGGGTAAACCTAAGTACGTGCTTAACTACTTTGCTGATGGGAGGACACTGTAAATTAAGTTGTAAAGTTTAGCATGGTGTGAAAGTGGTGATTTTTGAGGTCATTGAAACCTAATAGTAAAATATATGTATCTAAAGTACTGCACATACTGCTGTAATACATTACATTGTTTGTAGGCTGCCTTATAAGACTTAAAGTCTTAGAAAGTAGAAAGAATCCTCTAAAATTGTGTCTTTTGTAGCACTTAGAGCACAGACAAGCATTAGGCTTCTGCTGAAATAAGCTTGATACATGAGACAGATAAAGAAATGCCTTGGTTGAGGGCTGAGCTCCAGGTATGGAAAATAAATAAACTCAACTGTGAATTGTAGCAAGATAAAAGAATAGCCCTTTTGAACCTCCTAGAGAATCCTGAACCATAACTTTTTAAAGTTAGTTCTAAAAGGAATGAATACAGCTTTTCTTGTTTCTTTTAATTTGGGTTCTTTCCTTTCAGCTCTTAGTCCGTGCAGGTGCTAAGTTGGATATCCAGGATAAAGATGGGGACACTCCCCTGCATGAAGCCCTGAGACACCACACCCTGTCACAGCTCCGCCAGCTCCAAGACATGCAAGATGTGGGCAAGGTAGATACTGCTTGGGAGCCATCAAAGAACACAGTAAATAAAACACATTTATTTATTCCTTTTTTTTCCCCCGTATGTTTGTCTCTTTGTTTAGTTTGTCTAATTCTGTACTGTTGAACTGGTTTTTGGCAGAATAAGTTTAAGTAGACATTCTGCATTAAACTGCAGTGTAGGCAGAAATAATTTTGTTATTTGTGGGTTTTCACATGAACTCATTACCTTTGTTAAAGAAAAATATGGTTATTTAGTTAAAAAATATTTCTGCAAATCTCTATTCCATAGTGAGCATGTATGGCTGCCAAAAGATCAAAGCAGATTTTTTGGAAAGAGAACTAAATGGTATTACAGTACAGAATAAGACTGAAATAGTTTTCTGTGTTTGTTTCTTGCATGTCTTTGTTGCTTTAATTGTTTAGTTGCTTCTATAACTTTCTGAAAATGTATTCTGTTAGAACAAGGCATTCTTAATTTTGTTTGTTTATTGATATGTACTTTTTTGACAGAGTTCATTTCAGAAATTGTGCTGTAGTAAGGAAATAGTCAAAAAACCTCCAGGTAATAAAGGTCAGAATGTGTTACTGAAAAAAAAATACAACTCTCACACCGAAAAAGCTGTGTGAACCCTATAGGCAAAGGTGAAGTTTATAGTTTAACTGAGAGACAAAGGAGAAATAAAATTCTGGAGCAATTTGGATTGAGAAAAACAAACAAATTTTTGTTTATATATTAAAGAGGCACAACATAATGGTGGATCAGATCTGCTGAACCATTACTTTCCAGTATAATCTTTTTTCTAATTTTGACTGATGGTGGTGTTTTTGCATTTCATTAAGAAAAAACAAACATGCCAACTTCATTAAAAGCCCCTGTACAAAAAAATAATTCCACTGTACAAAAGATTTTTTTCAAACTGGTTACTTAATCTCACTGAAATACACTGGAATGAGCTTTTTCAAAGCTCTTTTTCAAAGAGATTTAAAATATGACTGGCATATAAGAAAATACTTGTGTCCTTTTAAATGAGATGAGAAGAGCAGTTACAGCTCAGTTATTTCCGTGATCTGAGATGGACTCTGAAAGGTGGCCAGAATACTTTGTGTTTGTATATTTAACTGTGAAATGAATGAAAAGGAGATGAATTTCTTTTTCCTTCAGATTCAGCATTTCATAAATTGGTTTCTCTGCCCAATCTTATTAGTGCATCCAGAATGAAACTGGAGTTGTGTGTTGAGTTCTGAGGATTTTAACACAAGAAGCAGGTTTTTTTTCCATCACCTTTTAAAACTTCTCTTTGGGGGATTTTATGTTTTAGATAATTAAGTTTTATTTCTAGTTTCATTTGATAAGTATCCTTGGTTTAAAACAAAAGTGTAATTTTCTTCATTTATTTCTATTGAAGTAATAAGAGAAAGGGCAGGCAAAAGATACCACGAGAAAAAAAATATTCCCTCATTGTTGTATCTCTGACCACCCAAAAGTGTTTTAAAGTTTTAAAAAATCATGATCAGCCCATACCTCCTCTCCA
Source organism: Pardalotus punctatus (assembly GCA_013400915.1). Lineage (NCBI taxonomy): Eukaryota > Metazoa > Chordata > Aves > Passeriformes > Pardalotidae > Pardalotus > Pardalotus punctatus. The sequence continues at coordinate 112,193 of VZTX01000728.1, read as the reverse complement.
TTATTAGCATGATCAGACTACTGGTCATTTCTTTGCACTTTGTTTAGCTGCAGACAAAATTTTCCTAAAAAATTTGGGAGATTTAAGTGGTGTGGAGAAGATAACTTTCCTCAGAGAAGACGTGAAAACTTGCTTGTTTTTATTTTATGTGCAATGTAAAAGATGGAGTAGATATACCTGAGAACTCTTTAAAAAAATGATCAACAAATCACACTATCTTGAAAATGTTTTGTGAAAAACAGTAAATGAGAACAATACCTGTACCTATCTACCTTTATTTAAATAAAAGTAAGGTAAAAATTTAATAAACTATATTTTACCTATAAACAGTTTTAAATATTAAGCTGCCTTTGGCCCAAAATTGAGTATTGAGTAAAGACAGAATTGAAACTTCAAAAGTATTTGCAGGCATCAGGACCTTTAAAGCTATCCGAGGACACATCCGTAATTTGTCTTATGTGGAATTGCAAATACAAGTGATAGATCATAGAGGATAAATAGGATTAATAATTTAGCCTGGGAATCAGTAAGGCTTTATTTTCACAAATGTGATGACTTAAATTGAGGGGGTTTTTTTGGAGGTTTTTTATTATTCTTCATTAATTCCTTTAAAGGTTGGGAAATGTGGCAGATTTCATTAGGCTATGTGATAGCAAAGCACCTCTGTAAATATTTAGTATTTTAGAGCTCATTTTTGCTTGGCTAAACTTTAATTAACTTTGGACTGCTGTCTTGGAGATTCTAACCTACTGAGACCTGTAGGGTGCCTCTTTACACTACTTCAACAAATAATTATTTCTATTTGTGTTTCAGTTGAATAAACTGAAAAAGAAAAATTTCATTTGCAGGATTTTAGGTTTTTTTTGCATTTGATCAGTTGGTTGGACAGCAACTCATTGAAATTCTACCATTTGTTACTTTTTACTTCGGCCACTGTTTAAAATATGAAGCAATACTTTCTACTGATAATCATGAACTTACTTCATAAGTGGAACTATATGGAATGAATTCTTTAACATTGATTTTCTTAGTATTTCCTTCTGAATGCCAGCATTAAGCCTGTTGGAACAGGCTCCCCAGGGAAATGTCGCAGCACCAAGCCTGCCAGAGTTCAAGAAGCTTTCGGACAATGCTCTCAAGCACCTGCTCCGATACTTGGGGCTGTCCTGCGCAGGGGCAGGAGTTGAACTTGATGATCTTTGTGAATTCCTTCCAACTCAGGATATTTTATGTTATACCCAAAACAATTTTTGTCAGGTTTCTTCAGTTGATTTTTTTGATAGACTATTTAAAATACATACAGTGAATAATCTTGATAGTACACAAAGCCCTTCTCATTTTAGGTACCATTCTGAAAAAAATTTCTGTGCTCAAGTGCTGTGAGCAGTGAACCCCATTTCTTTAAATGATTTTGAAGTTTTCCATCCAGCATATTGTGGTGATTGTACAGCTGAGAGGAGGAGAAATTTTCTGAAGTGTAATCTCCACCACCACAAAAAAGTGATTTTAATTGCCTTATTACAGATGCCATGTTCTGGCCTAGAGTACTTTTTATCCTAAATAAATGTATTATTCCCAGGGTCATTTAGTGTAATTAGTTTTAATATAGATGTCTTTCTGACCTTTAAAATGCTTTTAAGTGATGCCACTGCCTAAATCCTAACTTGAAAGAAACTAATGGAAGGTGTTCACAGTTTCAAAGGTAGCTCACTAGTTACAATTGTTTAGATGATATTTACACAATTTTTGTGGATTACACTGAGACTTCTCCCTCACTGATGAATTGTCTGGGACTGGCCTGCATTGATGCATTTCAAGGCTACCCCCCTCCAGAGGTGGCTTGCTGCAGCCATACTGGACACTAAGACATACTGGGGAATATTTTGTGCTTGGGTTGTTTTTGTGTTCTCATTCTTTGTGCCTGAAAAGTTGCAGGCTTCCTGAGAAGTGTCATAGGATGTAATGTTGTCCTGGTGTTTTCAAATTGTACAGCATGCAGGGGCATTTTAGGACCTAAGGTTTTTGTGACTAATGTAGATGACTGTTCTGTGATTACTCTGCCAACCTTGGAGCAAATCAGTTTCGCTGGGTGTTTTGCTGCCCTGGCTGGATTAGTAACATGGTCCAAAGGACCAGGACTGAAGCTGGATAAAATCTCTGCTTCGCCTCAGCCAGAGCTGTAATTGAAGTGCAGAAAAATGGTCTCAATTGATAAGTGAAAATTTTCTGTTCTCTGAACACCACAAAATGATTAGTTTCCGTAACTTTCTGATTTTCCCAGTATGAAGCCTTTGGAGCTCTACTGTTCTTACCTAATCATAAGGAAGAATGCAGGATGAGGATCTGAATTCATAAAGTGACCTTCAAGAGTCTTGTAGCATCAATGATCCATATTAATATAATAACTCATAATTAAAAAAATATAGACCGAGGTTTAAAAAAAATGCTTCCCTAGGCAACTGGGTTTCCTTGAGTTGGAGCTGCCTTAGCTGTGCCAAAGCTCTTCCTTTGAATACAGTGTAGTGTAGTTTGCTGAGGGATTCTTGGTGATGCCAGCAGTTCTGTGTTATGTGTAATCTGTGTTATACTTAATGCATTTTATCTGGTCAAGCCTTAATACAAAAAGATATTGGGAGCAGGCCCAGAATGCTCTGGAGTAGGGGAATCCTCTCTTTGCTGGGCTATGGTAGTGAGCCTTCTAGCTGACCCTGTAAAGCACTAACACAAGGATACAGTAACAGCTCTAGAAGGGCATAGTAGCATTATGTGATTAGACGGGAGAGATAGTGTGTGAGTTTTAGTCCATCCAGGCTGAGAAAGACTGAAATTCAGTTATTTCCTTGGGCGGGTACTTTACTTGCTAGACTAAAAGTAGGTGTGCGTTCACTTCTCTGCTCAACTGTGTTTTCAGTCCAAGCGTGGTGGTAGCATTTTGTCTGAACTCAGCAATTTGAGTATTCTGAAGTGTGTTCTGAATATACCCACTGGAACTTTGCCCTTTACAGTGTTTACATAGAAGGACAGCCACTTCACATGTGAGTATAGGTGTGCAAGACATTGGATGCTTCAATAGTTGAACTACTCCTTGCTGAATTTTAGTTCCTTAAAGGAAAGCTGAGTATAGCTGACCCAAAATGAGGCAATTGTTTTGATTTTAGTTTTAGAGACGCTTCCATGGGCTTACAGATTTATGCATATATGTGCATGTGTGTGTGTCAAGTAGTTTTGCTTTAGCCAGATGATTCTTAACTGTTTAGAGAGTCTTTCTTGCTTACGTATTTGTTTTCTTTCAGTTAATAATGGGACTTGGCACTCAAGGAGCAGAGAAGAAGAGTGCTGCATCTATTGCTTGCTTCCTGGCAGCCAACGGAGCTGACCTCGGCATTCGTAACAAGAAGGGTCAGTCCCCTCTCGATCTCTGCCCTGATCCAAGTCTGTGCAAAGCATTGGCTAAATGTCACAAAGAAAAAGTCAGGTTTGTATATTCATAAAATACACGGTTTTCAAATCTCTGCTTTCCACAAATTAACTGATTTATTTAAAATACTGTCCTTTTAATTAGCAATAGCATTAAACGGGTTTGGTGGAATTTTTTGTTTAGTTTTTTTTGTTGGTTGTTTTTGGGGTTATTTTACTTTTAGTTAATTCTTTAGGTTTTTATGGTACAGTGAATGCTATTCACAAATACATTAGTTGAAACTTACCCAAGTCTTAGAGAACTTTCATGCATGTTCATATGGGTAGGAGGAGAATGGGAAGGTGATGATCTTCAGATACCGGTCAGTAGAACTTCACAAGGGCATTGGAGGAAAATCACTGAAGTATAACTAAGCATTGTGAACAGGTTGGCCTAGGAAGTTGTGAAATACAAGTTTTAATGACTGAAATGGGCAAAGCCTGATATAACCTGGTATGAATTCAGTGTTGATGCTGCTTTGAGAAGGTGATCTCTTGAGTACCTGTTAATCTGAATGCCTGTATGATTCTGTAAAAAGAGAAGAGGGAGTAAGTCTGATGTCTTTAGGAATTACAATTTCAGTGAAATGCCATGTTATCAGGTCCGTGCAGTATGAGATGGCTTACCTTGTCCTAGTTGCATTCCACCCCTATTGCCGTAAATTCCTGTATGGAAATCAAAACTGTACATTCAAAATGTGACAGAGAGAGTCTGTTTTTATTGACGTTGCCCTGGTAAGGGATAAGGCGCTTATTTCATATTCGGGTCTGCGTGTGCGTGTGCGTGTGTGGGTATACCAACCCTCAATCTGGCAAATAACCCCCAGATGCTCTCGGGTATACC
>VZTX01000728.1:0-107328 GCA_013400915.1 Pardalotus punctatus | reverse complement strand
GTGTGTGTGTGTGTGTGTGTGTGTGTCCCCGTCTGTCCCGGCCTCATCCCGTGGCTGTTCCCCCTTGCGGGACGGGCGGGAGCGCCGGAGGTTGGGCACGCGCGCCCTCTGCAGGCGAGCGCCGCGCGGAGCTCCGGGCCGGGGCTGGGCACCGCCGGCGCTGGGCACGGGCGAGGCCCGGCTGCTGCCTGTGCCGTCGGAATCACAGGGCATGGCTCTGTGGGTAAAGCAGGCTTTTAGGGCGAGAGGGAGGGGCTTTTTACGTTCACGACATGCTGTTCTGATTTGTGTGTCCCGTTTCTGTACAGTGTTCTATCTGAGTGTGTGACCTTGTGCTCCAATGTCAGCTGTACATCTTGGAAAAGGCAGTTCAGATTGCTTTATCATCATATATTGATGCCCGAGTGCATAGGAGTATATGAACAACCAATTGATGTGCATTTTAAATTGAGATTTCTTTTTTAATTCTTAAAAGTTTGATTGCAAGGTTTCTTTGTAGTGGCCAGGTTGGCTCCCGAAGTCCATCGATGATCAACAATGATTCTGAAACCTTAGAAGAATGTATGGTGTGTTCAGACATGAAGAGAGATACTCTGTTTGGCCCATGTGGCCACATTGCCACATGTTCTCTGTGCTCACCACGGGTGAAAAAATGCCTCATCTGTAAAGAGCAAGTTCAGTCTAGGACAAAGGTAAAAACCTCCAAAGTTTATTGGTTCTCTTTCTTTTTTAATGGAAAAGTAAAAGAAAAAAAAAGGAAAAAAGACGTCAGGGAAATACATAGCTGATTTTATGTGGTATTATGCCTTACACATGTCTCACTGGATGGAATTTTGCATCATACTGATTTCTTGCTCTTTTCTGTTTGCCTGTCATACCTACCTCTCCCTACCTTGTGATGTCTTTATTGTTCGGGTCCTCTGAGCTCCTGATACAGTCACCTGAGGATGCTTTATTGAAATAGACTATTTCCCTCCTGCCATGGTACTCTTTTCTTCATGTTAAGATAAATTGTTGCTTTTTCTGAAGTATAATGCCCCTCAGTAATATTTAGTTCTTCTGAGTTCTTTTATTCCTTAGGGCTGCTTGAAAGATGATTTGTCTGTAAACTGAGTTAGTATGTGCTTGTTTTTAAAGTTAATAATTACTTTCAGCTTTCACCTTCTCTTTCTTTGGAAACATGAGTTTCATTACACTTTTTCCTTCAGAGTATCAACCAGTTGTGCCCTTCTTTGGAGACAAGATTTCTCAAATGGCTATTCCCAAGTAGTTTTTATATATGGGTACATCCCTGTTACTTTTCTGTTTACATTTTCTTTTATTCCCTGTAATCACCAAGTTTTGTTCCTTTTAGCTGTTAAAAAAAAAAATCATGTGCACTTGGGTTTGTGTTTGGTTTTGGTTTGGCTTAGGGGTTTGTGTTTTTGTTTTTTTTTGGTTGGGGTTTTTTGGCTTTTGGGGGGTGTGTTTGTTGTTCTTTTTTTTTTTTCAGGAAACCCAACTGTATTTTTTTTTTCCAAACATGTTTGATTAGTCTGCTTCTGTGGTATGTTGTCTTTTTCCTCCACCTCAGAGTAAATATAAGAATTGCAGCTATAAATGTGTACTGTTTTTACTACTCACTCTCTTCTTCTTATACCATTCACTGTTCTGCACTGTATATTTTCAAAAGTCAACTGTTAACATAGTGGAAGCTTCTTTTCTCTAGACTTTCTTATAGTCAGTGAAAGGCTTCTGCCACTGAGTGATTTGGAGCAGCAAAGTGAGGCTTCTGTCCCTACTCATCCATCTAAAGAAGCTAATCTATGGAAATCAGCTTTCCCAGGTGAAAGCTAAGCTTTGTGGATAACCTTCCTTTGATTTCTTTTGCTGAATTAGTTTGAGAGATTGGAATATCTGGTCAATACTTCTCTCACACTTTTCTGTATAAAAGCTTACAATAATGTCTGCAAGGCTAAGAAATTAATGAATCAGGTCCACGGTTCTATGAACTGGAAGAGGTGGTCCAGGTCAGTGTAAATGGAATTGTATGTGATGTCTATGATCATACTATATGTGCCCCATCCCTGGAGGTATTCAAGGCCCGGTTGGATGGGGCCCCTGAGTAACCTGGTCTAGTGGAAGGTGCCTCTGCCCATGGCAAGGGTTGGAACTGGATGATCTTTAAGATCCTTTCCAACCCAAACCATACTACAATTCCATGATATATACAGCTCTCACATTAAAGGACTTGAGAAACCCTAACCCAGAATATTAAAACATTTCTGTACAAGTACCTTTGAAGTGAATTTTGTAGGATCATAGAATGTTGGAAGGAGCCTTTAAAATTAGTCACGTAACTGACATCTAATACCCTGCAATGAGCAGGGACACCTTCAACAAGATCAGGTTGCTCAGAGGCCTGTCCAGCCTGACCTTGAATGTTTCCAGGGATGGGTCATCTACCACCTCTCTGGGTAACCTGTGCCAGTATTTCACTACTCTAATCATAAAAATTTTATTTCTTATATCTAGTCCAAATCAACCTTCTTTTAATCTAGAACTATTACCCCGTGTACTACTGCAACAGGCCCAGTGAAAAAGTTTGTTCCAGTCTTTCTTATAAGCCCCCTTTAAGTACAGAAAGGCTGTAATAACATCTCCCCAGAGACCTCTCTTCTTCAGACAGAACAACCCTGATTTAAGTATATGTGGTGGAATAAAGAAGGAGAAAAGAATAAAGAAAAAGAAATGTATACTGTCCTAACTGCTTCTCTCTGCCTGTTATTGTACTGAATGTATAAAAATTGCTAGTAAATATCTGGTCTTAGAAGTTAGTCTGATAACTCGAATGAATTGCATTTTGAGGTGCTGAATTAGTTAAAAAAACCTCACTAGATGGAGATTCTTGAAGTCCATGTGCCTTGCAAATTAACGTAGAGAGCAGGAGATGAACTTTCCTCATATGTGTGTGTTTTTCTTTACAGATTGAAGAATGTGTGGTATGTTCAGACAAAAAGGCAGCAGTGCTCTTCCAGCCTTGTGGTCATATGTGTGCCTGTGAGAGTAAGTAACTTGACAAAAGCTCTTTTTGAAGTAATCATGAAACAGAACATTTTTAATCAGATTGCTAAAAGGTTATTAGTAATCTGATTTCAGGTTCAATGGTTGTCTGGTGTGATCATCAGAATTTTGGCATTATTTGTCATGCTGGTAATAATTGGAGGACAGAGTAGAGATTTTCAAAAATTTAGAAAGCCTGTGCTCTTGCATCTGAATTATTTAACTGTGAGTAGGCTTGCTCAGATTATAGAAGCCTACTGTATATTGTTAACACTTTGGAAGTAATTTGAATTAATTTTGTTGTTTTGTTGCAGCTTTTTCAGGGCATTCAGATATGCAGATGGTGTTTTAAAATAATACTGTAAATAAATAGTTAGTATACCTCGTTACTAATCTACAGATTTACACAAGGGCTGTATTTGTCCCTAGAAGTTGCATCCTGTATTTTTGCAAAGAGCACCAGTTACGTTTCACTTCGGTTTATTGTGTGTAGTGAAAAAAATGCATAGGAGATCTCCGGAAATTTTCTGGTTTTGAGTCTATGTGGATGAGAATGCAGCTACCACCTCATCTCCAGACATTTCAGGGCTTTGTTGAAAGGTTCTTTCCCTAGAGAAGAACAGTCCTTATTGATGAGGATCTACATAAGGGGAAAGGTTCCTATGAGTAACTGCTTGCTTGGTCTTGCTAAAGAATTCTGGTTTCTTTCTCTATTCTGGCTGAGGCAGCTGACATCGAATCACTGACTATAGTTATCCCGATCTGGCCTCTTTCACTGCATTTGAAAGATGAGAGAAGTTTTTTTTGAATCGTTTCCCAGGAAAGAAGACAACAAAAAGATTGATTACAAAAAGATTGGTGCAGGATTTCAGCAGTGCAATATACATTACCAAGTCTAAGCTGTAACAAGGACAGCAAAAGGTTTAACAGTTGTAGATGATTTCTTTCCAGATTTTTTTCTGGACATCTTGTTCAAGCAGGATGAGAGAGAGTCTTCAAGTTTGTGTATTTTGTAGCACCCACTCTCTTGATTCACAGTAACCTTTCAGCATTTGTGAGACAATAAGTTGCCTTTTGCAGGAAAATTGCAGCTCCCTTTTTAGGATTATGTCAAAAGATGTAGGTTTACTCCTAAGGGTAAAGAGCTGCACCTCTTTGCCCCTGAAGCATTAGGACAGTTAGTGAGATCCTTTGTTCTAAAGAAAAAAGCAGATAGCCAGGGCATTCTTGGAAATTCTGGTCTGAAATGTGTGTGATTACCTTTTAGCTTCTGTAATTCTTGTGGGCTAGACATCCATTTGGAGAAAGAGGAACCTGTTCACTTGAAATATCTTAAAAGGAGGTAGAGAATAGACTTACTTTGAATCCCAAACAGGACATTGTTTAGGTGTGATTTGCAGAAAATTATATGAAGATGAACTCAAGTAGTTCTTTGTATTATAAGCATTTATTAAATCATTGCATTATAGTTACTGGGAATAAACAAACTCATGGATAGAAAAGAAGAAAAATGAAGTAGCAGGATTCAGAGTTGATTTATTTCTCTATCCCCTCAGATTGTGCGAGCTTGATGAAGAAATGTGTACAGTGTCGGGCAGTGGTTGAGCGAAGAGTGCCTTTCATAATGTGCTGCGGAGGGAAAGGTACAGAAGATACCAGTGATGATATTTGTGAGTGACTCCAGAGCCCATACTCTTTTATGTTCCTCCACCAACTTACTCTCATTCTCTTAAATGATCTAAATATTACCCTCCTTTCTGAAGAAAAGTTTAATGAAAACAGTGTTAACCCAGGTATTCATTTGCAATTTGCACTACTTTCTGCATTGGTAGCAGCAAATGCAGTAACACCATCAGTCATTACACCAGAGAATTGCTTCCAGCATTCAGAGTAGAATCCAAAACATGTGATGACTTGGCCACATACTAATGCCCTAAGAAGTAAAAGCTGACAATTGTCTGTAATTGTGCAAATGAGCAAACAAATGTGGGGTTTTTTACCTCTGGAACTCCGAAGAAATGGTAAATATTTTGCATCTAGGTACAAGCAACTTTTGTGTCAGAATGTCCAGTTTTACATCTCCTGATTTTACTAGTTTTTAAACTTCTTATGACTTTTTTGAGTAATTTCTATGAATTATTTATATTTGCCCTGTGTGTGTATATGTGGTATGCAGTATTTCAGCTGAGTTTATGGGAATTGGAATATTAGTTCATTCTTGTCATACAGTTCTGAAATACATAAATACAAGAATAATCATTAAAAACAGGGTTTCAGTACTCCCACTGGAAATTTAAGACTTGACAATTTTTCTGTTTTGTATAGTAAAATTGCTTCCCAGCTCAGTCAAATATAGCAAAATTGATCTGAGCTTGTTCAAATTTTGAGCAAACTACTTCAAGGCACTTGTGCAATTTTGAACACCAAGTAGAATCATCTCTGTAGATAAAAAATCATTTCGATGTGAAAGGACTTGGCTTTTTTTTTTTAAACATGCAAAAAATATTTACATCAGGAGCTTCACTGGCAAATAAGAATTCTGAGAACATTAAGGGACTACAAACATCATTATTATGGAAATACTTGTCAAAGAAATGTCGCCACTAAACTCAAAGAAACTCTTTGTTGAGTTGCAGTGATGGTGTAATGAATTTCATTAGATTATCAAAGATGTTTGACTAACGTTTTTTCAGATAATTGAAAAATTGTAGCTGTGACGCTGAAATAATTATTTCTGCTTCATTAGATTGCTGCATAATCACATACCTTTATTTTCTTCACGTTACAGCAAGTGGAAACATTCCGGTTTTGCAGAAAGACAAAGACAACACTAATGTCAATGCAGATGTACAGAAGCTGCAGCAACAGTTGCAAGACATCAAGGAACAGGTAAAAGTGCTAGATAAAAGTTGTAAGGACCACTAAGCTAATTGAAAAAGCCAACGCATCCTCTGTTACTTAAAGCAAAATGACATGTTGAAGTGCATCAGCTCTTAAACTTTAGTTAAAAGACCAGTATTTTTTGTGTGATGTGGTTTGTGTGTCCTTTATGTACAGGGTTAAAAGAAAAAATCAAGTGACCATGTTTGATAATCCATCTATTAGAACATGTGTGTTGATATGACTAAAAGAGGGTGCTCTGCCCAGGCAGTATGACCTGTATGTACAGCAGAAGCTGTTTTCACAGAACAGTGGCAAAAAGAGATCATCTTCACTGTTCTGTATCTACCTTAATCTTGACTTATCTGTTCATTAACTGCCTTGGAACAATGGCTGACAGTTGTCTGTAATATGAAGGGTGTAGTGAACACACTCTTCAAAGAACTGCGGGACTGCAAAGTTAAAACTTTGAAAGTACTATACATGTAATTTGAATATTTGGAATTCAGATGATAAGGTTTAATTATGTGTAGTGTTTGCAGATCTTTCAGCAGTAAGGGAACTGGAGTATCTGACTGTTGGATGAGTTTACTCTCTTAGAACCCTGATAATGTGATTTTTTTGCTTCCCTGTGTATAACACAATTGGAAGAAACTTTTAATGGATACAGGAAACTGAGCTGTTCTAGCTTGCCTTTTCCTCTAGTAGGTTTACAGCAGTCCATAATACTTCAGTGATGGCAGCATCACGTCTGGTCCTGGTAGTTACTGATTTTGTTCATGTGTATGAAAGCTAGGGCTAAAGTGTTTAGATGGCCAGTTTTAGGGCCCATATCTCTAAATGCCTTGAATTAGGAAGCTGATACGCTTAACTGAATGTCTGTGAAGAGCTGTTCCTGTCATATGGTGACTGGGCCAGCTCTCCAGTAATAGATATTCAAACCAGTTTCCTATGTAGTTTTTATTTGTAAAAGATCATGCAAATTGAAAATTGTCATTTGAAAATGCGTGTCTGTCTTATGTAGAAATTCCAGGTGTTACTGTCATCTCTGACATCTTGCATCTACTGTTCAGCTTCTGGTTTTTTTTTTAGCTTTGAATAGAAAGAATAAGGTTACTCCTTTGGCATTTGAAATGATCTATGCAAAAGATGCAGATGAATGCTTAAATGCAAGTAATCTATTTTCTTCAGATATATTTTTTCAGGGTACTTCAGGAATTACAAAAGATTAGAGTTCTGTTTGGGTGTGCTGATATTCTTACGTATAGGCACACGAAAAGAAAACTACTTTATATTACAGTTTTTCTTCTTGATTAGATATGACTTCAGGGTTTGGGTTTTTTTCCAGTTTTCCTTAGGTGCTGTTTTATTCCCTGTGATTTTGTCTTGCCTTTTGGATTTGCTAGCCAGCTGCCAGAATTGTTTGGTGCCTCTGACTAGGAAGAGGTAGTTCTGGTCATTCCTTGTGTGCCTCTTGGCTTGAGACTCTCTTGTGTTTTCTTTAGTGTCTCTTGTGCTTAGTGTTGTGACAGGGCAAGTTGTATATCTTACTTTTGAGTAGCGAGTCAGATTTGATTAAAATTAATCATCTCATCTTTTAAATTTGTGCTTGAAGTTATGCACAGCATTCCACTGTAATTGTGTACTCTTTGTGCTGTAACAGTTCAGTCTTCGTGTTGAATTGATATTTCTACTTAAAATTAATTTGTTCTCTTTCAGCAGGTATAAGCCTTTGTTTCAACTCATACCTTCAATGATAATCTATTATGTTAGTGCAGCAAGCTTTTAAAACCTTTTCTGGTGCCAAGCAGAAGTGATGCTGATGTCAACAGAATCTCCCTCATCTGATGACCACACCATTCTTCAGGGACTCCCTGAATGTGAACCTTTATGACTGTAATTGCAATACCTTCACTCCATTTCATACATAATCACCATCATCTGTCTAATATCGTATGTATGTTCCTTCACCATACTTACATGACTTTCTTCCTCCTTAAAAATAAATTTATTTTGTCACTGTGCACCTGTATATTGTTGTAAAAACTGTTTTTAACAGTGAGGAATTGATACTTCAAGCAGTTTAAAACACCTTGTTAGTGACAAAAAAATTGTTTGAATTGCAAATCCAGTTATACTTAAGGTGCAATGAGCATTTTTCCAGTTTTTATCTGAAGAAGTAATTCTCATATAGAACAGGCGTAGTGCCTTTTTGTACTATTTGTTTTCCTTCAAAAGATAGGAGTCAAATATTTCAGGCAGATAACAAAATGGGATTTCCTGCACAGGATGTTCTAACAACCTAGTAGTACAATAGTTACAGATACTTCTTATTTCTCCCTCCTTATTTTCTACTCTCAGAATGGGGCCTAAGGCTTGCAGTGAACTTCTTTCACTGTAAAAGTACAAGTACATGTAAAATGGTGGTTAAGTAAGGAATTCTCCTTCTCAGTTATCTGGGCTTGCATCTCACTGGGAAACTGCTGAACTAATTGAGAAAAGCCTGTCAGAACAGAATAGTGAAATTGGAAGGTTAATGTTCCTGCCAGCTGGGTTCTCCTACTGTGTGAAGTGACTTAAGTGTTAAGTGTTACCATGTTAAGAAATGAAACAGCTAATGTGTTTTATATACTCTGCTTCTGTACTAAGCAGGAGAAATTGGGCAATTTTCTAATACTGCATATCTATAAAATGAAAATGTTTGGATTTCTGTGCTTTACTAAGTGAAACAGTTTGAAGTAATGGTGTTCCAACAGATTTTATTTTTTTATTATTTCTGAGTCTCTTAATGGATGTTTTCATTTTTACATGATGGTATGGCATTTGGAGAGAAACAGACCCTTGTAACTTCCGTAATTCTTACACTATATTTAGACACAAAAGCAAATAATTAGCTAAAACATAGAATAAAGGCTACACATTGGGGATTTTCCCAATGATAAGATTAGTGTTTGCTTTGTTAGTCCTTTGTGAAAGGTCATCATGCCAATGCTGTCAAGTTATAGACACATGTCACACAGATGTATATTCATTGCATTGGAAATAGCTGTTTCACTCATACCTGAAGTCAGTGAGTTACCGAAGGAGGAATACTCTGAAGGTCCCACTGATGTGTGGGATGTGAAGGTGGTGACTTAGTGGGAATAAGAAAATGAGTGGGACTGACAGACAGTCAGTCTTCTGCAGATTTTTAGTTTGAGAATGTTTTGTTACAGTACTGTGGGAAATTCTGGCAAAGCCGGAGCACACCCTCCTTCAGGGCTTTTTTTAAACATAGATTGACTTAAGATGTTACCTGGAAGCTTTATGTTCCTGCTAGCCCATTATACTAGTATCCTAGAGATTAAAATAGTAATTTGGCCAGATTCTATGCCAAATTAAACTCTTAAGCAGAATTATGGTGAATTATTTTGGTCTTCAATTAAGCTATCTACCCTAGGAAGTAATACCTATTGATTTCATAGAAAATGTACTTTAGGGTTTTTCTGAATAGGGTACCTTGGTATGGATTCTCCCTCCTGCGATGAATAAATTGACGGAATGCCCCAATGATGAATACAAAACCAAGTCACAGGTGCAAGATGGTGATAAAATGAATTTGTATTTGAAATATGAGCCTTCTTAGTATTTCATATTATATATGAGATCAACATTTATGATTGTTAGAGGTATGTAGTATGTCTCATCTGTGGACATCTTAGATTTGATTTGATCTACTACAAAATGTTCGTAACAATTTTCATCTGTTGTAACATCTATTCATTTACTAACATTTGATAAACTGTTATAAATGAAATCCTAATATGGCTGCAGTATGTTTATGGTGAAGGAACATGCCTTACGAAAAGTTCAGTTTCTGCATATGACAAAAGTTGAAGGACATGGTTCCTTAGTGGCTTGGTACAAAATGAATTTTGCTGTTGAAGAACTTTAAAAGATCTTTTTTGGGCATTGGCTATCACTTTACATTCAGCAATTAAAACTGATTTTAAAAGTTTGCTGTGCTGCTGTTATGAGTGAAGGTTACAGATTTACTAAACTGTTCTTCATTTGGAGCTTCTCGTGTTCTTTTGGTTGAAAATCTAGATAACTTCCACAAACAAAGTACAAAATTTTTACATATCATGTTCATTATGAAACATTTTTATTCCTTCTGCATGTGTTAAGTGCTTGGTGTTCAGAGGTAAGTATATGAATGGCTAGATAGCCTGAGAAGAAATTTGTAAATCATTAACCAAGCATTCATACATCAAACTGTTCGTGTTTTGTTCCCTGGCGGATTGCACAACATAAAGGAGAATGTTTCTGAAGAATGTTTTAATATTGCGAACTTGGGTAATGATATTGAACATGCGATGTCAGCCTATTACTGGATTGCCTTAATTAAAGGAATCATATTTAGAAAAAATCTACATAGTTGTTTGTGCCATGATGGAGTAGGAAAAGCCCATATATTGTAAGTCAATGTGGATTAAAAATGGAATTTTTAAAAAAACAAAACAATTTAGCTTAGTGGCTGGTTTATGCTATGGCAATTATCTGCTGTGCTTAGGATGACATACTTGTTGTTAAATCTCAACAATTTATATGTTGCATATTCAATACTGTATAACTACCACCAGTCACTATGTAATCTGTCAACATCTTTTCCAGACTATGTGTCCTGTCTGTTTGGACCGCCTGAAGAACATGATCTTTCTGTGTGGCCATGGAACGTGTCAGCTTTGTGGAGACCGCATGAGCGAGTGCCCCATATGCCGCAAGGCAATTGAACGGAGGATCCTTCTGTATTAAACAGGGGCCAGTGTCTTTTACTAGGTTGTGAAAGATTAAGGACATCTTGAATGGTTTAAATCTCTGAAAGGCAGAAAAGGGTTCTAATGAAAACATTTATAATACTGTAGCACAGGTTCATTACATAGTAATTGTTTTAAGACTGTGAACACACCAAATAAAAGAAACAGTATTTGAACAGTCAGCTTGTAGCTTTACTCTTAAGTAACATCTAAGCCTAATGCTAATTTAAAGCAGTCTTTTTTTTTCATTTCCTTTCTGTCTTATTCTTCCCCTTAAAGTTTAAAGGGACAATCTTACTTTGGTTTTGTTCATGTGTATCGTCTGTGTATCAGATGTCAAGTGATGTAAGGGAATTTTTTTTTAATATTGTCAGTTATTACCAAACATAAATATTTGGGATTTTTTTTGCTTTATGCTTTTCTGGAGAATGTCAGTGTTTCCTGCGACAGTTCTGATTTACAGTAATTTCTATCTTAAAATACACAGTCATGAAAAATCAATACAAAATATATACACAGTAGTAATGAATACAATATTCCTATAAAGTCAGACCTCAGAATACAATGTTAAGGTAATTGTGACTTTATCATGCCCTTTTTTCCTGATGATGGGTTGTGTAGGAAACAATAAAAAGAAAAATCTGTTTTAAAAACATTGTATTTCGAAAACTGCACTTTAGTCTAACAGGTTCAAGCTAAGTAACTTAAATAGTGAGCTTCATAATTCTGCTAGTTACTTGATGTTGCGTGGAATTGATATTAACTTGACTGGAAAGGAAAACATTTGAGCAGTGGGTCAGTTATCCCTTTCAGATGAGTGAATTTGATCAGTTGTGGAGAAACATATACATGCAGAGCCATTTAAAAATTGTGGGTCTGTGACTTCAGAAAAAACTTAGATTTTGCAAGATTTCCTTTCTTTTTAAGTGCATTTTATTGTCTCCAGGCAAACCGTGTCAACAGCAAAAGAGAATATTTAATATTGGTTATTCATATAAGTGCAGTGTTAACACCAGAACTTACCTGTATTACTGAGTAATACTGCAAATGAAGATACTGCTGACAGAACAGTGAATTTTGTGAGCTGTGCCTAGTTAAGCTGAATTTGGCTGGAGGAGTTTGCTGTCACTGATATGATAAACAGCTGTTCCTGACCCCCCAAAATCCTACTGTCAGGGACTGCAAACTACTAACATTTAGAAAACAAATGCATACTTTCATCCTTTTTGGTGGTAGAAAACATGCTGATTTAAGGATCTCTTGTAGCTAAAAGGAATCTGTGCTTACTTCTAAGTGATTCAACAGTTTTCTGAGTGCATAGTTCATGTAGCCCTTTGCCATTGTGCAGACTTCATTTGGACGTGCTCTTGCAGAATAAAGAAATCCATCCTGGAGTCACTTAGGTGCCTTACTTGCAGCTAAGATGAATTTATCATTGAATTCTCATTGTATATGTCAAAAATGTGGACAAAAGGATAGTTCAGGGAAAGATCCAAGTAAGGATAAAGGCATAAAATTGTGGTCTTTTCAGATAAGTCAGTCTGTCTTCTGAAGCTTATGTTGATATGCCTGAATTGTGCAAACATTGGCAAACATCTCAGAAGACTGTTACTAATAAACTGTAAAGATAGACAAACCTTTAAGCAATAAGATTTAAACACTGAATCAAGTTTTCCAGGAAACAAGTACAGTGATACATTGGAAAAGTGTATGTAGAGTGGCTTTTAACATCATGAAGTGATGTAATACACAGCCTTAAAATAGCCGTCTTTAATCCTCATCCAGCATTCCAAATGTTCCTCATTATTTTCAGTGTTTTTTCATTGGACACAATCACAATCTGGAGTCACTGTAGTAGTCTGTTTTATTTTGTATCCTAGTGGTCATCTGTTCTGAAATAATCTGCATCTGTATTCTTGGCCAAATGAAGTAGCCTTCCCTTTTTTTGCTTCTTGGTTCCTATTCTAAAATACCAAAATTTCAAGTAGTTTTGGAAAGTTTTTGATACAAGGCCTTTTTTCAGTTCAGCATTTTGCTATCTCCACTTGAACTCTGCATGCATCTGAGTGTTCATTGCAGTTTTAGTTTGGCCAATATGCACATCACTAAGGTTTTTGGTTTGATTTTTGGGGGTGTTTCTTGGTAGTGTGTTTTACAGCTGAACTTTCTATAGTAGACTTCGGTTTCTTGTCAGGCTTCCCTTGGAAATACTTCTGTAATAGTATGTGCCATTTGATGATCCATTCTGAGTTTTAGCCTTGTCATGTATCAGATTTGTACCTTGGTTTCCTCTGTCTCCGGCAGACATATTTTATCCTCGTAATTCTTCAAGGGGACTTCTGCAAACTTGTCAGCACATATGCAGGGTGGATCTCTTCTTGATAACACAGCTCAGAAATGAAACTTCACTATAGCGGTTTGTATTTTCCTAATTCTTTTTTGCTGAAACAAGCCAGAATTACTTGAAAGTATGCCATCTTAACATCAGTTCAATAATTCAGCTGAGTTAGACCAGATATGAAGCATCCTGGGTAGGAAACTGGAGTTGAATGTTAAGTATTCCTAGTCTGGAGGAGGCACATACTTGTAGCATAGATAGGTAAGTGCTCTGTTAGGCTTTCCCTTTTAAGCAGAGAAGGTGTAAGTTACTGTTTAACACCCTTGGTACTTGCAGACCATCACAGTCCTGTGGAAGCAGAGACTGACTGAAGGTATTGCTATAGGAGCAGCTTTAGTCTCTTGTACTGCAATCACAGCAGATGTGTGTGACTGCATAGGAGTTTGTGATTGGACTCATTCAGCGACATTGTGTGCCAGTTGAAATTGAAGTATGTCAGCTTGATGCTATTTTGGTGCCAAGAGAAACTGAATTAGAAATACTAGGAAAGCTAAACAAGATGCTTGAATTATTTCAATAGGTCTCTTATTGACATGTAGAAGAGCTGTATCTTGTTTGGAGATGGCTTTACAGTTTGCCTTTCAAAACACTTAATGAGGAAAAATGTTTGCAAATCCAGTATCATTTATGGAAATAGATATTTATATTCAGACTCTCTCTTTGCATTCAGATGTAGAAGGTGAGCTAGTGTTGTTGAGGAACTCAGTAAGCTTATTCACTGCATTCTATTGTTATCTGTGCCATGTGCACAGAGTGCACATGTTTAATTGGATAGCACATATTTGAAGGATGGTAAACAGCAGCTCACTTGAAAGCCAGAGTGGATCATAACAAGTAGGAGAGTTGAGGAAATACCACTGTGCATCTGTCTTCAGCAAAAGTCTAAATCCACCTGAGCAAAGTGAAAATCAGAAAAATCATTAAGGCATTTGTCTAATTTATTGTAAAATCATAAAATGTAAGGGTTGTATGGTTTGTTATATCTACCCCCCAGCATTTAATAGCAATTTTGAAATTAAGTGGAATGAAATATCTTCATTTGTTTCTTAGAACAAATAACAAGGCATCTAAAAATATGTATTGTTCAGTGTGAGGTACATTCAGATGTTTAAGTAAAATATTTTCCATTCATTAAGAGACATAAACAGTCAGATCACTACAGAGTGATTTAAAGTATAAAGACAACCTAAGAGGTTAACAGAATATGTTTAATAGTTGTAGATTTTTAACTTTTGTATAACTATATTTGACTTTTTTCCCCCCAAAACTTTTATCATCACTGTGGCCCAAGCTCATATGGCACTTCTCACAGTCTGGGCTGTGATTACCAACTTTCCATTTATTGGATTACTGTGTATTTATATGTTGGTGTTTGGAGAAATCCCTTTTTTCTGAAGTGGATACTGAAAACTACGCTGGTGAGATAGTAAACAAGTTACTTTGTAAATGTGAAAGTTTGGTTAGAAGTTGGTGTTCTTAACTTGGACTGGGTGAGGATATAGCAGATTTGCACAAGTACTTGTGCCTTGTTAGCATAGTCTTACAATGGGTATTTTAGCTTCTTTTAAAGACGTGAAATGGTCTTTTAAAAATAATTAAGTACTTATTGTGTAGATATTTTCTAGAGATGAAGGTTTATGTGTATCTAATTATCTTTAGCAGTATTAATTGCAGTTAGTGTGAACATTAAATTGTTTGAAGAAGCTGCTTTCAGCTAGCGATCTGAGCTTCCTCTACAAAAATAATTGTCAGAAAATTAATTTTACTCTTCCGGTAGCAGCTGGTGAACTGAAGAGCCTATCCTGTTCTTTGTGCTGCATGGGTCAAGTTTTCACTTAAAAGAACCAAACCCCAACAACACTACAGTCTAACCTTTAGCAGTGCTACCTCCTTTCTGTCAAAGTGCTGAATTCTTCTCTAGCTGTTCTTTGTCTTTGGGAAGGGATAGGGAACACATCAATTTTCTTTTGCTTCATCAGTTTTGATGTCTGAATACATTGCGGAGGTTTTTTTACTTCATAAAATGACTGTGTCAATTGCGTACAATAGCAACGTGTGATTTGCCACAAAGTACGTTGTATACCTGTCTTGCATAAGTTGCTGGAATTTATACTGTTGTCTTTTTGTGCATTTCATAACTTCTTTGTGTTGACAAAGTTAAACTGTTGTCTGCAGAAGCTTTAGTATGTGCCATTTTTATAGCTAAGCCTGTGGTAAATACGCAAGTTCTGACTCAGGGCTTTTTAACAACTTAAACACATTCACAATATTCTTCAGCACATCTTGGAGAATACTAGAGATTTAATGACTGTACAGTGCCTTGATAGAACTATTGAATGGGCAGCAGCCATAGAGTCTTCACAGAATGCAAGTATCTTTTGAATCCAGTTAATGAGTTGATGTTAATATAATTGTAATGCCCCTGCCATGGATTTATAAACTTGTATATACTTTCTGTAAAGGAAAATTGGCAAATTTAGGTATTGTTAAGCTTTCTGAAAGCTGTTTAATTGTTGCACTGGTCATGAGGGTCTGAAGGGCATAATATTCAAATTTACAGAAGCAGCTTTTGTGTCAAAGACGGCTGAGAAAATTTTCTGTATGTGACATTTTTTGTGTGAGGGAAAGGTCATTGTATAAACATGTAAAAGTACCTGCTTTACTCTGAACTAGTAAATCTTTTGTAAGTGAGAGAAATAACCAACAACAAATCAGTATGTTTGCATGCCATTTCATAGTTAGAAAACTTTCTCTCATTTTGAGCTTCTAGGAAATATGTAATTTGTCCCAACCTTAGTGTCTTTATGAATGCAAACTATTCATGTTAGAAAACAGGTTTTACTGAATCACACAGATGTTTTTACTTTTGTTAAAACTAACTTTGTATTTTCAGTAAACTGTAGATTTTGACATGACTGTTTATTGGAGAAATTTAAGGTTGCCTGTGTGAATGTCGTGTATTTCTGTATGCAGGTAGCATTATATAATTGCTTACTTTAAAACTCCTTAGCAAGGTCTAAGCTTTTCAAAGGAAATGCTGATGTACTGTATGGTTAGTTAAACTTGTCATATAAGATGTATACTGACTTTTTCAAGAGCTTTGATTTAAAAGTATAATTAGACTGAATTAATACTGATTTTTTGCACACAACATTGGAAAAGGGGTGGTGGCTCATTTGTCTTCCTCCTTCTTAGTTGTAATGATGTTAGATGTCACCATGGAATTAGAAAATTGTATACCTGAAAAAATATTTGCAACTCGGTTACTTGTTGGCATACAATGTTTTAAAGTGCACCAGACTTTATTAAGAAAGTTCAAAGTTCTTAAAAAACCTGGTTCTTTTATAATATGTTCCTGAAGAATGAGTTTGTGGAAGCATCAGAAGTGCTATGTGCCTTTGAATCTCTGAGGTACTCAAACATTGTTAAAGCAGCACAGTAGAAGTTTGAAGGGTGGATTATGTTGTAACAACAGAAAGGTTGATTTAAAATCTTTATCTCTGGCATATGTGCAAATTTTTCTGTAAATATGCAGTTCATAGTACTGTTCTACTGACCAGAGTTGCTGTTAAGTGTATGTTAGACTCTGTGTTTACTTGTAATTGAATGGCCTTTACAGATCTGGCTACGTGAATGTGATCATTTAAACATCTCCTGCCAGATACAGTAACTTCCATATTCTGAGACAACAGATGCTGCATCATAGTTTGTACTTTTAGGATTCAATTTAATGGATGCATTTGTAAAAAAAAATTTTAAAAAAATCTATGTAATCAAAGGCAACAAAACCAACCAGACTTACATGGCTTAGTGGTTTTATTTGTGCTAGTGTACAGGTGAAAAAAGGAACTGACAGAATAAAAAGTTTTTTGCTCTCTTTCTCAGTTTCTATTCATTTTTCAAGTTTCTTCAGCCTTATGTGTCATGTCTATATGAAAACTGTTTTCAAATACTTTTGAGAAAACTTTGTACTTTAAAATAATTGATGCAAATTGTTGAAATACAATTGAAGTAGCCTCTTGTTCTTTGTTTTGGGATTAACAAGCTGTTCACATATTTCTCCTTATGTGTTCACTGAATGTGATGGGAGCAGTGTTGGCATCAGTTCAAGACTTGATCTCTGTGGCCTCAAGCGTTTCAGCCCCTGCTGTTAATCGCAGTAGAAGCTGTGGGTTTTGCTGGTGTTTGGTATTGATGGGTTTAAATTTTGTGAAGCCTATTTCATAGAGTACAGTATAAATAATAATAACTTTATAAATACTGTATAATACAATCAATTTCTGTATAATGCACTTTGCTGTTCTAACTCATTCAAGCTATATCCCATATACAGTCATCTGTTTTTGATAGGGATGGTGAAAGTGCATGTAGATTTCCTTTGGATTTGACATGAATTAAATGCAGAGGGTGGTTCTTCATGAGTATACTCTGTTTCATTTAGGGAGGAAAGGTTAGAGTAGTATTGGAATAAAAAGTATTAGCCTTCCTTTTCAGATTTGGTTTTCCACCATAAGGAAAGAAAATACGAGTTGTCAGAAACAAAATCGTTGAAGTTCGTGTCGTGCTTTGTGCAGCCCTGCTTATGACAGTGACATGCATTGGAAAACTTTTACTTTCAAGAATGCATTATATCAGCTTTTCTTGATACTTATGAGAAGGTTTTGGCTGAAAAATATTTGAGGGATTTAAATAGTTTGTTCCCTTTTCATCAGAGTAGTATGTCCTTGCTTACCAGGAGATAGTAAGGTGGGGTTTTTTTGCAGTCTTTAGGGAGTGATGCTATGGTGGATTAAGATAGTTCAAATTACAATAAAAATTGAGAATTGTGCCAACTGGCAATGTATAAACTGTAGTCTTTAACAATGCAAGACTTCAGATTATGGGAAAGTCAGTGCAATATCTGTTATGGTTAGGATTTGTTGATGCTTACTTGACTGCCCTAGAGAAGCTAATAAATCTTAACCTCTGTAAAATTGCCTAAAATGGTGAAAATACACTTAGGAGACTATAGTGACCTCTTGAAACACTATAACACCATTTCACTGAATTTTCATTAAATCTGTGGGAGGTAAGGAGACAAACTTAATTCTGAGCCAATTTCACCACTGATGCTTGTGTATCCTTAAATGTGTATTTCTCCCACAAGGGGTCAGTAGCACCTTCCATTTGGCACAAGTTTTTATTACACTATAAGCACAAAGCAAACAAGGGATAAGGATAATGATGATTGCATTAATGTGTGGGTGGACCAGACCTCACTTGTCTCCTTCTTCAAGCAGCCTAAGTATAATTAGCTTATTTGCTGACTTCAGTAAGCACCATATTCTATCCTCTGACTCTCATGTGACATGAACATTGCTACTATTGATTAGGGCGAAGTTCCAGTGGAGTGTTTGCCTTTAGCTCTAGTTGAAAGTATTCATTTAGTCAAGCTTTTTTTCAAAAGCATGCAGTTGGAGCAGATAAACTTTATGTGAAAGCTTGTCCCGCAGGCAGGGGAAAAGAATTCATGTATGAGTGTCCCACATATTCTTCATGATAACCACATCCCTAGATGGCTAGAGCTGATTAATATTTTCCACCCTGTAGTAACACAGCTTATAGTTAAATATGCTTTGAAGCCTATCAGGCTGCTCCATGGAAGGAATGTCCAGCTTCTCAAGGCTGCCCTGAGTATGCAAGTTACTTGAAGGCCAGAAGTTTGAAGTAACTCATAATCTTTCTGCCAAGAGGCTGAACAGACCAGAGAGCTATTCCTTCAACAAAAATTTCCAACCCTTGTAGCAAAGTCATGTTCCACAAATAGGAATCTTGAGATGGTCAGTGTCATTTAGGCATAGGTTCTTACATGTGGTGAATGAACAAGGGGCCTTCCTTACCTTCGTGCTTGCCGCTCTTGTTATTCTGTCACATCTGTTGTGGGTTTTGTGTTCCATATCCTCAGTGCTTCTGTCCCCACTACTCAAATTCTCCATTTCAGTTCTTTCTCTGTATTGTTGATAGCAGAACAGTGTCCCTTCCTTCTTGGTATGTGTCTTCTGAATGTCCTGCTGTTTTCCTTTACACTTGAGGTTGGCATAAGCATAGTTAGGCCCTGTCCTTGTGTTCCTAACTCCACTCTTAATTTCATGTACTGTCAGGAGGAATTCCTGATTTGGTATTGGCATAATTTTACATTAATATTTTGACACCCCTTATTTAAGTTCAGTGGGATTGCTTGCAAAGAGAAGGGGTCTGGATTTGGACTTCTTGCTACCTCCGTGAAGAATTAGGAAAAAAATTCTACCTCTTTGAATAAAGTAAATCTGAAACTGTATTCCAAGTAATACTTTACTGCTAAGATTTCATAAACCCTACTGTGTATAAACCTTACAGTTGGAAGGTATCATGATAATTCTTTATGAAAGCTATATAAAATAAATAGCAATTAATACAGCATTTATTTTCCATAAATAGCAATTATACAGCATTTATTTTCTAATGGCCATAGATTGAAATACAATACTATTACTCTACCTCTCTTCTTCTTTTGTGATGAGACCTGCATAATAAAAATTATTTCAGGTTTATCTAAACAAGGCTGCTTTTCCTGACACCGAGGCCTTAGTTCAGCAGTTTATGGTGCAGCTGTACATTTCAAGGCATGATGCTCAAGTTTTTGCACTATTTTCTGATCCATAGCACATGGCACTTAAAACACCTAATTTACATTGATCTTGGGTTTTGGTCAGCTGGTTCTGATTCTATGTAAGGCTGAGGAAGTGTTCATATTGTTGTCCCCTGAAACTGCATGCTCCCACCACTCAATGTGGAGGACATGGAGTCTGGAAGCACCATAGCTTTTTGTTGAGAGAGAAAAGTGTGTTAGAGTAAGGGAATGGGGACACCTAAAGCTAAAGTAGCAGTCAGAGGCCTAATTCTTCTGGAGTTTGTGAGCTGAGAAACTTGGCAAATTTGACTGAGAGAAGAGTGATCTACTAAACCTGAGTTTTAAATTCGGTAACCTCTTTGGAGAGCTTGTAGCATGGATACATTGAGTCCTGCTGTAACCCTGCCATCTCCTGCATCCTGCATGTCCCACTGCCCTGGATAGATCCCTCCACACCAAATCTCCCTGGAGTAATACGTCCTACAGTTATACTGAATCTATTCCACACATGGAGAAGGAAGGCATAGCTGTGGATCTGCTGTTCTATTTAACACAGCTCTTTTCCTATGGCACACACAGAGGATGTAAAGGAGTAAGTGGTCTTGACTTGCATTTACTGTGACCTGTGGCTATCTGCACCCAGGCAGCAGCATAAAGAAGCTGCTGCAAATCAACTGCTCGGTAATGAGCTGTGTGAGGTGCTTGCCCTGCAGCAAGCAGAAGTTGGGAGCCACTTACGCTTTTAAAGTGTTGCAGCCAAGTAGCATTGAGTGGGCCAAGCCCTCTGGGCATCTACTTGTCCTGAGCTGACATTGCTTTATTGGTAAGTGGCTTGGAAATGAATTAGGTTTGAAAAGCATATCTTCATTAACAAGATTGGCATACCAGACATTTAATTTTAGGCTTTGTCTGCTATGCTGAATCAAACATGGACACCAAGATTTGGAAAGCAGTTGTTGAGCACTCCAGGAAAGGTTTGTCATTGGCTTTTGTAGAAGTTTCTGAACTTTGAGGACATAGTCAAATAGTCCTCAGGAAAGAAAAAAAAGCATCTAGCAAGAGTATTTCAGGAGAGAAATAGATTTTTTAGGTTGATTGGTTGGTTTTTTGTTTTTTGGTTGTTTTGTTTTGTGGGTTTTTTGTTGTTTTTTTTTGTGGGGTTTTTGTTGTTTTTTTTTTTGTTCTCACCCTCTACTGGATGGGAACTGTGCCTGGTTTTTCATTTCTCTTGCCAATTTTCATTTAGCCAAAAAAGCTGCCATAATTGCTACTTGCCATCTGGATTCACCAAAATCAAACATATCGCATGTGTCTGTTCCAGCTGTTCCTAACCATCACACTACCCTTCCCCAGAATATCGTTCCATGGGGAGTGAGTGTGCACTTGGGGGGTTATAGGAAAGCTAGTGTTATCCTCTGTAACTTTCCAGGACAAGAAAAGAAATTTAATGTTGATTTGGTCTGATCTTTTTCTTTCTGGCCATCTTCAATTACCAAATGTTGGGATGCCTTTTTTTCATGTGACATTTAATTTTGAGAAGTCAATGGGTGCATCATTGCTGTGCCTGGAATTCTTGGATATGGCAAATCCTTTCCTACAAAATTAGGCCTGTTGGCCTAAAATTGATTGTTTTATGAGGTACAGGTATTGAAACATTAAGGTAGGAATCATAGGAATATTAATAAGGATGGCCTGGAGCTGGCAGGTTTTTCTAGGGAAGATAAGGAATGGCTTAGCACATCCTGGGTTAAGCTCTTCCCTGTCACAGCTAAATGCTGTATGACCTGCAGTGTCTGAAGGGTAGGTATAGCTTAAGGCATCTTCATGGCACAGTCCTGTGTCCGTAGGAGCTGGTAGTGAGAGCAGAAGTGTACTGCATCCATGATAATGTAATATTTTTCATTAGTTGATACATCTGACTTTTCTGGAAGGGTAGGTAGCCTGGGATGAGGTCAGTAGGTACCACAGGGAACATGGAAATAGAGCATTGGGTGATGCTTGGTACTCTTAGCCCAAAACTCTAGACCAAGTTTGCTAAGCAGCTATATGTATCCCTGGATTGGCTGTCAGTGAATTAGAAATGAGAATCTGTAAGGCACCAGCTTTCCATGTTTGAGTGAACAGTGTCCTCCCCGTGCTTTGCTAATTTGCTTTGTTTAGATATGGAAAGAATGAAGGGAAGCTAACAAGCCTTGTTGTGAACTGTGTATATGCAGCATTGAAGATCTCCTTAGATAGCTTTGAATCTGGACAGGCAAAGGAAAAAAAAAAGGGAGAGGAGGGAGGATGGAGAGGTCTTTAATGATGTGTTATGTTATTGATGGAATTTCTAACCCAGAGGAGAACTGCCTGCCTTGGAGCTGTGGGCAGTGTTACCCACAGTAACTGCTTGCTTGTGCATAGCTAATTTTTGTTTTATTGTTCAGGAAAGATAAAGTGGTGACTCTGTTAAGTGTGGTGACTGGCTGGGAAGAGCAGCCTGGTTCTGCTGAGCACAGCTGCCAAAACTGGGGCAAGCCAAGGGAGAGCGGCTCTTTTGTTAGGGACAGAAATGTGGTCTGACACAGTTTTCTTATCAAAGGGAAGGATTTTTCACTTCAGGAGGAAGTTTGGCTGGGAAACCATTGGATAACTTTTTTTTTCCAGCTCTGCGGGAAGTCCTGTAGAAATGTGTTTTCCATTAATGTAATAGTTCTGCTTGTGACTCTCTGGAGAGAACGTTAGTGGCCGTGTATGTGGGAATAACACAAGGTTGACTAAAATATTTTTAATCTGAGTAAGTCAGCAAACACACCTTGCGTGCTCACAGCCAGGAGCCATTTGCTCTTGGCTTGTGCCATGGAGCAGGCAAAAAGTAGTTCTCTTTTTTTTCTAATTTTTTATTCTAAGTATATCTGAAATTTCCCTTGATCCGTTCCAAGCCATCATCTTGTAGTTAAATTAAAACTTAGCCTTTTCTTCTGGTAAATACCTTGTGTAAAAGAAGTGATTTGTTTGTGTTTCAGCTTAAACTTGGATAATTTTGTTTAAACATTAAGAACCTATGTGTATTATAGAGAAGTTTCTCTAGTACAGTTGAAGAAACAAATCATCCTCTAACTGAGGCCATTAGAGTGTAATTTGTTAGATTTGGTTTCCTTGGTTTTCCTGTGAGTGTTTACACAAGTCACTTAGTTTTGTGTTTCCTCTCTTTCTTAAGTGTGAAATGAGAAATTCTGCTTGGGGGTACGGAAAGAAATCTGCTGGCGTATGCAGGGAATCCTACAACAGACTTAATGAGTTCCTGAGTAGGTAAGATCCCTCCCCTGCCAGCAGTCACCCAATGGTGTGCCAGCTCAGTGTTTCCCTGATGAAGAGCTGAAACCTGGTTGTAGTGCTACTTCAGTCTTGCCATAGAGCAAATAGGCATAAAATGAACTAATATCTTCTACCACCCAAGCAATGGGAGTTATTAGTTAACTAGTAATTATATACAAATATGTATTTTATTATAGTTAACAAGTAATGATCATTATTTCCTTATTAAAGCTATTAATGAGAAAGAGCTGTATTCAATACAGGTACTGAGTTGTAACTTCAAGTGATCTGACAAAATGCCAGCTTTTGCGTGGCAGCATTTCTCTGAGGTTCTCTTTCTTCATGATCTTGTCAGTGCACTGAAGCATTTTAGTAAGTGCACTCTGAAACTCCACCTCCCACAGCCAGTGGGTGTCACTGCAAGCATTGCAGTGAGGGAAGAACGATTTTGGGGAGAAAGAATAAAAGTTCTAGTGTATGTTGTATTTTTTTAAAGTTAGAAATTATTGCAAAGAGCAGTTAAATCCTGACTTACTAACTTTGCAATTTGCATGGATGTTTCTTGGGGATACTTAAAAAGGGTTTGAAATACTTATTTTAAAGAAATTTAAGTATCCTAGATGGCCAAGGCCAATCTTCTGATAGAAGTTGTGTCACTGCCAACTTCCATAGCCATGCTGGCCCCAAATGCCGACTTGCTTCCTAGTGCTGAATGTAATGCACCTCATAGATGATGGTGGATTAAAAGAACCCCAACAGCAAAACAACCAAAACCAAACACCAAATTAACCCCCAAAAGCCTTTCCTTGAATTCTTTAAAACCACTTATATGGAATTCTTGGTGTTTGCAGATCTAAGTGTAAAGGTCACTCTGACTCAAAGCACCCATCTTCCTCAGAAAGCTGGCCATCCCCAAAGCCAGACTAGCTCTGAAGCAAATGCTCTTCCAAGCTGCTGCTGGGAGAAGATGTGGTTATACTCTCCTGGCCAGCCCTCAGCCCTCTGCCTCGCAGTGTGGCACAGCCCAGCCAGCTGCCCAGGCTTCGACTGTTTCCAGGACAGCCATTGCCCTGCGGTGCCTGCTCTTCGGGAAGGGTCTCCCTGGCGCAGGTCGTTGCTAAGGCTCACGTTGTCTCTGCCTGTGTTATCGTGAGGATGACAGTTTAAATAGGCCTTATCACTGTATTCAATCAAGGTTTATGAGGGCTGATAAAGATGTCACCTAGTTGCTTTGTGTGTTCATTAAAACCCTATTCCCCAGTAGGACTTTGCTGTATTAATGTTTTTCTTTTTTTTCTTTCTTCACTGATTTTTAGGTATCTTCTGAAGAAAGAGGTATGTGTTGGAAGGAAAGGCATAATGCTTACTTGAATACCCCTAATATTTCTGCAGGGAAGAATTTAAAAAGCCCAAAGCCCAAAATTAGTAGCTTGGTTGACACAACCCTATCTGTATTTAGTATCTCATATCATCATAATTACTTATTTAATAGTTCAGTAAAGTTTCCTAAATGTAGCCAATGCAGGGCAGTAAAGTGACTTGTGTCACTTCCCTGCTGTGTTGTGTTGCTGCTGAAGGTGGCTCGGGAGGGGCTTGATGCTACTTAGTTCTGATACAGGGTGTTGGAGTTTGAGCACCCATCACAACTTTTCCTGATGATGGAGACGACATATTTCCAACACAGGAATGTAAGCCTTGTTGACTTATCGTTCTGATTGTATATCAAAGCTGAAGAAATGGTTGCAAGAAGTAGGTAGTCATATAAAATGCTTCCCTAATTTTCAGGTTATCTGTCTGTGAACTGTAATAGAAAGTAGACAAAGATTAAGTCTGTCTTGTCCTGTAAACATCTTAATTTCAAGGTGGATTTTTTTCCCTCTCAACCCATATATCCTTCTCCTAGCTAAAATTTAAAATAAAAACATGGTCTTAATTGTATCTGATGTCATATCCAATTCTTCCAGTCTTCAGAAAAATCTTATTTCTACAGTGAGCAGAAGTTGCTCAGTTGGATTTTTGTTGGTTAAGTAAAATTTGTTTTAAAACAAAACAGATACACAAAACCATAATGAAATATGAAATATGATTAGTTGCAGCTGCTTGCTGTGTTATAAAAGAGAAAAATGTTAGGGGACTCTATTGGCTAAAAAGATTTGAAAATATGTAACAGACCCAAGACCCTAGTTCAGGCACAAATCAATTGAGATTAAGCATGTATGTTTAGGCTCTTTTGAAAAATGGGAAGAAACTGAATATTCAATTGATTCTGTACATCCCAAGGTCATAGTAAATTCCTGTTATTTACACTTTAGCATACTGGCTCTCTGCATCCTCTAAACTTTGTGAATACTAATGGCCGTTGGCATTTCAGAAATGATTCTTTCACTTTGTTTACAATTTTGCTGCTGCTGGCAGGCATTGGACTATCAAAGGCTTTAATGCTGTGCATGTGCATTTCATAATAGAATGTTATTCTATGAGGATAATAACACTTACTAGAGATCAGTAATAAAACAAAAAATAGAGCCTCTCCACCATCACTTGTTAACACTTCTAATGATTGTTTGCCTATTAACACTAATTTGTTATATGCTTCCATTTTAGCCCTGTGCAGGCTGGCATAAGCACGAGGCACTTGTGTATGTACAGTACTTATGAATAGCTGTGCTGGCCTACTGATCTCTGCAATAAAACTGCACCATGATCTGGGTCTGCTTTGTTTAAAAATGTTTTATATCAGAACCACTTGTCGACCTCTCCCTTATCAATTCACTCTATCTGTTTGCCTTTAAACAGTAGTCACAGTACTCTCTAGAATAATTGCCTAGTGCAGTGGTGTCCATTTATCCTTGACCGTGGAACACTGTGTGGTCATCCAGTAGTACAGTATTTCTTAAAGTTTGCCTTAAAACTAGAATTTGTTGTCAAACCTTCATTTGTCTTAAAACAGTTGACTGTGGGAACCCTGAAATCATAATTGATTTGCCTTTTGGCATTCCTGGAGCTAAGATAGAAAGGGTTGTGTTTGCAGCTAGCTGCTGGGTTCAGGAAACCACCTTCACTCAGTGAGCACATTTGGCAGGGTGAGGAAGGGGAACCTGAAGCATGGCAATGAAAGGTACCTTTGGAAGGGTTTCAAGTTTCTGTGCTGAAGTCTCACCCCAGACACATGTGCTTACATGCTAAATTGCCAGAACATGGTTGCCATCCAAAAGCTTGTCTGGCTTCAAATGTATATTGATTTCTGTTTCCTCATTTAAATCCAGAAAGCTCATGACAACAGAATATTAGGCTGAAAATCTGGGGAAAATCCAGTACAGAAAAATGAAGTGGTTCAAATATTAAAAATACCAAGAGATCCCTGGTCTGTTTCTAGCCAGCTGAGTGGGAAAGCATCCTCAGTGCAGAGTAATTGACTTTTCCCTTCTACTCTTGTTTGGATCAGGCAATATATTCAGTTGTATCCACACAATGCTCATTTCAGCCATGTCTGGTTGTAGTTCACCTACACTATCCAACCTTAAACATTTGAACAAAAAACTTCAGTACAGTTCTTGGCATCGGCAGTTGTCTTCACAGATCTTGGGCTGCCCTCACCAACCTTTGGAGGAGTATCAAGAAGTATAAGAGAGTCACAGTCACTTCTCCCTTTCCATATTAAGAGGGTAAGCTTGGTAAATCAGGAACAGGAGAGGGCCCTGTTATGGGAAGAGGCCATGAATAATCATGTTTGCCAACACCACCGCCTTCCCAGAGCACTCTGCTGCCTCATGAAGGGAGGTGGTGTGTGCAGCGCCGATAAAGGACAGCGATGGTGCCAGTGGTGCCACGGCTTAGCTGCCATGTGTGGTGCTGTAGCCATGGCACCTGGTGATTGATGAATGTCTGTGGGCTGGTGCTGTGCTGAGGTATGATTAGATATTTACTGCCAGCAGCCACGCTAGTCCAGTCTGAAAGATGTCTGAGGCCTCTGCAGATCTATTGAGAAGACTTGCTCTCAAGCTGAGGCATCTGTATGTAGGCTGGTGTTTACAGACACCTGAATGCTCGCCAGTGGTCAGCCTGGTTAATCCAGCTCCTATGGAGAGGTCAGTAGCTCCACACACTGAGATTGCTGCCCTGTCCATGAGGATGTGGCAATTGATTTTCTTAGCTGAGTAAAATGAGCAAGACATCTTCTCTCCATCTGTCATTCTAGAGCAATTGCTTACAATATCATGTGATTCGTTCTGTCGTGTCCACCAGAATTACTCAGGGACATACAGTGAATTTAAGTTTAGGAAACAGGCTTGTTTGTTCTTTCTTGTTTCTTGAGGTACCTTTCATAGCTCTTCAAAGCAGACCTCAAAGACTGATGATTTAAAACCATTACTCTAGAGAGTAGAATGGCTAAATCCAATCAAAGAGTTTATCCCACAGGTATTTGTGTACCTCCCTCAATTTCATGGAAGTGTCAATAACACTGATTTATTAACTAGAAAGTTCATTTTTTCTAATTAGTGAAATTACAGTGCAGGCCAGCCATGAAGTTTTGTTGTTGTAACCCTTACCCACCTTCCCTGCAATGTTGCTTCTACTTGTGCTAATTTAAATGTAAATTGTAAGCCCTGTGGGACAGGGTCTGTCCCTTGCATTCTCTCCCTTCCTTTTGTGTGTATTTAATTTAATTTAATTCTATGTTTGCATATCATCCTCAGGGCAGAGTGCCTGTTGCTTGCCTTATGTGCTCCTTGATGATTCCTAAATTCGTGTCCTGAATCGAGTCCACTTGTGGCCTCTCTTTTCAACCATGAATCAGAGTATCTGCAATAAGTCAGTAGCACAGAGTGTATTTTAAGATCTTAACAGCTCCCACTGGAACCTCCTCATTTCCCCCATGACCAGGAAAAATGAATGGCTTGTGTGACATGCTTGATCAACAAAAGAGAATTGTTTGGGAAAAGAAAATGAAATGGATGTGTGGAAGGAGTTACAAAAAGCCAGAGAACACCGTGCAGTTTCTTGTCCCTCTCTCACAAATGGAGATCTTGCTCCTGCACAGCTGTGGTGGTGGAGCCCAGGCTGGGAGAAAGCTTTGGGATCTGTAGGCTCCCAGCCACAGAGAGGGTTTACCGGTCAAAATCAATACCTGTATGTTAGTCCATATAAATAAATCATACGCCTGTAAAATACACGCTGTAGTTTGCTGCTGGGTCCTGGGGGAGCAGAGAAATAATTTAGCACAGCTGGATACTTGTTCGTCTTCCAAACTGTTTTTACGGTCTAAAAGAATAGTTTCCTAAATCGCCATCTTATGGAAAAGCAGGATGCGGGGCTGCACCAGAGCGCAAATGCACTGGCGTCACTTTAATTAAAAAATCTGCTCTCTCGCTTACCTTCCCAAACATCCCTGTTCCCTCTAACGAAGGAATTTTTACCTAATCTGAGTGAGCAGCTGTTGTCTGCCAAATGGCCAGCCTGTGCTGCTGGCGGAGCTGGCTGGGGGAGCAGTGTTCCCGCTCTGCCGTGCTGCAAACTGCTCTGTGTGAAACCTCTTCCCTCAACTTGAACTCCAGCGAGCAGTCCCTGCGGCACGTGGAGACTGAACCAGTCCTCGCAGCGATAAAGGCGCGCTTACAAGGCCCCCAAAGACTCTGTAAGTGCCCAACACAACTGAAGTTGAGAGAGAGGGAACATTGGAGATATTGGGATGCCAAGAACTGATGTTTGATGTCAACCTCTGTGCTTAATGGACTGAGTAATTTCTTCACTACCCTTGGCAGTGAAAAAAACAGGCTTTTGTGAGCCCAGTGGAAGCTGTACAAATTATTTGAGGGGCTTTGAAGACTGCAAGTGTGGAATACTGATATTACAGTATTATATTACAGAGGTGCTTCATTGCTTTGTGCTTGCAATCCCTGTGAGGGGAGAACATGGCACAGGTTTCCATGTCCTTAGAAACGGCAGTGAATGGGCTGCAAATATCTTTGCATTCAGCTCAGATCTCTGAGGAGAAGTGGGAAGCCAGTTCTGGTGTTTGATCTGCATGGCTGGCAGCACCCAGCAGCTGCTCTCAGCTGAAAGATGGAGGAATGCTGGCTGGCCCAACAAAATGCTCTGTGAGCAGCAGCGGTGCCAAAGTTTTGACTTCTCCTCGATTTCTGGTCTATAAAATGTTCTGGTAGGTTCTGTCAGGGGGGATTGGGAAGGAAATGGTGTGGCCCGGGGTACATGGAGAACGTGGGCCCTTGTCAGATACATGCCCCCTTTTAAAAATGTAAATTGATAAATAAACACTGAAACAATAGGGCTGTGCTAATCCTTTTACAAAGGGTAAATTGCTAATCTAACTCCGCAGCCAGGATGGCTGCTTCACCTTAACAATAGCTGCATTTATACCTTATGTTTTACTTGTAAACTGACATGTAGTGAATTGGAAAGGGTTTCAGCTCACCTGCTTGCTGGGGGAGGGCGGCTAATCCTTTCATGCCCTTCACACTCGGTGAGCAATGCTGCCATTTGATCATGCTGAAGCAAAAAGGCCAGCCAAATTTTCAGCCAGTTTAGACTCAGTTGTGCTTGTTCTTTAACAAAGCTGCCAGTGTCTCCAGTGAGGGCAGAGAGAAAGGTTTATTCATGTCTTCACCTCGCAAGTACCCGAGGGCCTGATCTTCAAAGGCACTGGGCACCCCCAAGAAAGGATGCTGAGCTCGCTGACGTTCAGTGACCCCGATTTTCCTCACTTCGCAAGCATGCTGAGTCCTTGTTAATGGATACTGGCAGCAGGGAATGCATGTTCCCATCTTCCATGGCCTGCTCCTGGCTGATGAGGCCATCAGGGAAAACCAGCAGGAAGGGAGAAGAGTCTGAGCACCCTGTGCCCCCACATTGCTGTGATAGGGGACTGGGAACTTGAAAGACAGGTGGTGTAGTGGGTTACCAGGGAGGTGGAGTGGTGCTGATGAGTTGATTGAAAGGTTGTGTGTGTCTTTGCCTTGCTTGGCCTTCATGCAGATTTTATACGTTTAACAGAATTGCTTGGTGATGTTGAGTAAGTCCTCTCTTGAAGTTTTGTCCTCAGCTGCTGCAGCTTCCTGTTCTTTCCCACCTGCTTTTCCCCCTTTTTCTTCTGTATTAGTCTCCAGCATTAGATCTGATCCAAAGAGATGGAAATAATATTTATCTTGCTGTATTTGGTCAGTAAGGAGTCTACAAACCCATGAGCCTATTTGGGAATGAAGGAAACATGGACTATTCATAGCTGTAAAGTCACAAATATAGGGCAATTTGATTCAGAATGAGTATTGAATGACATATTTTGGTAGACAAGAGACTTATGGGGTGCTCTCTTCCATTTAACCAGCTTCATATGAGGATAGAAGAGGAAAATCAGGATGATTTCTATTTTTTAATCCCTGGAGGAAATATACTTGTGATGTCTTAATGTCATGTGAGATTAACTTGCATTTTTCCAAAGAGAAATTGTATCAGGCATCTGGCAATTCACATCACTTGTATTTAAGGGATACTTTAGAGAGGGATGCAGAAGCAGTTGTGGGCCCAACGTGCCAGAAAGGCTGTGTGAAAGAGTTGGAGAATCTTGGTTTGACATTGCTGGTCTGAGGACTTCCCCTCACTGCCAGGAGAGGAATGTTAATGCAGCATCAACTCCAATGAGAGTCTAGCCAAGTAAGGGATGCTACAGCAAGTAAAATTAAAGACTGTGGGAAATGGGTTATTTGAGCTTAAAACCTACTAGCTCATAAAGACCTACAAGTTTCATTATTTTTTGACACAAATTTTTACCACAGCTACCTCAAATTAAGCATGCCCATTCCTTTTGCTTTGGTTTATGAAGGCAGAGCTAGCACAGGTAACACCAATGGAAAAGTTATAGGAAAAAGCTTTTTCATCTCCATTTCTGTCTCACAAAGCTAAGAAAAACTCATGTTAGATTACTGGTCATGATTTTTATTTGAACTCTGATTCAGACTGTTGAAGCTGGGAATTAAATGTGTGGATAACAGACAACAAATTTAAGTGACTTACCTGGGAAAAAGAAACAATAGATTTGAGGGAATTTTCTTGGCAGAGTTCATAAAATTAAATTTAGCAGCTAAATTACATTAATATTTTCACCAAGTGTCAGTGTAGGAGTATGCTGATGACGTGGAGTTGGGATCATTTTATATGAAGAGTGTAATTTGGATCTCCACAAAGAGAATTAAGTAATCACCATAGCAGAAGAGGTGTGAAATGTAATGCTGCAGAAGATATGACCTCATAGTATTTAGGGGAAAATAATAAACATTTAGGCTATGAACTGGAGCCGGAGGGTTCAGAGGAGGTGAGAACCAGGGTGCTGTACTGAGTCACAGGAAGTGTAAGTTGGATGCAGTCAGTGCAACCCTTTCCAGGGAAGAGGGGAGCATTGTACCTGTACTGCTGAGCCAGGTGCTGAGGATAAACCTCGTGTGAAATGCTGCATATTACTCTGGGCAGCTGACTTTGTAGGAAGAGCTGGAAAAAAAGAAACAGTCCATGCTGAAAGTAAATGAAGTACAGGCCTAGCAGAACAACCAGGAGGCTGGAAACCCTGTCTTGTGAGAGAGGGCAAACCAGCTTCACCCATAAGCTACAGAATGGGAAGGGTGCAAAGTAGAACTGGAACTGAAGAACAGTGACTATAAGGAGTATACACGAGTATGAAATAGTAGGGAGAACCAGTAACTGTAGATTTAAGAATTTAGGCTGCAAGTTTAAGAGGAAATTCCCACCATTTGAGCTGTGAGATTCTGGATGAGCCTTCCAGGATGAGCAGCTTAGAAAACTTGATGAGTGTTTAAGTGTGTAGTGTGTGCATTATTAGATTGGCAAAGACAGATGATCAAGCCAGCAGTAGGGAAGGCAATATTTTAATATGGACCTAGTTTGAGGGATCCTTAGGAAAGACAGGCAGGAGCAGTTCTCAGCCAAACAGATTGGGCTGGAAAGACAGAAAAGATCCAGAGGCTTTAGATCAGATTACACTGTCCTAGGTCTTGTCTTCTCTGCCAAAAGAGTGGTATTAGGCAGCTCAAAATAAATAATGTATTCAATATTGTTAGATGGTAAGTGCTTAACCTGGTGGTGGAGAAGAGACTCATAGGGGAAGTGATGAAGGAAAGCAATGGATTTTGTTTCTATAGTCTTTCTATCACACACACACACACACACCCCTACATATATATATGTGTAGTTTTCATGAAAAGCCTCAAAGGAAGGTGTTCCTGCTTCAGTATGCTGCCTTAAACTTCTTGTAGCCATACTTGCTTGTGGTAGGCAGAGGCAGGAATGAACTCTTTGGGTTAATGAGAGCAGCAGCCCCTGTGCAGTCTGTTGGGACGTGTAAATCTCTGTGAGGAGTAAGGAGACAAAGCAGTGTTTGAGCCCATGCTTCCAGCTCTGAGACTTGCAATCTGTCCAGCTAAGTCCCCTTTTGGACTGGAAGCACAACGGTGTTGAAACCTGCTGTGAGACCCTCAAGCCTCTTGTTAAAAAAGCAACTGGCCAAAGGTCAAACACAGAAAGGGAGAAAAAAA
The DNA here is from genome assembly GCA_013400915.1 of Pardalotus punctatus. Taxonomy (NCBI): domain Eukaryota; kingdom Metazoa; phylum Chordata; class Aves; order Passeriformes; family Pardalotidae; genus Pardalotus; species Pardalotus punctatus. The sequence goes on along the minus strand of VZTX01000728.1, from coordinate 74,706 downwards.
ATCCCAACAACAAGAAACTAAAATCTGTGGGAACAATCATGGAAGGAGAGGAAGGAAGAATGTTTCCTGGAAAATAAAGAACCTCATTGAACTTTAAATCTAGCCCAGACACCCAGAGTCGGCCCTGTAATGTTGAAAAAGCTTAATCCAGCAAAAACAGGGATGGAAAAGAAAATAAGTTAAAATGCTGGAGGAGTGAATGATAACAAGTTGCCCTTGTGTCCTGGTCCTTCATATCCTGACTGTACTGCACACTACAGAGTGATGTTTTGAGCATCCCTGTGCTCAGGCTTCTTTGTGTCTAGATAGAAGAGAGAGGGGAAATGGGTGCAGGGAAACGAAGTAGCATGTTCTGGATCACCCAGAAATTGAGGAATGTCTCTCTGGACATGGACACCCAGCTCAAACCAGCCTACCAAATGCTGCACAGGAGAACCCCCACTCTGTGACCCTAAGTACTCACTGCGCAAAAGTTAAAGCAATTGCAAGAGAATTTTAATGCCATATTAAATGTTGATTCATGTGTGCCTGGAGCCACAGTGACCTGGAGGGCTGGTGCTGGATCCAGCTCCGAAGTGATAAATTGATCTATAACTTATGCCAGTTTCCGTGCGTGGCAAAAGTCATCTGATAGGGACCAGTGATGAAGGGTGTGACTTGGAGCTGGAGCCAGGAGCTCCTCCTGGAGTGGGTGTGCACCTGGCAGGCTGAGTAGCTAACTGCCTTCGGGAATGGCCCTCTGCACAGCAATGTTATCACCTCCCCTGTGAAGCAGACCCCAGTAGCATTGCTGGTCACTCACTGCCCAGAGTCAGGTGCGACTTGTTCAATTTCTTCTGCTTGAGAAAGGAGCAGCTGAAGGGTTTTAGCAAAGACTTGCTCCCAAACTGGTCCACACCAATGGAACAACTTTTCCCCTGATCACAAATGGTATCAAAAAAGACTATCCTGTTGCCTTTTTTTACTGTTATAGTTTGGTTTTGATCACTCAAAGAAATAAGGACTATTTTTTAGGAAATAGATGGAATTTTAAATATATATCAGATGTTTATGCCAGATGCTTATTAAGTCAATGAATCATTCGCAGTTGGGAAGTATTTGCTCTCTCCACATGTTACTGGCATAAGGGGTGCTTTTTTTACAGAGCATATGGAGGAATAAGTCTCTCTCTGAGTAACAGAGTGAATTGAATCAGATTTTCATCAGCTTTCAGTGGAGCAGATTCTCTGAGCTCTGGCTGTTCCGTGAGTGAGCCATGCTGGTTTCCCTGGCTCTCCCTCTTGCTCCCCTTCCCTCCCACTTGTTTTTTCCTTTTATGCAGCTGTATATTTTTCTCAAGCTTTGTTGGAGTTCAGTTTGTCAAATTTGGTTTTGCCAAGTTTTGGTTCCATAGGATGCTGAGCTAAACACAAACTGGTTTAAATCTTACAGCCAATTTGTGATCACTTACATAAATAAAGGGGATTGTCTTGAAGTGTGTGAACATTGATGAAAATCAGGACATCTGTATCATCTCACCAGCAACAGTTCTTGTGAGTATCCAATAATAATTTTCTGCCTTGTTTTCCTATGACTCTGAATCAAGGACAGTATCTAGAGAAACTGCGAGCAGTATTATAAAATATACAGTTGTACTTTGTGAATGTGTTATTATTGTCCTAGCCAGGGCTGCAGAGAAAAAGAACAATTTTGGAAAGATGTAGATAGCGGTCTTTGTCACAAATTAATGTTGGATATTGTGAAGGTAAAAAGTCTTAAAATAAACCACATGTGGATTTTAATGGGTTATCCATGTAGGTTTGAAATGCCATCATTCCTGTGAGAAGCAAATAGACTTATGTTCTGCATCCTAGATGAAATATCATTATACTTTTTTATTTCTAGTGTACCTGTTGATTGGTATTGTTTTTGTGGGTGTGTATATATATATGGTGTATATGTGTATATTGTAGATATATATGGTTGTATATTGGTGGGATTAGGGAGTCATAAGGCCCACTGCTCTATTGTGTCTCTGACTTACTTGAAATGAGCTGTAAAGTTTTAGCCAAAATATGTGTTGGATTATCAAGAATCCAGCACCCTTTAGGACTTTGGCAAGGAAGAGAGGAACAAGTGTCACATTTATCTAGCTGGCTTATTTAGTTCTGTGCAGAGTTCCCTGATGCCACTTGGGCAGTAGGTCATGTAAGTGTTTCCCCAGAGCCATCTGCCCAGCAGAAAATCATGAAAGCATTAGATGTGTACCAGCGAAAATCCCCTTGTTGAAAGGATGTATATTTTGCTATATTTCTGCAGTAGGTGCTTTTCTCTGAGCTCATGCATGAAGAACCCTCCCAGACTGGAGCTGAACCAGAAAAGAGAAGCTAGACAATGTGGCAAAGTTGACATTTTGAAACTATTTCCACTTATTTAAACAAATCTATTACCTGTTTGAATACCTGGAAGTACTCCAGGACTTCAACAGTTTATAATTTTCTCTTGTCTAGTTCCCCTGGTTTATTTTCCCAGGCATAGTAGCTGCTGTCTTGAAATGTTTTCACTAGAGAAGGCAGAGAGGTCCCTGTTTTCACACTGTCTTCATCCCTGCAACTGCAGCACTTGGTATTACGGTGCTGCTGCATTAAACCTCCATCCTAAAAGCCTAATAATGTTCAAGATTCAGTTCTGCAGGATAGTAACAAAGGCTCTGGGCTGATGGGGAGCAGTGGTAAGATCCCTTGCCTTGAAGAAAGGCTTTAAAATCTGAGTACAGTAGGTGGCTCTCAGCACAAGGGACTGCAGGAGCTGGGTTGCCTTCCTGGGACATGGGAATAAGGAGCTGTTTGAGGGGACTCAGTCTGGGCTTTTAGAACAGATAAAACCCAAGGCTTTTCTTAAGCGGTGGCTGGGCACACTATGACTTTGGTCACAGGGGGAGATTGCCAAGGCCTGTGGTGCTTAGAAGCTGCTTAAAAGCAGCTTGATAAATATACACAAGTGCACTGTGGCATATGCAGCACTATTCATCTAACATGTTAAAAAATATAACCAACCACTGTGAGGGTCGACAGCTCCCCTTGCTTCAAGCTATAAACCAATTTCTTGTTGTACTTTTAATTCCTCTCCTCTCTCAATAAAAAGTGATCCTGTTGGCCTGGTGCAATGTCAGAAAATAGTCCCTGTCAAGCAAAGGCATTGGCCAGTTTCCATGGGACTTTATTAAATAACGGAGTACCACGGCAAAATATGACAGAAGTCCAGCATTACTGACCACAAATAAATAAAACACCAGTCTTTGACCATGGGGAAAAAATCAAGTCATTTTGCACACAAATCTCTGGCCCTTGAAGAGGCTGGAGGAAGGGAAATTTAGTTCCTTTCATAATTATAACCAGACCTGCTTCCTAGTCAGCACTGAGCTTGCCATTTACTCTGTTTGGAGGGTTTTTACTGAAAGTGGGAAGAAGGAATCCATAGGTTTAATTTGCAACGGAGCATGTCAGGAAACATTTTCCTTCCAGTCTTCAGTATATAGGGTTTGTTCTGTTTTCCCCTTTGCTCATTTGCTGCCTATACGTCTCATGCCTTCAGAGCAAAGCTTAGCATCAGAATCCTGCACCCTGTCTTTTCCAATCTCTCTAGATTAATAAAATTACTTTTGACATTCTTTCTTGCTCAAGTCACTTTACTACTGATGTCTGTCATATCTTCTACTAGGCAGGAATGGCTTTGTCACTTCTAGTTTTCTTGTCTTTTTAGGATTTTTTTGTTTGCAAAGATGGAATCAAGTGTGTGTGGGCAGATGTTTCCAAAGAAGATGGTGGTTTGGAGTAGCTCTTTGCTAAGAGACCAGGGCAGGCATTTTGCAACAGATTATTCAGCTGCCCACATGGCGGGGGCAGAGGTGCTTCAATGGACTCTGGTGAAATTAAGAACCTGAATCACCACCTGCTTTTGAATGAAGACTGTAGGACAATGGCTCAATTATACTGCTGGAAGTCTTAATTCCCACTCTGCCTTCACCTCCATCTCAGACTGATTTCCGCTGTTTTTTGCACCTTATATATATTCTATATTTGTGTTTGTGCATTTGCACATTTCAGTGATAGAGGAAGACTCATATGTGCCTCAGGGACACTTTCTCATTGTGTCTTAATTTGCCATTCCTCATCGCAGCATGTTCCTTCATCTGGTTACCGTGTATGAAGAGACCCTTTCCTGCACAGGAGCGTCTTCCTCTGCAGCTTGAGCCATGACTGAGATGAACACCCATCACCCATCACTCAATTGGAACACAGCTCCATTCAGGTGATATTGGCAGACCAATACAGATACTTTCTTTCCACTGATCATAGCTGGATCCCACAATATGATGCTATAAACCCAATCTTATTCATGCTTCTGATGTGCTTGCCTGCCCCACTTTGCTAGTCTCTGCTTTCACAGTCCTTAAAGGGTGGCAGTCACCATTTGTCATTGTAAATGTAGCCCCTGTGGGTCTGAGTTCCTTGATGTCCATCTGTGTTCTTGCTCTTTATTTAGGATAAAATGTCCATAGCACATAGAAAACTTGAGCATTTTTGGCAAATACTGTCTTTATCACATGCCCTTACCCACATCAGAGGCTGAAGGAAGTTGCTTGATGCATGAGGTGTGAAAGGAGTTCACTGCTTGCAAAATAGATGGAGACCTTACAGTGAAACCAAAAAATAACTTGGCAATCAGAGTCTGAATTTCCTGCTTAAAAGTCCATTCCCTTTTCTTTCTAAGACACTTGGCTATGGCTCTTGATCTCTTCCCAGCCAGTCACTGTAGAACCCATAAAGGTTTGTAGAAGCCATGTTGGAGACAAGCTCCTGCTCTGTTTGAAAACCACTTTTATTTGCATTTTCTTTTGAACGTTATGTAGAAAATTAGTCAGTCATGTGTGAGGAGAAAAGCTAACATCCCTTGTAACCAAGCAGTTGAATGCTCTATATACCTGGGCAAGCAGGCTGTAGAAGCTGCAATTAACCACCTCTGACTGTATAGTAACTTCAAATTTTCAGTTTTGATGGCCACTCGTTGGTGTTTGCAGAGCATTCCTATGGCATATGGTAACCTTTAGCCCAGCACAGACCTCTGTCATTCCTGTATGGGGCATATGGTTAATATTACAGAATGGCTTAGCTCTTGTTTGTTTGCTTGTTTGTTTTTGCTTTGAGTAACTCTGAGCCCATCAGCTCCCATTCAACATCACCTTTAGGGCTGATGGAAAGACTATGTTGATGCTAAAATACAAAGCATCTCCTTTACAAGACAGTCAGTCATAGAGAGGCACAAAGTAATCCTGAGGTGACTCGGGTGACATGACACAGCTGACAACAAATGAGGCCAGGAACAGGACCCAGAAATCCTCAGCTGTGTTGCCTCTCTCACCCACTATGTTCTCAGGGTGGATTGTTATTTTACAGATGTTTGTGAAACATCTGCATGTGTAAAAGAACAAATCATAAACCAGTTGAAGTTTTCTGCTTTTCTTTTCTGTCAGAAACATTGTTTTAGGACCAAGGAAGAGAGACAGAAAGATTTGTTAAGCGACATCCCACAAGAAATATAAATCTCCTGAGAAAATAATGCAGCTTCTTCATTCTATCAGATTTCTGAAAGGCTTTCTTCCCTCGTAGGACACTATACACTTGGTGTCCCAACATATTCCCGAGGAGAAATGCTGTGCTGGGCAGGCAGCGGAGCCCAGCTGGGATCCTGGCAGAGCATGAGAGTGGGGGGTGAAAGACAGTGGGTGTCCTAGCTGGCTTGCTAGAGTTTGGACACTTCTTTTCCTGCATCTTAAGGGAGAAAAGAGCAGATGTAGGGGAAGTTAAGGCTCTCTCTCATGTCCTTAGCCTTCAAGGGATGTGTTGCCATACCTGTGCCTCCATATTTAAATTGTTGGCAGGCAGCATATATGGCAGTCAATGGTGTCTGCTCCCCCCATCTCACACAGGGGCAGAGACAGAGTTGTGTCTCAGTCAAAGCAGCTCACAGCTTGCTGTATCTGAGCAGCCTCCTTTTGCCAGCAGCTGGAGCCAACAGGGGTGTTCTAAGCTGGGAGGGCTCGCATTCTGCTGCTGCTGTCCTGCTGCAAGAACTCAGCAACCCCTGGGACAGGGAAGGTGGCAGCAACAGATGATTGTGCCCTGAAATGCAGCCTATCTGCTCAAATCCTTGGACAGGACCTTCTGTCTGTAGGTCTCTTGGATCCTTGGAAGCTCTAGTGGCTGAATCCCCATGGAGTTCCCACAGACCTGACACAAGTGGGAGCTCTGGACACCTCAGACAGTCAAGCCACATGCTTTCAAAATTACACACACAAATGGCAAATGGTCCAAATTTAGAAACCTCTTTTGAAAATCATAATTCTAACAGCATTCCCCAGTTACAGCAAATCAGTGGGAAAGTCACCCTGCTCAGTGGTGTCTGAAAACAGGTACTTGCATGAACAGAGAAAAATTTAATTTAGTATTGAAAAATTGACTGCTTTTGAAAATACACGTCCAAAAATGTTTTCTGCATCTTTCAGGGGTGTCAGCTCTTCAAGTACAGATTGAAGAACTGCTGGGAGAAAAAGTGTAAAAATCAAGCTGTCTTCTTTCCGCTTCCCACCCCCCCAGCATCTGTTTAGGTTAGGATAAAAGCTGAGCCCAGATTACCTTTCCTGGGACATTTTTCTGTGCAGACATAGATAGGAAAGAAGGGAATATAATGGAAAAGTACATAATCTGAGAGATTGCTGAAGGGACTGAGGTGTGGGGAAGTGAAGGAAGACAATGTCACTGACTGATGAATTTTTTTGTAATTTCTAAGTCATGGGGAACACAAAGGTCAGACTGATTGTGACCGTGCACTAATTTAAAACCTTAAAATGAAGAGTTAAAAAATGGATGCCTAAAACTAAACCCCTTCAAATCCATAGTTAAGCATTTAAGTAGAGAGGCTTCTGGAGTCTGTAGCAAGAGACCTCTTTGCTGCAGTGCATTTACTGGAATTTTGCTGGACTTTTGCAAAAGCCCTGAGCATCCGGCAGCTCCTGCTGAAGTCCTGGTTAAAATATATTTCCATTTCCTTAAAGTGCTGAATTATGGACTTAAGAACCCAACTCTAGGCACCATTTTTCTCTGTGTGAATGATCTGGTTACAAGTATAATATAATATATTGTAATAAAATAGATTTACGGCTTTTTTTCCTTTTTTGCTAGTGAATAGATGGAAAAAATCGGATTTTTTTTTTTTGTAATGTTTTTCAGTCAGTAGGGACTGTACTGGGAATTGTGCTAGGAGCTCTTGCCTCCCAAGTTATTCTCTAAACAAGGCTTTTTTCCCTCAGCTGGCTGAGCTGGTGGGCCCACTCAAACATGGGCACTTCTGGCTCTGAGCACGCACCAGAGCTGCACAGGAGCCTAATGCTCTGTGCCAGTAGGAAGTGGTAACAAGCCATCCCATCCCTTTGAGATGAAGGAAAAGTTTGAAATCTCCCTCCTCACATCCTCTTCAGTTTTCAATATTTCCCGTCCAAACTCTGCCTGGAGCGACTCAGCTTTGCCCGCAATGAATACCATTTGAAAAAAAAAGACAAAATGCAGAAAAAATCCCATGGCCATGGCAGATCTGCAAAATCTTAAGGCAAGTTTTCTGTCAGTAAAACTTCTGCAAGTTCAGCAAGCAGCTCTGGTCCCTCTGGCTGAATAGAAATATTTTGCTATTTCTAATTAATAGCAAGTAGAGGGGAGAGTCACCCAATAGGTACCAAAGTGCTTCTTCTCCCGGTGCATCCCCCCACTCCCTGCTTACTCCTGCCTGACACTTTGTCCCACCTTTTGTCACCATCTGTACATGGTTAGCTAGAGAATGTTTATTATATAATTTAGTTCACTTTCGAGCTTCGAGCCTGCCCGTTTGATGTGCCCTCCTCTTAATGCAAAGCACACCATTACTAGTTAATGATCATGAACTGTCATCACAGTCACTTTGAAAAGGTGACAGTGATGAATGGAGCCACTGGCTCCCAGGGAGGTTGATCACTGAATGGACAGTAAAGTTTATTTAAGCCCTGGCCTGATAATGGCTCTGCATATTTCAGATGGGTTGTTTCCACTCAGTTCTGGGATGGCAGACATTCCCGAAATGATGCGTCCTGCTGCCGCCCCCTGCGCCCTGCTATCTTATGGTAAGAAAAAATCTCCCCCTGCTTTTACGTCTGCTGCCCTAACTGCTTCCCGGTCCACACTGCAGTTCTCTGGCCAAAAGAGAGGAAACCTCTGGGCAAAATTTCCTCTAAGTTTTGACGAAAGGAAAATCCCCTCTCGGAGCTGTTTCCTGACTGAATGCCCACAGCTGCTCCACAGACTGGGGAAGGGGCTCACACTCCAATTTTAAATGTACGGGCTTCTCTAGAATGATTGTGGCCACTTGCCTGGCTTGAGGTTGTGCGGATGGGACTATAAGTAAAATCTGCATCACACTGGGCATTCCTAATGGAGGCTCGCAGCCAGCACTGGCAGGCCTCGGAGCTGGGAGTCAACCCGGTGCTTTCAGGTTGGGAGGTTCGAGGTCCCAAGATAAACAAATCTTCTGGTGAGAGTGACCAGCGTTAGGTCAGGCTAAGGGTCGCCCGAAGGTCACGCCGCCCTGTAGCTTGGATATTTTGGTTGTGTATTTACCTTCCCAAAATGCATGGTGCGCTGAAGGCTCGCCTCTCTGGCTTGTGGAGCTGGGATCAATCTGCCAGTAGGTCCCGGGAGGGGACATCCCTGGGATGTCCCTAGGGAAAGACCCCTGGGAGAGCAGGGTCTTGGTGGTGTGACTGGAGAGAGAGCCTTTGAAGGGCCACAGGGCTTGGGGTAGGCAAGGTCTCTGTGAGCAGGCAGAAGGTGCCGGGGTAATTTATGTCGGCATGGCCTCTTGGCTTTCATTTTAATATATGCTGTGTGGGAAACACTGGTGGTAAAAAACAGACACTGTGTTCTCAATCTATGTAAAACCTGCATCTTCATCCCCTGACAAGAGCCCAGGCTGGCAAATTGCACTGCCAGGGGCTCACACGTCCAGCAAGCAGGTCTGGCTTAAGGAGCTGGAGACTCTTGTAAACCTGAAGAAACAGAGAAAAATCCACTCTTCATTTTTCTCTTTCTAGCTTTTAAATCTTTGGAAGACCTGTCTGTCGAGGTTTATTGTGAAGCCAGGAATACTAGAAATGCCTTTTTTATTTTTCCTAAAGGCATGAAAGTAGAGATATTTAAAAGGCTGATAGAAGTTTCAGGGAAGTTCAGGACATTGTCCTCGTTACAAGGATGAGAAGGAGCCTGTCATCTGTCTGTACCTTTGGATGACCTGCTGCTACGTAGGACTTCTGTGGCATGATCAAAACCAGGAGCTGTCTCAGCTGCACAAGAAAATCATATCAATTTACATAAGTAATGGTTTGTCTGCAGTTTAAGCAGTATCAAGCTTTACCGTCAAAGCAAAATAAGGACACTGCCACAAGGGAGCCACATTAACCAACCCGTTTATAAACTGACATGGCTTTTCCTGGTAGACAAGCCTATAAACCATTTGCTTGTATCTCAAATGGCAAGTTATCATGCACATTTAGGGGGGAACAATGTGCTTTTAGGAAAAATAAATCAATGGGTAGAATTAATAATCTCTTTCATTGTCAAAATAAATGTTTTAAGTGAGCCACAGAAAGGGAGGCAAATCATTCTCACGAAGCTCTGAGGTTTGGGGGTGATGCCAGGGAGCTGCTGGTGGCAGGGGGCTGTCATGCCCAGGCACCATGGATGTGTGCAGCAGTATTCCAGAGCAGTCATGTCCTTCGGAGACTGAGCTCCCTGGCGGTGCAGGGCGCGGGGAAGGCGGGAGGCCGAGCAGCAGCAGGAGCGCGGAGCTTCACCGCCCGGAGACGCCTTCCCCCGACCCTCCCAGCGCAGGGGCAGGGATGAAGGAAAGCCTCTCTCATCTCTCCCTTGCTGCCTCTCCCGCCCCACGCACCGCGGGGAGGTGACTGTCCTTATAAATTTGGGTTGAGACATTTTACCCGAGCGTCTGCAAACATTTAGACACAGAGCTGCTGCTGTTAACTGCCAGCCCATTGTCTGCCGGTGACACTTTTCTCTGAAAGTCACTTACCAGAGGGCGAATGTTGATTGAGCAAATGAACACAAAGCGCCGAAGCCGCTGGCTGCGAATTGTGCTGCTGTTAGTTTAAACAACTGGAACAGAAATGCCATTATCCGCGTGAGCTGAGGGAGCTGGGTGGAATATTCAGAGAGAAAAATTTGCCGGCAGTGACTAGCGCAGCGAGATGGATGGAGTGTTTGGCCTTGATTGAGATGTCACCCTGGGTCTAGCTTATTGTACCCACACTCCACTCCTTCCAGAGGGATTGAATCCGAGGCTTGTCCCTCCCTCCAGTAGAATTGAACCTGTGCTCCCTCTTACTGGCACAGCCCAGCCAAACCACGCACAGCCAGTGGATCTGCTCCAGTCTCAGTCTGTATATTCCCAGCCCTCCATGTTCTGCCTGTTTGTTCCCCTCTCTGTTCTGTGGGTTGGTTCATACCTTCTGTGCTTGGTGTGCAGGCCAGCACAGCTGGCCAGTCAGAGGAACTTGCTGGGCTCTCACAAAGCTGGAGCAGAAGCTGCAGCTCAAATGTGGCTGGGGGGAGGGCATTCCTGTACTGGTGTGGTAACACCAAAAAAATTGCCTTCAAGCTGGGGATCAAAGGGTCTCTCCTCTAAGCAGAGCACTCACTAAATCCCTCTGGCTGATGGAAGTGCTTTAGGAATGCCACAGCTTGGCCTCTGATGTGGCACAGGAACAGGTAAGAGAAGTCAGAGAAGTCTACAAGGTCTGACTCACTATGCCATTAGTGTTACAGATGTCATGGAAGAGCATCTCCACCTTGGCTGTGTTTGCCACATCCTTTTCCAGCCTCTGCCACCACGCTCACTGCCATGTGTGTAAAGCAGCATCCTTGGGCATGGAAATGTGTCCCCACAAGAGGTACAGACGTGACTCAGAGAGAATGGCAGTGCCTGGATTGGGCAAACTCTTTCGCTGAAAAAGTGAAAGAGAGGAATGAAAGCACTGAGCCCTCCAAGGGGTGGGGAAACACGGAACCAAATGAAAGATGTGCATGTTGTCTGATCCAACAACAGTGAAATGAACATTGAAGAGAGATGAAACACCTGATAAAGTAAGACTTGTGTTAAATGGGATCTGGTCTGATTCCCAAGGCTGGGTAATTTGTGAGTGTGAGGTGTCGCAGCTGTAGATACAGGTGAGCAGGACATGTTATTCAGATTATTTTCTCACTTGAATTTGTTCAGGAGACGGGGGATCTTCCTGCTTTGCAGCCTCGTGGGACTAGCAGCGTTGGGTGCCTGGTGTCTGAGTTTCACAGGGAGCAGGATATTTGATTACTAGAGACAGACATTGGTAGCTGATGGTATTAGTGCTCTTTTCCCAAGCTGGTGTGAATGCAGTAAAGCAAATACTGTGTAAAAGTGAAAGTCTTCAGCGCTTCCCAGCTGGAGGGCACATCAGTTTGGTTTGCTGTGGGAGGAATGCACCATCCCACACTTTGTAGCTCCATACCAGCAGTAACAGGAGCTGCTGAGCTCCTTGTGAAGGCAAGAAGTGAATTGCATCTCATGTAAAGTAAGGTCTAGCCACCAAGACCCTCAAGCCCTGGTTTTAATTAATTGCTCCCACCACATTCTTTGCTTTTCCATCCACAGACCCACACCAAAGGATTTTCGGTGAGCAGTCAGAGTACTGGGGTGACGGTGCCAGCAATATCTTTGTCTCCCTCTCCATGGGTGCTGTTGTGCAGCCTCATCCTCCATGCAGAGCAGGTCTGCTCACCAGGTGGGCTGAGGAGAAAATCTCCATTCTGGGATAACAGATGTCACCAGGGACACCTCGTAAGCCCCCTGGGGTGCTCAGGGAGACGGCCATTTGTTCCAGCAGCACAGCTCAGCCACAGGACACAGCCTGCTGAGGCTTCATGTGAGCGCAGGTAAAATACGGCTGCTTGTTAACACCTTCCTGCCAAATGTCAGCACCAATCTGAAACCAGGGCATTGCCATTCAAGGATGTGTGCTGCCCCTCTGCTTACTCTGAGCCCGGTTTCTCCCACAGCATGGTCCCAATGCCCAGCTGGTGGGAGGGACTCTGACCCTCTGCCTTGCACCAAAGCAGCTCACCAGACCACGCTGCTCTTTGCAGCACCAGCCTTGTCTCTTATGGCTGGTACAGTGAGGGGTCAGGACAGCAGAGCCTGTGTGAGTGGGAGTGATGGTCTGTGAGCTTTGGCTGGTGGGCCTGGATATGAAAAGCGTCAGCACAGGGCAGCTCAGGGAGCATCCAGTCCAGACTGTCACCCATCCACAAAAGATCGAAAAAGGAAAGAGGATTTAATCTCATCAGCAATATCAATGTCAATAGTTAAATTAGGCCAGGATGTAGCTGTTCTCTATCACTGAATTGTTTGTGCAGTACCTGCATGGGTTTGGCCCAGCCAGTTACCACCCCCCTGGGGTTTTGTTGTTAAGACACTCTCCATCATCCCTGAAAAATCACGGGAGGTGTCCAATGATTACAGAAAAGTCAGTGTTACTCCCATCTTCAAAAAGGGCAAGAAGGAGGATCCAATGAAGCCACCAGCTGATCAGCCTCATGTCCGTCCCTGGAAACGTGATGGAACAGATCATTCTGGAGGTCATCACCAAGCATGTAGAAGAAAATAAGTTAATCAAGTGTAGTCAGAAAGGAATGATGAATGGGAAATCATGCTTGATCAGTCTGGGCATTGGTCATGCCATCTATGATGGTGTGGCAGGGTGGGACAATGAGGGAAGAGACGTAGATGTTGTCTCAACTTCAACAAGGCTTTTGGCACTGTCTCCCATAACATCCTCATAGGTAAGCTCAGGAAATGTGGGTTAGATGAATGGACAGTGAGGTGGATCAAGAACTGGCTGAATGGCAGAGCTCAGAGGGCTGTGATCAGTGAAACAGAATCCAGTTGGAGGTCTGTAGTCAGTGCATTCCCCAGGGATCAGTACTTGGACCCAGTCTTATTCAACTTGTTTATTACTTATAGTTATTTACCTGGATGAAGGGATGGACTATACCCTCAGCAAATTTGCCGATGATATAAAACTGGGGGAGTGGCTGATACACCTGAAGGCTCTGCTGCCATTCAGTGGGACCTTGATAGGCTGGAGAGTTGGGCAGAGAGAAACCAAATAAGGTTCAACAAGGGCGAGTTTTGGGTCCTGCTCCTGGGGAGGAATAACCCCAAGTACCAGCACAGGTGGGGGCTGACCCACTGGAGAGCAGATCTGTAGAGAAGGACCTGGGAGTCTTGGTGGATTACAAGCTGACTATGAGCTGGCAGTACCCTGTGGCCAGGAGGGCCAGTAGTATCCTGAGGTGCATTGGGAAGAGTGTCGGCAATCCTAACAATTCTGTGATTCTGTGATTAGAGTGTTTCAGGTGTTCGCAGCATCTGTGATTACTAAGCACATTAGTTGTGTCAAATCTGTTTTTAGAGGTACGAGAACTGGCCACATGGCTGTGAACTGCACTGGGCTAGCAGGTTTTGGGACCAGGGGACAGCCCTGGAGGATTTTATTTATTTAGAGATGTAACTATATTTCCCTGCTGCAATACACATTCGGCACTAGGCACAACTTGGTCCCTGGGGTGATTCTGCAGCAGGAAGGCTGGAAGAGAGCCCTGGCTTCAGGAAAACTCTTCTGGGGCTCCATATCGTTTGGTTTTATACTGTGTTGGGCATTACCCCTTTGCTGCTCTGTCATGTTCCCAGAACAGTCCTTCCCTCTCTACACTGCCTGCTGCAGCGTCTTTGTGCTGCCCACGTCCTGGGAGCTGATGCTCAACCCGTCCAGCGCCTGTGCTCCCCTCTCCTGCATCCCACACTTCATCCTTCTCCTGACTGACTGTCCACACCTACTCTTGTCTCACCTCTTTATGAAAACACATCCCCTGCACCTCTTTTCTGCTCACGAGAGCCACACACAGAGTCACGTCTTCACAAGCATCGCCTGGCACGACCACACTGACTGCTGGGGCAGGGGACACACACTGACATGGAGGTGTCACCCTTCACTGTCCACACTGGCACCGAGATGGACAACACAAAGTGAGCTTAATGCTGTTTTAGTGGCAAGGTCTTCATTTACACCTCAGCTGGTATAAATGACTCCAGGTTTTAGCAGTCAATTTAATCCTTTTATTTCTGGTGGTGTGAAAGAATGTGCGCTCGATGGCTGGGACTGCCCCACACAGACCCATCCTCAGCCTCCTCCTTTTCTCCTGGAGGTAAAAAGTTCAGCTGGACTCGGTGTGTGGAAAGGTTTTCAGTATCCCCAGCTCGCCGGGGAAGAGATCGGCATGCGGCAGAGCATCGTTGGGCAGAGGGATGAGAGTGCATCTGCCCCTGGGCATGGGCTACACATAGCTCAGGTCCTGGGCCAGCAGACAAAGGGAGCCTGTGAGGCTGCTGGGATTTGCGGTTATCAGCGGCCAGGGCAGGAAACGTCCCACACCACAATAACCTCAACTCCACCTTATGTCAGCAAGCCCTACAAACAGAAGGACCCAGCCGCGGGCTTTTGCTCAGGCTGGTACTGTACACTGGAGCTGGCTTCCATGGGGAACGGACGGAAAAACAACACGGCTGGCTTGTTCTGATGGCAGGCAGATAAACCCTCGCTCCACTCAGACGGGTATTGTTTCCTTCCCACAGGCCTCCTTGCTGCCACCACCGAGCATACGATAATGCCTAGGCTTTTTATAGGGCTTCTGTTTGAGTTTGTGCCGAATTCAATGCAGTCATTCAAAGTGAACATGCTCGGTGAATTGTTAATTCAAGTATCCTGGAACACAGCAGTTAGGAAAAATGGAAGGATTATTATTAACCAGTTAATTCTGGAGAAAAATTCCCTACCTCTGCTTGCACTAGAGTTAGAGATTCTTCAGCTTTCCATAGCAGCTGACTTTGGAGCCAGGGCTGGCAAGGAGAGGAGGGAATATGAGCAGATGTCGAGAGCTGTGCCACAATTTTGGTCAAACTCTGCCAATATTGCTGTTTCCCTGCCTGCCGCCTGAGGTGGCTGGAGTCACTGCTGCAGCCTGGATTCCAACGGAAATAAAATCAAACATTCATATAGGCTCTGTCAGGTACTACATCCCAGCACATCCACACATGGCTAGAGAGAGGAAAGACCTATGGGGCCTTTTAGACCTGAATCTTCATGTTTCTGGTTCCTGAAAGTACTGACAGTGAATTAAGGTATTTTGCTGGATGCTTGATGCATTACAGCAACACCCTGGGATTGCTGTTCTGGGCCACCTGCTGATATCTTGTCCCCATTCTGCAGCACCCAGCTGGCAGCCACACACCCGGGCACACTCAAGCAGGAAAGGAAGGTGGGAAAACACCTGGTGCACTTGGGTAGAAGTTTGGGTTTTTAGCTGGATGGTTTAACACAACGACCTTTGGGAGAAAACCTAGTGCAGGTATTCTAACTGCTGACAGCCCGTTTCCTTGCACTGCAGGAGTGTGGGCGTTTGCCTTAATCGGTGCTTCTTACTCTATTTTAAGTCTGAATGCTCTTTCAGGAAAAATAAATGGATAACAGGCCCTTTGCAACACGAGCATTATTAAATGCTCCTCTCCCATATGCAGTTCATCCACAGCCATTTCCCTTGGTGTGTCCTCCATGCCCTTGTCCCTCACACACTAGAAAACATTGTCTTCATTTATATATTTCCTGAGAAGATGAAGCAAATTCTGTCTCTACCATGGTAAGTGGTACTTACCAGCCTCTACCATCTGGCTGTATGCACCCACATGGATGTGGCTCTCTAATCCTTCAAACCGGTGTGGGTTTTCTTCTTTCATGTACTGCACAGGCTGTTTTGTCTTTTTTACCAGCTGAGATAGCTCTCTACAGCTGGCCCATTTTTTTTTTTTTTGGACTGGATTATCTGCAGCAGTTTTTAATGTTTCCTCTGTTTGTGAATTGATTTGTTCCTGCGCTATTCTTCCATGCCACGTCAATCACACTCACTGTAATTCTACCTGCACTAAATTTTCATCTCCCATGAAGAGGTTAATTTTGCTTGACTGGAATGTGCAATGGAAACATGGGAGAATCTCCCATGTCCTTGTAAGTCGCGTATTTCTCCTCTTTTCCAAAGCCAAACAATACAATACAATTGGAAAAGACACAACAGCCTGGTCTCTGATGCAGTACAAAGTCTTTGCTCGCTGCTGCTGCTGCTGCCGCCACTTCTTAGAGTGGGGAGACAACCAGACAGCTTCAGTGTCCTGGGAAAATGCAAAACCTAAGAGAGAAACAGTCCCTGGCCCGAGAAACTTGCAGTCCTGTTAGACAGGACAGATAGTGGTAGGGAGAGGAGGCACAGGGAGATGGGTTCCAGAGTGAGGAATATTTTAATCCAGGTTCCTGCCCATGAAGGGCTCTCCAGGGCTCTCAGTCATCCACTGAATTTTATAGCCCCTTTTACTTGATCAGTGAATATTGTGATCTTTAGGACTTTTCTATCATTCTGTGAGTTTCTGGTAAGGTGGGTTATTTTTGTTTGTGTTTTAATGTTTGTTTCTTTTTGCTTTTTCTTGTTGCTTTTTTCCCCCCCTGCAGTACAAACTCAATAAGCAGGTAATTTCAAGTTGATCTGATGTCTCCTGTTGTAAGGTCGTTCTTCAGACACATTGTGATCCTCCTGAGGGATGGCTTTTGCCCAGTGTTATCTGAAACTCTCAGGCTGGCATATGCAGCTTGTGAGAGATGCCTAGAGTCTTTTTCTTAATAAAATTAAACACTGTGGCAATTTCTGTGGTCAGGGCAACATGTGCTTCATCTGACATACCACAAGTGTGGAACATACCTCGCCAGAAGGGACAGAATTGGGAGAGAAAAACATCTTAAAAAATTAAAAAGCAAATACCCTTCAGCAGCCACAGTGCGTCAGTGCTACGTCCTGGCACCAAGGCTGGCCTGGTGTGGGCGTGTGCATGCCTGTGCTCCAGAAATGCCACCCTGGCTGTCACTGAGCCACCCAGGAGCCACACGTGAACCCTGGGGACACAATTGCTGCCTTCAGTCCTTGCCCCTGTGCAGGGTCTCCCCAGGCTGGTGGGGCAGGAGGAACCCCAGCCAAGGAGAGGATCCTTGTGCTTCAGGTCCTTCACTGCCGTACAAACCTCATGGGTGAGTGTGGCAGGACCTGAAGCACAGGGACTGTGACCAGCAACACAGAAACCTGGGATTATGTTTGCAATGGCCATGTGGGCAAATAAATACCAATATAAGTGCATGCAGGCTCCGGTCTGTGGTTGGATTAACTCCATACAGTAAAACTGTCCTCTGGATAATTCTGTCTCTTGCACTTTTGTTCCTTGCCACAGGAGGCACACAGTGATTCCAATCCTCCTGCATCTCCAATCCTTCCCCATGCCGCAGGAAAGTAACATTTGGAAAATTTTCAGCTGGATCCTCCTCCTCGTTAAATTTAGCACAAACCTGTAAAGCACCACCAGAACAGCAATTAGGGAGCTGCACGTTTTGGTTCATGGTTATCTGCAAGGTCAGAGAGAAGTACAGGCTGTGTAAGTGAAGGTTCATCAGTTCTCTTACAGTTTAAATACAGAGGCAAATGTTAGACATAAGAAAAAAAACCAAACTGTATTAGTCAGTCCTGACTCTCAAAAAAAACAAACCCTTTCCTAACTGCTCCCCCTCTCCTCAACTGCTCCTTCCATTTGCAATATGGAAAAAAACACAGACAGCTACATTTAATGGAAGTTAGATTTGCTGAAGGCCAGCAAACTCAAAGAACAACTTGTCACTGTGCAGGGCTCCCAAAATAGGGATCTGCCCAAGGATCTTCAAGCTAATGACATCCTGCTTGGTAGAGAATGAGGCCAGAGGATCTTCATACTAAGAGTGTTTTACTGTCCCTTGCTCTTTTTTAACTCTTTTTTATACTTTCCCTTTCTCCTGCCACCCACCCAGCATCACCCTCCCTTTGCTTTTAGTCCTTTCCTAAGCTCAGTACCCACAGCTCTCCCAACTTTCTTCTTCTTCTTCCCTCCTTTTCCACACCAGACTGCCTTCATCCTGACTGTCGAGGTTCCCTTTGGTCTCTTGGGCTCCCTCCTGCCCTCACCCTGGTCTCCCTCTCCCTTTTGCCAGGTCCCTGCCTGTTTGCAGCCCTGCTGGGGGACATCCCAGTGGGTGCTCCCTCTTTTACTGCCATGCTGGTGGCATCACATGTAGGAAGCACAACAAGAACAAATATTTTCTACAGCGGAATGGAACACCAATGACATCACTCAGCACCCCCAGGGACAAACACTACCTCCTTCAGGCTCAGCCTGGCTTTAACTTGCCATGGGCAACGCTCCAGCCTTCGTGTCACCTCATTCTCCCTGTCTCCCTTTCCCTTTCTCTCTTCCCCTGCCTCATTCCACGTCATTTCCATTGCAACCAGAATACGGTCGCTCTTTCTTTTCTTTAATGAGCCCAGTCTGAAATGTGTCTGAGCGGTATTTTTAGTGGAAAACTTGGCAGCCTGGTGGTCCTGGGCATTTTGCCACCTTGAGTGAAACATGTGGATCGGCCCGATAAGGATTACAATGGGGTGCTTGGGGGCCATGAGTGGGGAGTGTTCTGGAGGCTGAGTACCTGCTCTGTGGGGTGAGGTAGAGCGGCTGTGGGGCCGCCCCCAGCCCATCCTGCATCCTGCCATGCATCTCTCACCGGCCTCTAATATGTGTATAAATGTATAAAAGGAGAGGTTCCTGGGAGAACCATGGGAGTTAAGTGGAAGAAAGCCACTGTATAGTTGGAACAGGGGTATTTTCTGTAGGTGGTGTGAACACAGCACCTTATAGCAAAAAATTGCCTTGATGAATGTAGCAGCCAAGTAATGATGGGCACAGGCACAGCTCCCAGTGTCATACCCTTAGGGTTGCTCCTTTTCTTCTCCTTTGTCCTTTTGGCAGTGCCATGGCTCAGGGTGAGGTGTTGGCCCCCTCACAGGCACAGGGTGAACTCTGGGAGCAGGCACTGTTTGTCCCAGTGCTGTGGCTGGCACAGCTTGCTTGGAGCTGTTGCCCTGTGACGTGTCAGGCAAAGTATTTGCAAGTGAGAATGGCCTGCCGTGTTGACTTCCAGCTGCAATCAATAAAGGGCTGTGCTGCAGGTTTTTAATTTGAAAAATAAATATCGCGTCCAGCTAATAATTTTTAATATCTAGTTTGCCCCTCACAGTTCAAGGGTTTAGATCTTACTTAGAGAAATGGCGACAATGTAATTAAATGTCCTGTGAAATGTATGCAAAAATGCCACTTTTTACAAGCAGGGCATTTTGGAGAAGAGGGAGATCATATAAGCCAATGCACTGAGTTTGCTTATCTAGCTTCCTGATCATCCTAGCTACCTCTCTAGTCAAGGAAGGGAGAGAAATTGCCTCAGGAAGTATTTTCAGGGGTAACACAGATGCTCTAAATACTCTTCAAATAGGCCTATCTTTCCTATCGATGCCCCAGGGAAAAGCTGGCTGGTCAGTCAGGGACCTCAGCTGTGACAACCTCTTCCAATCCACACCACTCTGACCACACCTGCACGGACTGGTCCAGGCAAGTGCCATCTCTGACTCCAGACAAATGGTTCTGTCATCCTTCTGTGCAAAGTGGAATAATTTCAAAGGGAACCGTTCCTCAAAGCTGGTGGTGAGGATGTTTATTTGGTGCTGGGTGTGTATGGGTGACTGCCTGCCTGCACTGGGGGATCCTATGCCTGGAGCACAGGAATGGATGGAGAGATTGGAAGGGGTCTCCAAAAGCATCTCTCTGCCCAAGAAGTGACCAACCATACACATACCATGTTGTGAAAGGTGCTCTTACATTATTCTTAAGGGTCTCCCTTATCATTAGAAAGGTTTTTCTCCCTGTTAACTAAGAACAGGGGAACAGACTTTTCCCCTCTTCCTCCATGAGCTATTTTAGGCAGCTGAGTATTGTTACTGCATCCCCCTCAGCTGTTTGTTTTTGACCTAAGACATCCAGTTCTTTCAGCTCTCCCCTGCAGGTCACATTTCCCAGACCTTTGCTGTTCCTGGATTCTCCAAAAGGCCGACATCTTTCCTGAAACGCATTGCCCAAAACTGGCCACCCTATAACAGCAGTACCATACCATGGCTGCACTGAACAAAGGGGCCATTGCTTTGTATGGGCAATGCTGCTTGTTATTCCTTCCAACATGAAGTTTGCTTTATTGGTTTCGGTTTTTATCTTTGGTAATTGTGTTATTTACAGTATTTTCTACAGAATTGCTTCTTTGCCAGCCATTTCTGCTTGGTAATTTCTGCCTGATTGTAGTTCCTTACACTCTGCTCCACTGAGTTTTGTCACACACTTTCTCTAAATTGTCAAAACAATATTTCTTTTGCCCCTTTTTTCCTCTTTTTAAAAATTTTGAATTCCGATCCTCTCTGCCAGGTTTGCCATCACAGTCTGTGTTCCCTTGTGCTCTGACAAATGATGGCATGCAGAGCTGGGTACAAGCCTCCTGTACCCAACCCTCTGTGTGTCTCTCCTTTTTGACAACAAACTGCCAGCAGCTGCTCCTTGGACCACATTATCCAACCAGTTTTTCATCAAAGCTCTGTTTTCTTGGTTTACTTGAAGGCACAGCACCAACCCCACCCCCAGACTATGCTCAGAAGAGAAGATGCTGCTGGCAAGACAGCTGGGAGGACACTGGCACAGACACCTGTAGGGTTTAGGTGTTTTGTGACTCAGCTTGACCATGTTTAAAGCAGCTGGGTACATCCCAGATGTCTGAAGGCACCTGGGCAGAGAATTTAGCACCCAACCTTTGTACTCAGGTACTTCTGGGACCGTTGAGGTTTGGTTTAGGCACCCCTACCTGTTTGCTGGCTCCCGCTCTCGCAGCACAGGTCCCTGCTGGGCCAAAGTGCACAAACGCACACCAAACTGAAATGTTTCACTCAATCCTGGTCACGTGTTTGGAGGTGGTGTTCTGGATGAAAAAGACTCCCAGTGTCCATTAACTGGTATTTTTCTTTTCGAAAAAATCTGTCCAGGAAAATACTGGATAGTGAGGACTTCTATCCCAACTTACCAAGGAGAATAAATATCCAGTTGTAGGAGAGGGCTGCAGCCTACAAGAACCCTGCTTTCAAGCAGCTGCTGTATTTTGGTTACCACTAGTGCCTTGTATTAAAAGCCAGGGGGTTGTTCCATGAACCAGGAGTTTAAGTGACTGTGAAACCTGCATCTCGCCTTCCCCTCACCCCTTCCTGGTATTAAAACCTTGAAGAGCTGCAGCGCACACAACAAAGGAGAAAGCAATAGGAGAGCGGCAAGGTCACACATCTGCTGCTTTCCACACTTTATCTCTGACATCACAGGCCTCAAGGTCTTTCTTCTCATTAAAACAGCTGAATAATTGCAAACTGTACACAAACTGACTAAACCTGTGGCCTTCTGCCTTAGTCATAATATGGGATGTCTGGCTAGGGAGGACGTTTCTTGGTGAGGGAGGTGAAGGGCTGGAGAAATAAGCAGCTCTGTGCTAACACAGCGAGAAGCTGCTGCCACTGCCCCTTGGGCTGACAAGCTGCAGGACATCCAGCCAGGAGAGTGTGGTGTCATCCTTGGGGCTACTGAAAGCACTGAGATGTGACCACTCCCCATCCTCAGGAAATACAGGGCCAGCACTGAAATGACTTTGTTGGAGGGCTGATTTGCAATGATCCCACCCGTGCTGCCTCTGCTTGAGGTTTACTTAGCTAGCCGTGGAGACAGAAATAAAAGGCCAGGGGTGGGAAGGGGAGCTATGGACTAGAGAAATGTGAAAAATCAAGGGATAAGGCATGTTATGAATACAGAAGCATTAAAAAATGACAGCAAAAAAGGAGGGAAATCTACCCTAAGTCAACAAGTCTTTCGTACAGCCTGGATTTGTTCAAGCAATGCCAGCCTAAGCTTGCCTCAGGCCCCTCTGTCTCTTGCATCTCTTCACATTTCAGTGTTTTGGACAGTCAATTCTCAGGTCTGACCACTGCACGCACTCTGCTGATGTGTCTGTGGCTGCTGCACCTCCAACAGCTGCCACTGGGATTTCTGGAAACCACACCTGCATCCCCCACCCTGCTAGTCCTGATGAAATTCATTAATGGCAAGTCATCTGTCATTACATAATGTGGGATGCAAAAGATCTATTTCTGGTGGTTTCACATGCCTCCCTGCTTGGTGATTAGTGTTTAGCATCTGGGAATGCAACAATCTGGGAAAGCTAAGGCATTAGCAAGTGGATGGGGGTGGTCTGCACTGTGAAAAATTATATGTGCACTGGAGTAAGTGGATAAAGATGCTTTTGAGGTTCCAAACATTTTCCTACAGGAATAGAAATGATTGTGAAAGATGAAATTCAGGAAAATTGTGTAACAGGTGGCTACTGACATCAGCAGCTAAACACAAGTGTTAGTGGTTTTAGTCCTTCCTATGTTATTTGTGAAAGCTGGAAGGTGCCAGCGCACAGTTCTGTGGGTCTCCCATGGAACACCAGCCACACGGTTCCTCCCTGCATTTTTTAATTTTTTCCCCGGTGAGTCCAACAGCTTGTTGGCATTCTGCTNTGGATACAGACTCAGAGATGCTGCCTCTGATCTGTATTTTCCTGTACATTCTCTGCTTTTTTTGGTGGTTTTGGAAGTGTGGACACCAGACCAAGAGCCACAGTCCACTAGTGCTGTCTCCACTTTGCTGCTACTTGGTGGCACCCCATTGCACCCTTCTCATCCTGCAAAAGCAGTGGGGGCAGAGACAGAGATCTTTCCTGTAACAAGAATGCACAATTCTCCAGGTGCATTATGGGTTTATTTTTCCAATTTTTTTTAAACTCTGGGTCTTGACTACTGCTGGAAGTGGATTGTCAAAGTTTCAAGCTGATTGAGTTTTCCTTGGAAATAAGCTATCTAGCAAATTTTCTCTTCATGACAGGTTCTTAGATCAACATATTGCTTATCTGATAAAACTCTTATCAGAGACAATTAGTGGCACATTGCCCCAGTATCATGGTGCAGTCCTTTTAGTTTCACTCAGCTGAGTGAAGACAATAGAAGATGCCACTGCAAACAGTAAAGAGCAAATGCTGGCTGTGTGTAGCTATCTTCAGAGTATCATTCCATAGTTTGAACAGTCAAATATGTACTGACAAACAAGCAAAAGTTGGCAGGAATTAATGGTCCTCTGGAATAACAATGTACTGTGGGAGTACCGTGAAGCATCCTGAGCTGGACAACTGTGGCAAAATTTATGGTTTCTCCTAGACAGACATAGTTTATTCATGGATTACTGAGTCTTTTAAAGGATCTTCCTCTGGGCCCTACCTCTTGACTAATGTCCACAGGCAAAGTACAAAGAGAATAAAAAATACACAAACTAGCATCACTGCTGCTGATATATGCAGGATATATGAAAGCCTGAGTGGAACAGTTATTCCTTTTGAAATTTCTAAACATTTAATACAAAAAGAATTCCAGTTCTGATGGGACCAAATATATTGAAACAAGTCAGTAAGTCTTCTGCATTTCATGTAGAGGATGAAATTAATATCTGTTATTTCATCATTTTGCTCTAAGTAGCTGATCCAATTAATGAATCATCATTTTTTGGCAAAGTGAAGTTTCCTGGAATTATCCCAACAAAGCTCTCCTGAATATGAAGTTTGTAATTTAAAATAAGGTAGCAATTCGGGTTAACACTTTGGAATCAAAATGGCACAGAATTTTGTAATGGTAAAATAATCTGCTTAGTAGAAATGATCATTCCTAACCACTACTAATGGGAAAGAACAACAATTCAAGTCTGTAAGCTGTTACACACAGAATATCCCTTAGATGACCCTATGGTTAATATGTATCTGCTGACATGGGTAAAGACACATCTCCCTTACATATGTATAGATTCAAACCTGTGGAGGAAAAGCCACTCTGATGTGACACCTCTTTTCTTTCCTCTTCATGTTCCTTTGAGCTCAAAAGCTGGATAATGTGAGGGGTAAACAGCATTAGGAAGTACAGAATCACTGGTAGGTCTTCCCTAGTGATCAGGGTGGGACCTCCACAAAGTTTTGAAAGGTGTCCCCTACATTCAGACCATCCATGTTTGACAGCACTTCCTCATGGTCTGGCCTGAAATATTCAACCTGAATTTGCTGCCCTCCCAACCCCAAACACTTGGCTCCCCCACTAACAAAAAATGATCAGCATTTATTACAATGTTGTCCATAATGGATTTCAGCTGCCGGTGTCATGGGAAAGCGGAGCTCCACAGTCTCTTGCTCCTCCCCTTGTCAGGATCGTTGATGTTGCTGAGTGCCTTGGGATCTGGGGATCTGTTGGTCTTGCTGCCACACACACACACACACACACACACACAAGAGGGCAACACTGTGACCTCTAGGGTGCTTGTTATCTAGGGTAGAGGCAAGTGAGCTCATGTGAAATTGGATGTAGAGTTGAGCAATGGAACCAGAGTTTCCACTATCCCAGGCCAGTGTTTTGAGTCACTGGGCCCAGCATTCCCATCCTTAGGGCCTTCCTAATGCCCTTCTTCCGTATCCTCCCAACGTGGTCTGGAACAACAGGCATCACTCCTGGAAGACCTTATCTCTTGGTTGCTTCCTCCTCTGACAGTGACATTCAGGTCATCCCCTCTTAGCACCGCCTGAGACATTTGTAACTGCAGTCACCTCTCAAGTGGCATCAAACTCTGCTGTGCCTGCGGATATCATGCTCACCCTCTGCCCCAGCATCAGCCCCTTCTCTCTCCCTCAACAGTGGGTGCAACTTTCCAACAACAGTGGCTGGAAAGTGGCCCAGTGGAAAAGCACCTGGGAGTGCTGGTCAGCAGCTGGCTGAACATGAGTCAGCATGGCCTCAGGTGGACAAGAAAGCTGGTGACATCCTGGCCTGGATCATCAATAGTGTGGCCAGCAGCACCAGGGCAGTGACTGTGCCCCTGTACTCAGCACTGATGAGGCTGCACCTCAAGTGCTGTGTTCAGTTCCAGGCCCCTCAGTTCAGGAAGGACACAGGTGCTGGATCATATCCAGAGAAGGACAACAGAGCTGGTGAAGGGTCTAGAAAGTAAGTCCCATGAGAAGCAGCTGAAGAAGCTGGGGTTGTTTAGCCTTGAGAAAAGGAAGCTCAGAACTGATCTTATCATTCTCTATGATTCCCTGAAAAGAGGCTGTAGCCAGCTGGGAGTTGATCTCTTCTCCCAGGCAACAAGTGAGAGAACTAGAGGACATGGCTTCAAGCTGCACCAGGGGAGGTTCAAGACGAACATGAGGAGGAATTTCTTCACACAAAGGGTTGTTAAGCATTGAAATGGGTTGCCCAGGGAGGTGGTGGAGGCACTAACCCTAGAGGTGTTCAAGAAATGGCTGGATGTGGCACTTTGTGTCATGGTCTAGTTGACAAGATGGTGTTTAGTCAATGGTTAGACTCAATGGTCTCAAAGATCTTTTGCAAATTGATTGGATCTGCAATTCTGTGATACATTCCTGATTCCAGAACTCATCTAGGGGCTCTATGGGCATCAACTGGTACAGTATTTACATTCTTTCAAAGAGAACTGGACCCTAAACCAGAATTATAATTAGCTGTGATTTGGTTCTAATTTAACTGGTGCAATTTCTACTAACCTTATGCTGCATTTTATACTGATTTAAACTGAGAAAGTAACTCTGAGTACATTTGGACCATGCTACTAGCCCAGTCCAGAGCTAGGCATGTTTAGCAGGGGTTGTCACCTTGGACTCTCCTGGAGTCAGGTGATTCCTGTCAGTCAGCTGTGCGATCTCTGCTCTGCAGTCTCCTGTGCTTTGGGGTCTAAGTTTGGAAGTCACTATACCTAGGAATTAAAATCACGTGTGTCTAAGAAGTTTAAATGCAGGCTATGTGGAAGTTTTTCCATGCAGAAGAGTTTTCTCACAGCAAAATGTTCTTGATGAACTCATCAGCTTCCAGAACAGCAGATCCTTTGATAAATTCATGTAATCTGCTTTAGAGCTGACCAAGAGGTTTTCTGTGTACAGTGGCTCATCTGCAAGAAGAATGGCCACAGAGGAGTCTTAATTCGGTGTGTCTTTAATTATTTATTTATTCAGACCACACATTCATTTGCATTGTATTCACTGAGCTTTGGTCAAATCCCAAGTCATTGTCTGCTGGCACACAAGTATTTACCCAAAGGTATGGGTTTAAACTGATTAACTCACACTGGAGCAAGCGCCTGTGTAGGCACTGATATTGGCTTAATACCTCACTCAGAAGTACTCTGAAGTTGGCTAAGGTCTTGTACGGATCCTCTTCTTTGAGAGTAAAGTGTTTGCACAGGGGCAGGACTCAGCTTTACTGGGTTGTACAATGGCTGGGTTGAGCTGATACCAGTCTGAATGAGGTGCATGGAAGCAGCATGTCCAGGAGCAGGCTGCTGGAGATCTGGAGATGGAGGACCTCAGCTGCATTCCTGGTAGTGGAGACTGACTTTGTTCTTTCAAAGCTTCCAGTAAGATAATGATGTTTTAGATCAAGGTGAGCAAAGGCTGCCTGTACCTTCCCCTGGTGTGATGTGCTCTTGCCCTGTCCCAGAGCAAACTCATTTGCTTTGCAAAGCTCACACAGATGCCTGGAAGTGGAAAGGGGTACAAACCCGCCCCTTCTGACCCAGCTCCATTGCTGATGAACCATGCACACGTTTTCTGCCACTGGGGTTGCCTTCTCACTTAGGTGCTGCCTCCTGACTAGTTTAATCCTCCTCATGCAGGAGAGAGACCAGAGCAGCAGAAGAAGCTCCTGGCTTTATCAGCCCCATTTCTTCCTTCGGCTTATCAACAAATGAACTCCCAGTTGGCTTTGTTTGACTTCTAGGGTTTACTGGATTTGTTGCTTCCCTTCTTCATTTTCATATTAAAGGCTAGGTTGGGCTGTGATCCTACTACTGTAGCCTCCAGCTCCTGAGCTGATACTACGAGCTCTAATTGCTCAGCTGCCTGATGTAATCATCAGGAGGTATATTGTGTGTGTGGCTACAGGCACTTCATATTTTCTCCCCAGCCAGATGAAAAAAAAATAAAAAAGAAGAAGAAGAAAAAAGAGTCAATTGGCTCTAGGTCTGTCAATAGTGACTAATCAGGTGCTGTACAATTAATTATGAAGGGGTGTCATTTTAAAACAATTCTGAGGTGGGAAAGAACAGGCCTGGGCCCTTTACCTGCTGGCACTGTTTGTGTTGCTAAGCCAATCCAGACTGCGTCCTCTATTTCATTTACCTTTTAAACTATTGCCCCCGCATAAGTAAACACTTTCTATAAAGTGTGAGTGTGTGTGTGCGTGTGTGTGTGTGTGTGCGTGCATGTGTGTAAGTGGGTGGAGGGTGATCTGGGAAGCTCTCCACCCTAAAAAAGAAATTAATGATGAGGAAGAAAAAAAAGAGAACAGCATAATTTGGCAGTAATTTCTCAAGAACAGTAGGAGATAATAGCAGGTGGATGAAACGGGAATAGGATGAAACAGTCTGGGGATGAATCCCAGTAATCAAAATAGGGTGATGGAGGTGAGAGATGTCCCTGCAGTGCAAATTCCCTGAGCAAGGAGCCTGGGCTACTCAGCAGCCAGCTGCCAGCATGTGTCAAGGGGGCAAATCCCTGCCCCGCCTGAACTGGCTCGCACAGGCTCTGCTCCCAGCAGTGGCTGACATCTCTCACCCACTCCCCTGGGGATGTGGCTGCACAGAGCAGGATGGCTTTCCTCCTCTTCACCCTGCTGGCAAAATGGAATTGTCCCTTGCAAAGCTAAACTGACTTTTCAAGGAGGATGGCAAGGGACCTGCTACTGTCCAGTGCCAGGCCTAGGGCACTGACTGGTGAAATTACGTGCATGTGGAGGGGAAAGAAAAGCAGTCACGGAAGCTTAATAGAAGCAAAGTGACAGTGCTACATGACTAATCTTCATTTTGAGAGCTATCAGTCATTGAGACTATGATGACACCATGTCTGTTGCCTGGGATGGTAGAAAAGATGTGCTGGAAATGCTGAATGGAGTATGTTGGGGGAAAGCCTCTGCTGGGACCACCTCCTTGAAGATGCTGACTGCAAGAGATCTTCTGGAATGTGGTAAGGGGGAAGTGTCATGGTGTCTAGTAGGAAAAATTAGAAATACCCTGTCAAACTGTTTAGCTTCCTAATACAAAAACTCAAAAAAGCTCTTTGGTAAAAAGTTCCGCCTGCAGCACTTGCAATTCTGTTCCATGGGCGAAAAAACAAGGTAAATTCCTGTACGTTTGAGGGTGTATAACTACTAACATTGCTTTTTACTATAATGATTGTAGAATTAGATGGGTTATTCTAGACAACAATTTATTAGGAAATGTATTTTAGGAGCAAAATGCCAAGGCAAAACAAGTTCTGTTGGGAACTTTTCGAAAACAAGCATGTTGACTTTGTTCCCCCAAATTAATTTTCTTCATTTTATTGGTTAATATTTTAAATTAAAACAATCCTTAAAGATAGAGCAAAACATTTGATCAAAATGCACATTTATTTCATCTAGTTAGAAGACTTCTAAAACCTTATTCAAAGTTATTTTCAGAGTTTTCCGTGTACTTCAGGATCATTGTTGGCAGAGTCTCCCTCTCCCCAATCTTCAAAAAAACACATTAGGTTGGCTCTGTTAACAGTGAAATATTTAGTATCCTTAACCTCTGCTTCTGTCAGCATTTTGATGACAGCAGCTACTGGATCCCAGCCACAGCATTTCCTTGCCCTGTGTCAGAAGACTTTGAAATATGGCATGAGGATGTTCAGTTTGTTGGGGCTTTTACGAGGTAGGGGTTGCCAGCCTGATTTAGGTCGAGTCTGTTCAATCCTGTGTCCTGATCTTGAAGCCTCAACAAGTCTTGCACCAAGAGCATGGGAGAAAGAGCTTTACCCTGAATCATCCCAGACTTAAGTCGGTCCCTGTAGAAGGGCACCAACGCACTGTGCAATGACTAACCCGGGGTTACACAGCAAAGCAAAATTAACAGATGTAGAAGTGGAGGTTACAACATAAACATGCACTCAGATACTGGTGTAATGAACATAGTATAAATATTTAGATGTATTCCTACATCTAATTCTTAGACTCATCATTCTTATGTCAAATGGTTTACAAAAGGCAAAACTATATTTCAATTACAGGCACAGCTTCGTAATTCTTCAAGTTAATTAAGGCATCTAAATGTGCTTCATGTCTGTCGCCTCCACTTTGTAAATGGCACAAACCTGTAGGTAATTAAAAGCTTTTCATATCAGTGACAGTAATGGCAGTTTAGGTGCCCAGCCTCAGGGAAAAGCAGCAGCTACACTACGAGAGTGTCATTCGTACATCTCCTCTAAACAGATTGCTGTTTGTGTCATGTGTGCAGACTTCATGTAGGGGAAGAATTAGTTGTGTTTTGGGATGTCTTTCTATTGAGTGTGGGGTCCTGGTGCTGAGTGGTGCCTCATGGATGGGCTGTTGTTGTGCTGATGGGGGCACAGGGGTGCCTCTGCTAGCCGTGGTGTCAGAGCAAGGCGCCTGTGGGTCCCACCTGCCCAATACAGCTCCAGTACTGCGCAGCTTGCTTTGGCCCAGAACACCTTTTATTGCTCTGGTTCTTTCTCTGTCTGGTGCCTTCATGCATGAACTGTATAACTGGCTGCATGGGCAAGGGAGGAGAGGGGTGGCCTGTCCCCAGCTGGGTGTCCCCTTGCAGAGGGGGTGGGGTGAGCGCGTGGCTGGTGCCACCCACAGCAGAGATCTCCCCAGGGGTCTGAGGGTGGGCTGCCTGTGGTGGTCCCAGAGCCTCACTAGCAACTGAGATCTGCTTGGTGCCAGGTGGGGAATCTCCCTTTGCCAGGGGAATCCCTACCCGGCCACTTCACAGCATTTTTAAGGACAGCAAGGAGCCTTATCACATTTCCACATCTGCTCCAGATGCTTTGCATTCCAACAATGCCCCACAAAGGTGCTGAACCCTACATCATCTCTCCTAAGAGGGATCACTTCTTGCCACCTCGGCAGCTGTCAGCTTCTGCACACACCCAAGTCAAGGGGAAGGGAATGGCCCTGCTCTCAAGGATGTCCCTGCGGAGCTGACAGCAGGTGACACAGCCCTGCCCCTCACCCGTGTCAGCGGGACCGTGTGTGGCAGCGGGCGCTGTGTTTGCAGGAAGGCCGGGCTGCGTGCAGCCAAAGTTCAGGCAAACAGTGGAGAGCAGGAATGGTTTCCAGCCCAGTGGCACCAAGGCCACTTTGGCCACTTTTAGGTTTCACCTTGAAGGGCAGCCAGAGTGCGAGGCCCTGCTGGCACTGGTGTCTGTGTAGCGGGGTGCTGCTTTCAGGGACCACTCTGCTCCCACAAGAGGAAATAATTAATAAACGCCCCTCACAGCATTTTCCAAAGTGTTCATAACTGTCAGTCCCTAGCTAAACCCCGGTCCTTTGCCATATCATTGGCTGTGGAGTACCAGCATGCCTTGTCCTCCACCTCTCTCCCTCTATCTCCCGCATCTGTGCTTTTTCAGGGCTTCTTTCTCTTTAAGAGGAAACTCGACGGAAGCCTGGCTATTCAATATTGTTTCATATTATTTGGTTGTGAAACAATTTAATTTGTTTATGGCTCTAAAGGTCAGATTTGACTGTTGCCCAAATTTCTAAAGAATAAAAAATGCATCAGGCTGAATGGGACTTCATGGCATGATCAACCAGAGAAAGAGAAGGAGGCTAGTGAGAATATTTAACTGGAACAGCAAGGCAAACTTACCTTCAGCTCAGGTTTAAAAGCCTAGTCAATCATTACAC
Organism: Pardalotus punctatus; assembly: GCA_013400915.1. Lineage (NCBI taxonomy): Eukaryota > Metazoa > Chordata > Aves > Passeriformes > Pardalotidae > Pardalotus > Pardalotus punctatus. The sequence goes on along the minus strand of VZTX01000728.1, from coordinate 43,699 downwards.
ATTTTTTATTATTTACCTGGAACAAAATCCCCCTGCATGAAGTAGAAAAACTCACAGGCCACACTCTTTCAAATTTTTATCAGCTTGCTCAACATTTTTTTCCTCTGTCTCAGGACAGTTGGAGTGATATGGGCTGTGATGGTGCCTGTGGATAGATGAGGAATAAAGTGGAAGCACATTGTGGTTGTAGCTCCAAGCAGGGGTGTTTGTAACAGTGAAGAGAGCAGGGGCAGCCAGGGACTTTGAGAAGGAGGGTAATTCTCACACAGTCATCAGAAGACAAAGGTTGCATTTACACCTGGCCAGAAGGTTTAATCATCTACTATTTCCAAACATTGCAGGCTCACAATCTGTTGTGTCTGAGATCATAAAACATAATCACAAACTGGAGACAAGAGACCTGGGGCTTGATTGACCAGAACTTATCTTTTCTTTTGCTTCCTTCTTATTTTTCACTCAATTTTCTGCCTTTTTTGGGGAAGGGGAAAAAAAAAAATGCTTTGGAAAGAACTTGCTTTGATCGGAAAATTCTTGATGCAAAAAAATTCTTAAAACCAAGGATTAATGAGCAATATTCATTCTTCTTTGTCTCACTTGTGTCAATGTGTCAAGAGCACTTGGGAAACATCACCTGCTTGCTAAGATCTCCCTCACAGGCTTTCAGGGAACAGAAATTGTGGAAAAGAAACCCAAAAGAGAGCAGCATTCAAAGAGAAGCAGGTACAAACCTCTCATAACTTAGTTTTCCAGGTCCTACCACAAAAACAACTAACATTCACCCACCCGAAACACTGGGTGTAGGAGGTTTTCATCTGTCTTTGGGGGAAGGGTAAAATTATGGTAACATTGAAAGAGAATCTGGCAGTGATGGGAGGGTTTCTGGGTAATGTTAGCCACATTTTTGCAGTTTGAGACTATAATTGGTTTCCTTTGTACCTGTGAGGTTGGTGAGGATGTTTATCCAGCATCATCAGGGACTCCCATGGCAAAGAAATTTGGGGCAACATCACTTCTGCTTCCTTCACCCCATTGCCTCTGCAGGGTCGTCGCTTTTTGCTGTCTGCCCATGGCCAGGCTTGCAGAGAGGAGCCAGGTGTTTCTCACCTCATATTGCTGACAGGAGAAAGGGTGGAATGGCTGTGTCCCAGCACCGGCTCTAGCCTGGCTCAAAAGGGTTGTGTCTGCATCAGGGAGAGACCCTGACGATGTTGCTTTGCACCTCGTTTGGGTGTTACAGTGTGAGTTCATCAAAGCACTTGGTGCTGGGAGGAAGAACTGGCCCTGTTGAGTGAAGGGTTGCCCTTGCTGACTTCAAAGGGGGCTGAATTTAACCCTTTGACGTCAGTGGGGTTTGAACTCCTGGTTGGAGTTAAGCACGTGCTGTTTCTGCATTGGGACTTTCCTCTCTCTGTTTGAAAGGGGAGATAAATAATCCAGTTGATTTGCAGTATATCCTAACCTACCTGATGGTGCCTCTGTGAGTTTTATCATTGCCAGCTCTGTAATTTTCCCTCTTCAAAAAAATCGAGTGGGAGCAATAAGAGCTTCCCCAGGAGAAGTTCATGGAACAAGATAGGCTGGAGAGCCATCTGCCCTGGCACTGCCAGGTGCCTTGGGTGATGTCCCTTACCTGGCTAGGGCTGCCTGCCACCTGATGAGAATGGTATCTTTGATGTCGCCTAGGGCAGCAGCCATACCCTATTGCATAATCAAGGTCACTGGAAAATTACACAAAACTTTGCCCAGGTCTATTGGGGAAAAAAAAAAGTGAAACACTTGCAAAAAATCCCCAAAAACCCAAGCACCCAACTTCTGCTCATGCCACTAACTTGCTATTCTGTGTGAATGTCACATACAGTGCCAAGCTGCCCCTTATACTGCCCTGCAAACATTGACAAAAAAAAATAAATTATCCACATAAAGGCAATTGCAAATTTTCTCTGGTAGCCACATGAAATCCTCCCTGTGGTTTTCCCTCTCTTTCCTTCAGCTACAATTTCAAACAGATAACAATGATGTGCAAATACAAGAAGTAATAGTCTCATGCTTTGCATTGCTGAATGCTGTCCTGAGGATTTTAAGACTCAGGGTGGTGACTTTGGTTTCACATGCCCTTAGGAGCTATCAAGCCTTTCTGAGTCTACAGATATAGAAAACAGTCAGCTTGTACATCTGTAAATGAAAAAAAAAAAAAAGAAGAAAAAAATTTAGAACTTGTCTTCAGAAAAAAAGAATTCTTGGAGAATTTTCTGTTATTTCTCCAACTTCTGTTTGTGAGAAAAGGAAAGTCATGGACATGGCATAAAGAGGAAGAGCTTGTAGCATGAAAGAAACCAGGGCTAAAAAATGGAGCAAGAAAAAAGTCCTGAAAAATTGAAACATTTTCTTTTTTTCTACCAAAAAACTGGATAAAACCTGCTGGGCAGCTGTTGTGTATCAGGGAGGTGCAGATCCAGCCCTGTTTGCCCAGCTGGATTAGCAAGGGCCATGCTTCCCAGTTACTGCCCCCTGCTTATTCAGTGGGAACATCCTGCTGGTGCTTCACCACCAAAATCTTTGTGTTACAAAGGTCCAGGTGGTGCTTGGCAAGGCATTGTGACGTCCCTTTGAAAATCTTATGTCGTTAACTCTGAATTTATATTTCCGACTAGTCCCTCTTGAAGCCAAGACATTTCTCAGTAATTTGAATGTGTCTCCTTCCAAATTCTGTCTTGTAAAAGCTCATCTTCTTCATGCCTTTCCAAGCTTCCTGAGGATGGATAACTGTCAGTATTTCTGGTCATGAGAATATTGTGGCAGAACTTTTCAGCTTCTCTTTTCCATAGACCCTAAATGAAAAATAGTTTGAAATATTGTGTTTGAAATACATGTTGCTTCACAGCTTCTAGAGTTCAGGTGTGCTAGAGACAAAGCCATCTTTCCCCCCCCACAGCAGAAGGGCTCTGCCTTTCCATTCTTCACATCTTACGAGGAACAATGGTTTGAGTCTGTCATCTTAACTTCAAAAGTTTGAAAGTTTAATGAACCCTTTATCCCATTTTTATTTGTGAGGAAGTTGTTAGTAAACATCCCCATGGCTTACCTAGCCAATATCACATCCCCTAAAAGACAGATCAACCTCCTTAATCACATCCTTAAGCCAGAGGACTTCATTGCAGTATAGGAGTTGAAGGGAGGGCACAGTCCATCCTATTGAGCTTCCCTTGTGCTCCTGTTTTGCTTTTTAAATTGACAGGCTGGGAAAGGATCCTTTTACTCATGACATTGACATTTATAGGGTTGTACTGCTTGTATTATCTCTGATGGACATTTTGTTACGTCTTAAGTAGTTTAAATGTCCATAATCTAATTGCATGCTGCAGAAAGATGAAAAGAAGATATCCATCCTGGAGAGCTCCTAAATGCCTGTGGGCACCTTCCCACAGCTGGCAGGTGTGCAGCCAGACATTCCACTTGATGTCAGCTACCAGTTCCTCTGTCATCAAAACAGAGTCACTTTACAGTTTATGAAGGAATAAGACATCCATTACTACTGATAAAGCATGTAGTAGGTCAGTGTCTCCAAGAACTTCTGAGTCCTTGTTCAGAAATTTGGTGGAAGTTAAGTGCTGGGGGTAGAAAGCAGATAGGAGCTGGCACACGGAGATCTTGTTCTCCCTTTATTAAGAGAAATGGCAGCAGGCCCAAGGAAGTGCCTTGTTTAGCATTTGTTTCCTCCAAGGGCTGTTACTTGTGGTTTAGCTTTTGAAGGCTTTCCTCTGCCCTCCAAGGAATCATCTTGCCCCCATGGAAAGGGGTGGTTTTGGGGCTGGGTATCTGGGAGCTACACAGAGCCTGCAATGTCTTCTTTTGCTCGTTCCAGCCACAGGGTGGAATTTCAGTGAGAATTTGCAGGAATTTGGCTAAACCCACGCCTGGCCCATTGGGGTAGCAGGGTGGCTCTGGGGCCATGGGCAGGGCAGAGGCCTTGGAAGAAAATAAATTCAGGAACTCTGCTTGCTTCACTGCTTTGTGTAGAGATGTAGCAGTACCAGCTGGGATATACCCCTCTCACACATACCTCGAGCGTTTACTGTCACCCTCACTACATTTCCTGGATTAGCAGAATGGCTCTTCAGCTATAATTTTTGTTGAAATATCTTGCTTTAAACCTAGAGAGCACCAATGAAGGCCTCAAATCTGTAAATCAGCTGCACTTTGGAAAACAAATCATTGTGGTGGAGTTTTGCCAAGCCAATTTTCTGTGTTCATTCATTATGTAGTTTTCACTTTATGAGCTGATTTAAACCGACCATGCTCCAACTGTACCAGTTGCATCCAAGATAGGAGCCTGATTTACACTTTGAAAATGTGAACTGCACCGTGGTTGCATTTCCAGGTGGAAGAGGTGCTGCAAAGAGAGGTCATTTGGCAGCACCCATAGACCTTATAGACAGGAGCTTGCAGGTTGCCTCTGCTTGCTTGCTCAAGCTGGTGAGTTGTTATTACTGAAGCAAAATTGTGATGTTCCCATGTGCTGCAGAAAAAGTGGTGCCTTCCAGGGAGAGAATAACAAGACAGCTCCAGCTGTGATTGACCCCGTGGGAAATTAGAAGGTTAGAAGGTAGAGTGGAATAAGCATCTATGAAAGGGGCATCTGGAAAAAGGGGTAGCAGAGGAGAGGAAATGGACACAGGGCATTAACATCTGCAGTCTGTGAAATGGCAACAGTGGACAGGCAGCATCTGTGGCCTGTGAGAAGAATAGGAAGAAAACAATGGAAAATTTTATACTTATTTAAATGTCCACATAAAACTCAGCTCAACAAAACTGTGCCTTCACCCAGGATGTCTGCAGGGGCAGTGTGAGATCGTGTGTCTTCACCAGCACAGAGACAACCATTAGGGAGGACAGCAATGGTTTTTAGTTTTTGTTCTTGGCTTTGGGGGTTTCTGTGGTTCTGAGGTTTCCCATGGTAAAGTGAGACATGTTTGGTAAAAAAATCACTTGATTCAAACACTTAACACACACTGCTAATAAACGTTATTAACCATAGCTATTTATTTTTTGGAAGTTAACCTGTTAGAAAAACTTTCCCATTTTCAGCCTTCCCAACCATTTTTCTCCTGGTGTCCCTGTGAGATCAGAATTTTTTGACTGTGGTAATGGGACTGAGTTTCACCTAAAGTATCTTTGCTCCAGTTACAAGCAAGGCAAATATGAGAGTGGAATTGCTGTCATGCAGTGCAGTTTCCACACTATTTTTGCAGTTCCTGTAAGTCTGTGTAATTACACAGACTTTGAGATGAGCCCCACATGTTCCTTCCTTGTTCATGTGAAAGATTTTCAGGCTTGTTGATGGTTATTACAATAATGCCATATTTACATGTTAAGAAATACCCATGATTTCTAAGAACACACAATTATTTACTCCATCATAAAGCTTATTTTTAAAGAAAAGCTGTTCTTCAAAGGGAAAATGGGCTGCCTTGTTGTTAATATAGCGGCATCCTTATTTTCCCACCTTGGTAAGCAAAAAATATCACCATACAGGTAATAGTCTTAACGTACAGAAATATGAAATCCAGGACTGATACATGGGCATGACTGAAAGCTGGGTTTGTAAAATTCTCTTATTTCATATTTGTACACTCATAGGATTAAGGAGATTTAAAACAGATCAACAGAGTCACATAAGAACAATTGTTGTAGCTTCTATCAGAACAGTATAATTGATATCCTCTTTAAAATTCTTTATGCTGCCAGAAGCAGAATGAAGAAGCCTTTGTGTAAAACCACACGGAATCACCTGTGCTAAGACTGTAAAGTGCTTGGAAGGGCAGCTGCTGGAGATGATGGAACCCTGTGTTTTCCAGCTTCTGTGAAATTCCAGGTAGATTTCTCCAGTGGTGAATAAGAATAGATCCCCTTGACAAGCTCTTTTATGTGGATAGCAACTAGGAGTGACAATTACTGTACTTGTTAATCTGAGTCACATTTTCAGTGGCCCACCTCTGGTGTTCCTGCTGGTACTGCAGTTCCCTTTCATGTAGTCAGAAGTTTGTATCCCATCATCATCTTTCTAGGGAGGTGATCACAATCCATCTGTTTGGGTATGTCCTTCCTCCAGGTGCATCCCTTGAGAGATTGTTATCTACATTTCAATGCCTCCTTCCCCCTTGCAGCTGTAAGCATCTTGAGCCACTAGATGCTTCCTAGAATCTCCCTTGCTTTTTGTATTTCCAAGAAGTCATCCTGGTGAGATATCCAGGAACTGAATGTGGTGCCGGGGTGTTACAAGTTCCCCAATAAGAAGACCGACTGCATTTTACAAGAGAATGGTTGTGCAAGGATGGGCAGGACAGATGGCTGAACCTGCAGAACGAGTTTCAGCCATAAATGCTCTGAACACCATAAACGTTCGGTGGCTTTTCTTTTTTTCTTTTTGAAAGCTGAAATATATTTGGGAAGTACTTGTTCAAACTACAGACTCAGTCAAATATTAACAAGTGGAAACTGAGCGGGGGGAAAAAAAGATACTTTGAAGGGCTCAAGCATGTGTGGGTTCTTGCTGTATTTGCCTAACTATAATCACTGGGGCCACACTTGCGACAGGCTGAAATGTTGCTGTGAATAGAAAGTATACCATAAGGGTTCTCAAATATGAAAGTGGGGCTGGAACAAAGAGCAGGCACCAGACAGACTTCCCCTGTTAACGATTGCTGGCCTGTCACCCTGGTGCCAGCAGTCTCAGAAATCCCGTCGGTGGCAGGCGGCACTACCTCGCCCAATGTGACGGGGTTGCTTTGAAACCCTGCCCACAGCTTCGCCGTGTTCCTCGCTACCGCCTCGTCCCGGGGGAATGAACTTTATCTCTCCGCTTTTAAGAGTGTTTGCTTTAAAGACGATTTACCACACTTGACAATTACCGAATTTCCTAAATTCAGCCCGAGGTATTGTTGTTGTTATGTATCTTGCGCCGTGCAAAGCAGTGCCTCGGCCACAGCACGCACAAGGTCACCATCTCTCAGTGTGCAGCAGGTTGCTCTCTATATATGCTGAAGGTCCTCCAAGGCTGTTTCCCCTGAAGTCCCGTGGTTTGGGACGTCTGTGGAGATACGAAAAACTTCTGACTGAAGAGCAGAAGAAAGCAAAGCTGCAACCCAAACTTGCAGGAGCATCAGCGCACCAGTGAGTTAGGACACCTCTGCCTGGTGTAGCAGGAACAAACATACAGCTGAAAATGCTCCAGAAAGAGTTTTCAACATTTTTTCTTTATTTCTTCTTCTTTTTCAAAATTTTTTTTTAACCATATTTTGATCCTGGTAATCAATGGGGTAGCATTTCCCAAACAATACATACAGATCAGAAATGAATGTGATCCATTTGGTGCTAACAGGATTTTCTTTCATTATGTCTTGTGGACTCATGCGTTACAGGAATGCTCTTCCTCTGCTCAAATGTAAGGCAATACAAGGAGTTATTGTTTCATTTATATTTTGTTGGGAAAACTACCAAAACCTTTATATTAGAATATTTGACTACAGAGTTAACAACATTTCCCTGGACTACTGCTTAATATAGTTTTATTATTTGCTTTCCATATGTTGGTTCTTTTAATCTGTTCTTATTAAGGTCTTCCATGTTTCAGTAATATTGTCGTTGTGTTTCTTTTGAAGAAGGCAAGTGTGTGTACTGAAAGATTAGATTATCCTGTTAAAAAAAAAATAGAGAGAAAGGGGAGAAATGTCTTCAAAATGAAGTACATCAAAAGTAAAAGTAGGTGACAAATGTTAATATTTGCACAGTGCTTCTGCTTTGATCCTGCATTTCTATTTTTTTAAGAGCTTGACGAATGTGTCCTGTGGTTTGGCTCAAACCTCTTTGCCTAGTGCTTTACTTGACCCACAATCCATTTGATCTTCCACTTGTTTTCCCTTCTGTCCAGGAGGCCTCTGGACTTGATAAAGGCTAGTTCTTATCTTCCACTTGCTGCTGTTCAGATAAATATTTTATAATTTTTGGTTGGGTTAAATTATTGTATCTGTTTGCTTAAGCAGTTTCTAAAGAGATATTCACTTTGCTGTTATTTCGGATGGTTCCCTTCCCATTTCCATGCCAGTAACAGCTATGTCAGATCAGAATCTGGTTCTAGATTGACTCTGGCACTAGATGGATGCTGGAGTGCCTGACTTGGATGGTAGGATGCCACTTCACTTCTACAGTACAATTTCCAGGCATGCTGAATCCAGTACCTGAGCTTACAAGTATTTAATGTACCAGACACTTTCAGGGGCTCTGGACTGGCCACAGAGAGTAAAATGCACATGCTTCTATGACCTCCAAACACCCGTCTCAGTCTACCTGCTGTGATCCCAACCCCAGTATTGTCTGCAGCATGTCTGATCTTCTGCTTCCACAACGCTGCTTGCACGATCCCAGTATTGTCCAGCTCAGTAAGAGCCATCTTACCACTCAAAAAGCCTGAGCAATCTGGAAGATGTGTCTCCAAACACGAATGCTGGCCATAAAAGTTGACGTGATTTACAGCCTGTTTTATAGCATCAGCTCCCTTATTCCCCCTCGAGAGCCCCTCCTCCCAAGAAAACATAAGCCACAAACCACAACTGAGGGAAGCATGCAGTTTTGAGCTGCCATTTCAGCCAAGTAGGCCAGGAGGTGCAGCATCTTCCAGCCATCCTCCTTGCCGGCCACTCCACCAGCTCCAGGCACAGGGGCACTTCTTATTTCTTCCTCAGGAGCTTTCTCCTGTCTTTAAAGCAATGGAGAATAAACCATAAATTGGAGTAGACTATGCCTGCTTATGTGTCAGTTTGGGGAGCACACCCCTACAGCCGAGTGTGCCCCCAAGCTAGTGCTGCCCCAGGGCTTTGGGTGCTGACAGGGAGGTTGATGTTTTTTGTGCTGCTCCCAGGTTCCAGGGCAGAGTGCATCTGTCAGGGCTCCTGTGTGCTGTGCATTTGTGTTTTGGAGACACGTTTAGGACATCATTTGCATTGCAGATGTGTGTCTCCTCTGCACTGCACTCAGCTTCTGTACCTAGAAAATGGTATTGACGCAGTGAGATCAATTCTGCTACCATTGCAAGAGACATGTATGTTTTGAATAAGTGTGAAGGTGAGGGAAGAAGGGAAGCTCACTTTTGGGAGCAACAATTACAGTGCCTTGGAGTGGTTAGCCAGGATGTTATAACAGTTAAAAGGCCTTTGCAGATACATTTCTTGTCTTTTATGGGAGGATAACACCCACAAGCTCTCCATGTGTTTCCCTCTCTTGCAGAATGCATGCCATCAATTGAGTGAAGAAGAGAAGGAATGCAGCAGAGCAGATCAAGGTTCAGATTTTCACAGGTACAATTGTCTGTCAATTAAAAAAAACAACAACAAACAAAGCACATAAAAAATTCTGAGAACGAGGAAAACTGCGATGATGGCACTCAGAGATTCAGAAAGAGCCTCACTAAGTAAACACTTCAACATCATAGCGGCCTCCTTTGTGTTTGTCTATCCCTTTCCATTCACTCATTTTTCATGCAGAGTTATTTCCTTTTGCACTTACAATTATGTGACTCCTTCGCCTGTCAACTTTGTATCTTCTAATACTTTACCCATAATAAGGCACTCTGCCTTTCCCGGGGTGGCAGCATACTTTCTTCTGGTAAGAATTATTTTGTTTTCTTAAAAAAAGGAAAACAAGAACAACAAAAAATCCACCCAAAAAACACCACCAGGATTTTGCACCTTTCTTATTTCAGGGAATATCTGCAGCCAGACCAGCTATTACTTTCCAAAACTGTTTTCACAGGCATTTCCTGAAGACAGATTATCAGATAAAATGCTGACTTTAGCCTTTTCTTTATCCTCTGCCTAGGGTATTATTTTATTGCTCTTGTTTTTGCAGTTTCTCTCTCTGGGTTTTACTGAAAGCACTTTTGCCAGTGCATGAGAGCTTTTGGTGTCACTGTCAAAGAAACTGTGTCTGTCTCCACTGGATAGATGTCCGAGGTTACTTTATGAATTATAGCCAAAAAAGTTAAACAACTAATCACAATTAAGGACTTAATTTGTTGATTTTTTTTTTTTTTTAAATACAGTCTTTTCAAGTATTCCTCTGCTTGGAGGATGTCTCTGATGGACAAAGTCTGCTGTAATGTAATATTTGTATATTCAGTCTGCAGGAATCCAAGTGGAGAGTAGAAATAACTAATTCTTGGTGCTATAGTCCTCTCCACTGGCTTTCCAGCCTCAGAATGTCAGAAATATTGTCAATCTACCTCTGAACAGGTCCAGTCAATCTTTAACTCTTCAGTTGCTTCTGAGGATGGAAGTCTGCAGCTTTTCCGCAACGGTTGTCAGCAACTGAATGCAAGAAGATGTATGAAGTTACTCCTTAAACACAGTGCTGCTTTGTGGGGAGTAAAACACCCAAATGACCCAAACCATGCAAAATGGGGGATGTAGAATGACACATTATAATATTAAATATTTTAGTACAAATACACTTTCTCACCGCCTCAGTAGCCTTTTCTTATGCTTTCTCCACACACTGTGACGTTGATATGCAAATTTCCTTGCATTTCCTGAAGAGAAGACCAGGCATAATTCTTGTGCCAGGACAGTGGTGCAGTCAGCAATAATTGCTTGATTTGCATGAAGATCGAATACATCATTGCTAAAGGGAAGGGTGTACACGAGGTTGAGCTCCAAAAGGCAGCCTCTCCAAGGAGATCCTCTTCTTCTTGGGCAAATGACCTTCTGCATTTTGTCTCTGAACTACAAGCTAATGGAAAATGTGTTATGTAGAAAATGAGCAATTTTGAGTAACATCCGAATATCTCGATCCCAAGGGAGGGAATTCATCCCACTTGCTTGAAAGTTAGATGATTCATTTCAGCTAATTGTCCTGATTAGCTGATGGCCATAGAGATTTAATAGCAAGGAATGATGTAACCTAGTTTAGTCTGGACACTTATGCGAGGCAGAAAAGTACAGTGAAGTATGCAGTGAGAAGAAGAGGATCAGGCATCTCTCTGAAGATCACCCTCTGAAGTGCTCATGCTGTCATGCCTGCACTACTGCTTCTACTTAGCACTGGCATTTTGTTACCTTCTCCGCAAGCAAACTGGCATCCCAACACTTCAAATTTCATTGCAGTCCTGATTGCCCTAGTTCTGGCTATGATGTTGCTTGTGTAGTTCTGTAAGTGCGTGTGCGGGTTGACCAACTCCATGGAGACAGACTACATGGTTGGTGTGTGAGAAGTATTCCTGTGCTTCTGTGTGGTTATTTTTCTCCTCTGGATCTCCTATTTCAGGCCAAGCATGGCCCTGCTTGGTGTGGAGGTTGCCAGCATCTCAGACAGAGCCTAACCCAGGGGGACAACGCCAGGTGTGGCCATCACAAAAGACCCCTGAGTCTGTGCTCATGTTCACTGGATCTTCTAGACACTGTGCAAGATGGGGAAAGTCTGTCTTTTGCTTTTGTACTCACAGAAGCGTGAGCGGCTTTTTGCCTTGGCATGAGCAGAGCCAGGAAGCCTCCAGGGAGGATGGAATAGCAAGAGGAAAAGGCTGCACAGCAGGGTGTAGAATGGAAACTTTTATAAGTTCAGGTGGTTCAGCGTTGTTATAACACCTGTCAAGGGTAGGAAGCAATACCTTGACCCTTCCCTAGCACCGCTCAGCCAGGTGCTGATACAGTGATGGATGTTACTTACACAGGGATAAGGGGGAGGCAGGAGGAGGGGCTCATTCTTTCCAGAGAAATAAGTTAGGAAAAAGGTGCAGATTTAGCAGGTCTGGAAATGCTGTATGAAAACATGTTGGAAATCACGTTAGGAGGAGGCAAATGAGTACAGCTTAAAAATAGGCAAACAAGCAAAGCTAATCTAAAAGCCCAGACTTGAACCAAGCTTTCAGTTGGGTTTTTTTTTTTAACATTAAGTTTGTATGTGCATACATATATTACATGAACAATTTTCCAGTTTAAGGAAGGGAGCCATTGCTGGATCTGACCAGAATTGGCTTGCAAGGTGTAACACCATTAAATGTTCAGGCAAGATTTGTAGCCTGCCTCAAGATGGGAAATACTGAAAATTGCATGAGAACTTGTTATTTTTAGTTCCATTTCGTTCCATTTTGGAGACACAAGAGATTTATCTTGATCCAGCAAGACAAGTAGCTGTGTCTGACTTTTATATGTGTGAATAGCTGCTTTATTTTTGTGCAACTAATGCAGAGACTCAGCGTTACAGCAAGTGTTACACAGGTAGATAACCCACAAAATCCTTCCTTTTTGAGATCCTGTTAGGTATCCAGGTGTTTGTGAAACATCCCGAATGAGGCCAATGCCACCATCTTGTGAAATTTGTTCTCACCTCAAGCTGCCTGGGTTCACCTTTTTCCCAATAAGATGTCACTAATGAAAGTTATGCAAGTAAAACTAATAATTTTAGTTTAATACCACCCTCTCATGTATAGCTTGTTATTGTCTTCAAACAATTAATTGATAAGCAGCAGGGCTGTCTGAACCTTGTGCAGTATTTGAGGAACCTGCACATTAGCATTAATCATAGATTGATCAAAGCAAATCTTAAAAGGGATGGGGAAAGACATAATGTTCTGCCTGTCCCTTCTGATATTAGAGTTTCTCTTTCTGCTTGATGTCAAATACAGCAGGCTTGTTTTTTATTGCCCATGGCAGTGTCCATCACCAGCACATCCACCTTTTATGCTCTTGCCCTTCCCAGAATTTGCCAAAGTGGTGGCATGCGGGGCAGGATGTCTGCTCTTGTGCTCACAAAGTGGAGCCATAGGATGCTGGAGTCCTCTGTGCTCTGACATTCCTCTTTGCCCCCTCATCTTCCACTTGCTGCCTCCTGTTGCATTTGGTGCCAAGCAGCTCAAATCACCTTCATTTCCCAATCTGAGTTATAAAACTTTCCTCTTCCAGTTGACCATCTGCTCAGAAATGAGTGAACCAGTTCTGCCAAAGAGGAAGTGGTGGAGGCTGTATGTGAAGGTCCTGGGCAATGTGTGGCTTTTATTCAAGGCTCCTGTAACCCACTCAGGAAAATGGTCATCATGGCCTTTATTTTGGTCATTAGAATGACCACAGACAAAATGCAATTTGCCACAGCTCTTTCTGCTTTGTGCATGAGAGCTCTGGGACTCTGGTATTCTGCCTTGCTTAGCTCTCCCATGCTCTTAAACAACAATATACTATTTCAAGAAAAAACTGAGGCTTTTTTTTTTTCCCCCAGAAATATGTCTGAAAATCTCCAGGAGGCCCTCTTGGTTTTAACCCATCACACCCTGTAGAGCCAGAGTTTTTCTACTGAGAGCAATTAAGGAGATTTTCTCTCTGCTTTGTTTCTCTCTTGCGTTCTCCCACATCCTCCATTTTCTCTCTTGTATTACTACCTTAAACAACACCTTTTTGGAAAGCATACCCTTTTGAGAGGTGCTTTGTTAAAAAGCAAAACAAAAACACAAACCCAACAGCAAATAACAAACTTCCCTGAAATTCCCACAGAAACAAGTAAGACAGCTTTGAAATTGTAAAGCACTTGCACACAGTGGGTGCCACTGAGCCCAGATGTTACAGCCCTGGGAAACCACAAGTGCCCTCCAGTTGCCCTGCTGACTTTTTTTTCAACTTGCATTTGATGCTCTTCCATTGAGCCCCAAGGTTTCCAGGCTCAGGTACCAACATCCACAGCAACCTGCTGACTGGCAGTGAAAGACCCAAGTGCATACAGAAATAATGTTCTCTCTGCTTCCCCCTGCATGTCTTGGTACCTTAAAAGGGCTCCCAAGGGAGGTGGCTAAAATGGGAAAGGTGCATTAGACACCCTGTGCTCATAAGTGCGTAGACAAAGGAAAGCTCAGAAAGGCCCCGCTGAGCTGGAGCAACTGGCATATATGAGGACGAGGGATTTTTTCCAAAAACCAGGAGTTGCTGCTCCTCCTCCCTCAACCCTCATGACCTTTCTGGGAAGAAAAAATGTAAGTGTCCCACCTGCATAGTGGCACATGCCCTTAGCTAACCCTCAGACCTTTTTGCAGGCAGAGGACAGCTGAGCTCTCCCATTCCAGGCAAGATCCTGGAACTCCCTCTCTCCCTGTGTCTTGACTACCAGATAATTTATCTTGTGGTAGGTGCCATCAAAATAACCATGTCATGAAAAAGTGTCCTCCTTGCACTGGTCATTGATCATGAAGGACAGACAGATGAGGGGAAAGGGAAAAAAAAACCCATGTAGTCCTTTCTCATTTCCTTTTAAAATTGTTCATGACTCTTAATGTTACAGCCTCAGCAAGTATTTGGAGACTGTGTTTATAATCTAATCTTTGGAAGGATGTTAGGACTACTGGATTTATTATATCATTGCTTCTAGAGGAATTTCTGTATTTTAAGCTGTCCTCTGGGCCCAGAGCTGTATAAAGTGTTCACACACTTTCATTGTTTTCTGGTTAGTATGAATATCTATTAATTTTTTTTAATGTCCTGCCACATCTGTGGTGCTGATATCACAGGACCGACTTCTCCTGTCAGATACTCCTGGGTAAACCAGCTTGTGCGAGTATCTTGCAGCACATGCAATTTGTGTGGAGGGAATTGTGTATGACCTCCTTTGCATTGTCCTACCAATGACCCCTTCTGTAATCAGGCAGAAATCATGCTCCTGAAGAGTGGGAGGTATTACTGCTTCCATGCTGATGTGTTCCTGGGCCCCTGCTGCACAGACATTGCCAACAGTAACAAATTGCTCTGAGTTATGTGCAGTGGTTTAGTGATGCGGACTGGTTATTTATTAGAGAGGGAGCTGAGACATCAGCAAAGGGCAAAAGAGTGAATTAAAGAAAAATCCCCAATCAAATGAAATGAAGCTGCCTCATCATGCAGGCTTCTTGCAAAGCTGCTCTCTCTTCTGGATCACACCTTGTTTATATAATAGGGGGATCACATGCAGAGGTTTGAAAGTAAGCCCCTTAAAATAAAGGAATGTCCCCAAAGGCTGTGGATAAAGGTGGCAGAGTTGGACTAAACTGCATTTCCGGAGGTGGCAAATTAGTGATTTATTGTTTCGTTGGTCACAGTTTCCAAAGCACAAACCTGGCTGTGATATTAATTGCCTTGTTCAGTGGCACCTTTTGAAGATATATGATAAAGCTAAGGGACCTCTGTCCATGCATATAGAAAGAGAAGGCAGCTCCAGAAGAGTGAGGGTCCTGTTTGGTGAGAGCCAGATCAATGGAGGTCACTGAAGCAGCATTCATTACCAAGAAAGCCCTGTGCTTGTTTTGAGTAGGAAAAGAAACTTCTAAGTTTGACACCACAGGTCTATAATGTGGACATTCCAAAAACAGGAGAAGAACTCTTTATGTTGATTCTTTAATGGTGGCATTGATGTGCAAAAGTGATGCCATCGGACTATCAGTATGCAAACATAATTAAGTTTCACCCTCATCAATTGAATTCAGTTTGCCTGGAATAGGTTTCTTGCTCTTTTTCTTCCCTTCAGTTACTTAGTGGTCACCCATATTAACACTCAGTACATTTGCCTGATGCAAGGCCCTGAAGGGCTGGAGGTGCTCTGGAGAGGAAACTGTCAGCTCCTGGGTGCAAAGGACTTCAGTCAGAATGAGATGTGACAGCAATGTGACCCAGACCTGGAAAGATCTGGAACAGAGAAATGGGTGGGAAGGGGGTTGATGCAAACTATGGGACAAAAAGCAGGCCTGAATAAGTGAATAAGTGCCTCTCACTTCCTGGGCCCCTGACTCATCACCAGAGAGATTTGTGCTTGTCTGATGCACCAGTGAAGTTAAATGTGTTTTTCAGCAACTGTGACACATGTCCCTGGGAACAGAGACCCAAGGAACGGGTGCTGTTTGCTAAAGTTATCCCTCCAAAATCATGTGGCACACTGGAGAAGTGACTTCCCTCAGGCTTTTTCCATGAAGAGAGAGAACTAAAGTAGACAGTCACATTTATAATTTGATGTTGATCTATGAGTTCTGCTGTGAAAAAAATAAATCTGACCTTAATGGTGGCTACAAGTTGCATTTGGGTCTACCTAACCACTGCAGGAATTATGTCTTCTGGATAAGGGCTTGAAGTAAAAGAGGGGATTGACTTGGTTCAGGTTGAATCAGCTCCTTCCCAACAAAAACACTGTGCCAAAACCCTGGGAATCAGTGAGGCTTTCAGTTACCAGCTTTGGAGGAGCTGAGGGCTGTACCTGCAAGGATTTGCCTCTGAGACTGCAAAGCCATACATTGCTCACCTGTTGGCTACCTGTATGCAAGGCAGGGTCTGTGCATGCCTTCCATGGGGACAGCAGACCTCTTACTTGTGAAATTGTTTGTTCTGTAAAAATAGAAATAATTATTTTTGTTATTTTAATTATGGAGTTCTTAAATACAGGATTATCTTTCTTTTCGTCTTTCTCTTCATCTTTCTGTTTTTTTAAAATGTTTATTCCATTATATTTTTTGCTGAGTAGTGCAATAAGTGGACCCTTTTGATTTACCTCCTTTTGCGTCTCCCTGGTGTTTCAACATTTCCTCAGCTTTGGAGGCTTACTGACCAGTTAAAGCAAAAATAGGTGGATCCTGGATCTGTTTCACTCACCAGAAAAGAAATGTCTGGGGAGGAGGGCAGAAAACTTTTCCTAGTGATTTACAATGACAGCTCCCAAAATCACATGAAAAAAAATCTGGTGAGACCTGAAAACTAAAAATAACATTGAAAGTCCAGCTCACCCTTGAGACAGTACTTCTGTAATTTGGCCACGTAGAGCAGCAATGCTTAAGATGCTTCTCACCACCTTGCAAACATGTAGTGAAAATTTACGGCAAACTGCAGCATTTCCAGTCCAACATAATGGACTTTAATGCTTTTTTTATAGACATCACTAACAATGAGTCTATATCCACCCAAAACCCTAAAGCCAAATCAGCTTTGAGATGGAAAAGAGGAATTTAATTTTTCCTCACTTTCACTGCTGAGACAGACAACCTTCCTCCCTTATGAGGTAATTTAATTTTCACATTACGCTTTATGGGATATCCTTTATTTACCTAATGTTTTCCTGTCAAGTCTTTTCAGACTATGAATCTTGTATATTTTATATACACAAAGGTGACTTTTCCTTCCTTTAATGACCGTGGCTTATCAGTGCAGGCAACCGATACTGGACTCATAAATATGTCACTCTTGGGTTTGTGGCAGCCCCTTCTCTGCCATGAGCCCATTCCTTGCTGCTTGCTCCTCCCTCCAGCTCACTGCACATCCATGGTCTGCTCATCCCCTTGGTGCTGTTGGACTCACCATTGGCTGGTATAAATAAATCACTGATTCAAGCTATAGGTGAAAATCATTGTGAAAGGAGCACACAGAGGAATGCAATACAAGGTCAGCGGAGCCAGCGCCTTCCGACTCCAATTAAATATTTCCTGTAAGTCAGTGCCAATTTTGCATCTTGTAAGAACATTTGAAAGCAGGAGCTTGAACTCTACGGGACCCTCTCGCCTCGAAACCTGTTTCCTGTTTAACAAGATTTAACAAGTACAACCAAACATGCGCCATCAGCAACAAAAGTCATTGTAAACGGCTCCAATGTGCAAAGGTGCTGGGTTTCCTCTCGGCCCCGAACGCCGACCGACCCTGTCAGGCAGTCACAGGGTGGCTACAGCACAGTGGAGCAGTGCCCTGGTGCCACAGGACTGGAGCAGGCTCAGCCCTTTTTGCTGAGAGAGGTGGAAGGAAAGAGGGAAAAGACATCCTTTTCAAAAGGGGTCAGATCTTGTTGGGTGAAAGCTTCAAGACTTGGTGTTACTGCCCCAGGGGTTTTCTGCAAAGGATGGAATAACATCTGCTCTCTGCTGTCTGCCTTTTCAGCTGGAAACAGAGCCTTGCTGCTGCACGATGCCTTGAAGACATCTCTGTAGTCAAAGACATCCCTGTGGTTCCTGGAACAGGCTGTAGCCCTGGCTAAGCTCCCACTCCAGGCAAAAAAAAAGATGCCCAAATCAGAGATAAGCAAAATACAGCTTTTGGTTTTGCAATCAAGTATGGGGAAAGAGGTCATGAGAGCCCCAAAATTTAGGGAGTCCTTCTAGTTGTAAATGGAAGGGGGGCACTGAAAACATACTCACTGGGGCCACGCACTGAGAGCACTGGCCTGCTTTCCAGAGAGCTATACAGTGGCAGGAGACATCTACAGATGTGTGCATATACACATAAAAATATATATATACACCATTCTTATATGTAAGATACACATGAATGAAAAAAATGTGTGTGCTTATATATCTACATACATTTAAGTGTAGTAAATTTCTGTGCACTATGCATATAACTCATACTAAAAACTTTTGTAGCACACTCTCTGTATTGCTCTCCCCAGTTCAAAAAGCCTGGGACTTGGGATGAATCCTCTGGTGCTCCAGAGATAACAACAATAACAATAACAGGGGCAACAATCCCACCAGTTTACTGAAAACCATAGTATGTCATCCTACACCAAAAAATATATGTCTGACCAAAGTTTCCAAGTGCATAGCCCATGAACTGCCTCTCATCTGCAATCCGCTACTCTTTTCACCTGTGCCATCCCTACAGTCACCAACAACAGGGGCAAAGTCTGTGAATAAAAGGAGGACATGGGTGGAAAAGAGCAAAAAAATGAAGTGCAACCTAATGTGATGGAGAGAGCTCTGTCCTCAGCGTTGCTCACACACTGATAATGACATTTCAGCCACAGATGTTAAAATGAGACTAGTTTTCTTTAAGGAGATCATGAACTTGATACATACAATACATTAAAAACAATTTTCTCATTGTTAGGGAGTAGGAAAAGCTTGGGAATTTGATACAGGCCTCTCAGCTATAGGCTAAGCGGGCTATCCTTTATTTGAAATCCATCATTATGGGACATAACTCAAGTTCAGGGAGGACAACACTTTGGTGAAGTCTTCTAGGTCTTTTCATAGACTCCCTGGGCCCTGCTTAGACAGGAGCCAGATCTGCCCTCTCTGCCTGCAGGAACACATAGTGTCAAAACAGTAAGCCCATGCTCCAAAGGAAGATCTCCACAAGGTTCTCACCACCCAAAGCAGAGATGTGCTGTGTCCCTGCCTTGGGGCTGAGGAATGGACAGCCCCTCGGGTCCTCTGGGTTGGTCTTCTTGCCTCTGTGAGCTGCCTTCACCACCATGGCTTGAGGCAGTTCCCATGTGCCATGTCCCAGGATCAGCCTCTCTGGTGCCTGTGTGAACAGGCATCTAGATAGCTTCATCCTAAACGGACTCCAATTCATTCTTGGTGTGAAAGCAGGACATTGTATGATGCTCTGCTGACTTCAGCGAGGCCATTCATTCCCTCTGTCTTATCACAGCACAGGGGCAGAAGTGCAGTGTTCTGGGATCTTGGGATCTGGCAAAGCAAGCACGAGTTTTGGGCACTTCTCCAGGGGAGGAGCATGCAGGAGGAAGGCAAGACTCCTGCTTGTGAAGTCTAGCATTTAACCAGGCAGCTTGGAGGAGACCTCACAAAGTGCCCATGTGCAAAACAGTGGCACAGGGGAAGACCACACATCATCCTTAGAAGGGCTCTGATTCACAGGATAACAGACACACTTGGGCACCATTAAATCAGGACAGCTCCCGTAAGCTGAATCTGAGGTGGCTCACTTGGTGTTGGATGCTGGAGATAGCCTCTGAAGGAAGGAGCTCCCAGCTTGAGGAGCCTGATGTCTCCCTAAGTAATGTACAGACAAAATAAAGAAGGAAAAAAGCTGTAATGTATTTTCCTTGTATGGATGGGAAACTGAGGCATGCTGCAATCCTGTTCTCCAAGGGTGTGACTTGGATTTGTACGAGGTCTCTGGAGCACAGCTGGGCATTAAAATCAGAAACTGTGTCTTACGTCTGTGCTCAGGAGGAGGAGGGGGGCGATGAGTTGACTGGCAAACATTTCCAGACAGACGGTGGAGTGGATTAGTACAAAAGAGGATGCAGATCTCGGCCATTCAGCTGCCAGCAGAAAGGAGGGGGAGTGTGGTTAGGCAGCTGGTGGAGAAACAGGTGCGGAGAAGGTTTCCTGATAGCTGTGCTGTCATCCTTCTTTGAACCCTCAGCTCCTCAGTAAATCTTCCCTCTTGGAACTCTCTCATCAAAGTTTCATTTCCTCGCGTTCCTAAAATAGTTCTTGATAAGCAACTTGTCGTGCTGGTAAAGCCCTTTTGGTTGTTTTCCTAGAAATCTATTTTCATGTTTTCTCACTGGGCTTCAGCTGCTTGTATTCCCATTTGGAAAAAAAAATAAAGGTGAATAAAAATACAGCCAAGGCTTAACATAACAAGAAGGCGAAATGTTTATGTTTAGTAGCACAGCAGGACCTTGCATGTCAACTGAATTTCCAAGCAATGACATAAAATTATAGTGGTAGAGTTTGCACCTAACCAGAGGGGGAAGAAAATACGCAAATATCTTTTTATTTTGCATGTAAAATATCTGCAGGAAATACATACTTTTCACTTTCAATAGCTTCTTGTAGGCCATTTTGTCTTCACATTGAAGTCAAAGACGGAATAAAGCAGAGGTGGTCAAGCTGTGGTTTCAAGGCCCAAGGTGAGCCCTTGTGCAAGGCAAATGCTCTTTCTGTGCTCAGCTCGGAGATGCTCTGGGGGCTGCGCTGGCACAGGGCTCCTGGGCAATCCCAGGTGATGGGGGAAGCAAACTAGCAGAGCAGATTGAGTCTAACATGGCTAAATTACATTGTAACCCAGTCCACATCCAAATCATCCCCTAAATCATCACAGGAAAGTAGTGGGGAATACCTGTTAACCCCAAACAGTGAATTTTTGCCAAAACTCCTCCCTCAGCATTCTGATGCCCACGGCATTGTGTTGTCCCAGAGCTCTCATCTGGAAAAGTTTTTGACACACATGAAAACTTCCCTGGGGGAAAGTTGGCCATCCTGCTTTGTAGGGCAGGAGTTTTCAGAGACTCATAACAATGTGGGAACCGAGGACTATTACAGGAATGGGGGAGATGGAGGGATGAAAAAGATTCTGGGTGGAGAAGCTTGGTTGTATGTGGTCTTTTCAGGTCAACTAGCTACCATTCCTTGGGGCAAGTGCAGAAGTCTCTGTATAAAAGACAACAGTAAGAGAACGAGAGGTGATTTTATTGACATGACACCAGAAAAAGGATAAAGAGTTTGATCTGGAATGATTGAGATGCACTATGGTAGAAGAGCGGATTGTCTGATGAGAACATCCAGGGAAAGAGTCATTTGTCTTTGAGCTCTGATAAGTTTTGAAAATTATGAGGACCAGGAAAATAGTTATCAAAACTGTTGGTTTTTCTTAAGGATGATTTTTAGCTTATTTTGGGAGTCTATCAACAAATGAAATATCTAGTGCCAAATCTACGTTTGTCATTACAGAATTTGTTTTCACATGATTTGCCAGAGCTGTTTCATAGGGTGAGAAAGGGAGAATGGAAATTATGCTTAAAGTGACCTGCTAGTCTGGAGCCCTCAGAACAATTTATCCAGCCTGTTCCCTAGTCCCCGGTAGCTTTTTTTTTCCTCTGGGAATCTTTTGATACCCCAGATGATCTGTTCTGGTGTTGCAACCTGCCCACATCTGCCATTTTTTTCAAGGCTCCTTTTTCTCAGACACAGAGCTGCCAGGAAGATGTTTCCACTTCCCCAAAGGATCAACTTTTCCAGTGCTGATTCTCTAACCACTCCGGAGGCCCGCACCTTTTTTTTGCAGGTGACAGGCAAGGGACATGTTTGTGCACATGTGCAGCAGGTCTGGAGCAACTCAGTGTTTCCAGGAAGCACAGGAGGGTCTGTGTGGGTCTTACAGCTCCCTGAGGAAGGGGAGGCAGTGCCCAGACCTCTGCTCCTACTGCAGGAAGATACAGGACTTTTCTGAATGGAGACGTGGAAAGAAGTTCACAAGTTTTAACAATATTCCTAAATAAATAGGTCATCACAGTGTATCTACCCCATAACAAACAGCATATTTCTGTTTGACTTTCGTGTATTTCTTCCCACTCAAGTCTGACACAAACAAAAAACACTGCCCCCAGCTTTGCCCAGAGGTGACCTCTGGGCAATAATCTCAGAAGTACCCAAACTGCACACACCCTAAACACAGACACACATTTTTCTAGAGTCAAGAAGTCTTTTGTGTGGGTTTGAAGCAACTTAGAGGCATTTGGGGGGGGATTCAACCAGGAACCAAGACAGTAATTCCTCTCCTGTACATCAGATGTTAAAAAAATAGCCCGGTACCCTGCTTCACCCTCCATGCACAATTGCTCTATAACAAAAAGCCTTGTTTCCCTGGGATCCAAGAGATCCACCATCCCATAGATTGTACTAGAAAATCACGTTCATTTGGCCTGGCTACAAACTCTGGATCAAATCACTGTCTCATGTGGGTTAATGGTAGCTTCTCATTGTTTCTCAGAGTTTCTCATTGAGTCCCATAGCAGCACAAGAAGGCTGCACCCTGAAATGCACGTAGGAGTGATATTTATATTATTTTAGAATTTAAACATTTCAATATGGAATATTTTAGCATCAATCCTGTATAATTTTCCAATTTACTGAAGACAGGTTCCCTAGTGATGTGAGGGGCTCCTCTCTGGTGCTTGAATACCATTAAGAATATTTGTTCCCACTCGTCTTAACCTTATTAATTGCAGCAAATTCGTTTTAAATAGTGGATTAGGAAGGCCTGCAGAAAAGAATCACTTTTTTGTATATATCCCACACATTAAACATGCAGAATGAAGAAAATTGAGAGTCATCAAAGCACAATTTCCAAACAGACTTGCATCATTAAAAAGACATTTGGCTTCGTAGTTCAAGGTTAAGTTTGTTCCCAGAAGATGAGGTAATTTAGTAAAATAATAAAGCTCCCATTAAACAAACCCTGTAATAGAACTGAGCCTTAGCGGCTGCAAAGGAAGGAAACTGTAACTTCTGTCAAAGCACAGGGATGAGATTAGCGTTAATAAAGCATTCCTCACAGAGCAGAATGATAGTAGATGGGGGAAGGCACATCCAAATAGCTCTCATTTCCACAGCATTTCCTCTCAGATATGGGCTTTTTAATTAGCCATTGGAAAGAAAACTGAAAGTGTACTTTCTCCTTCTCAGTTTCTCCCTGGCTATTAATCTCTGTGCTGAAAACAGTGCCACCAGTCCATCTTATTGTTATTAGCTAGTGGAGACATAAAAGAGCTACATTCATAGTCCTTATCGCAGCCCAGAGGTATTTCCTTTGTGTTATGAGGAGTATTTTGATTAGTTTTGACTGTGTCTGCAGGGAAGACACAGTTTATATTTTCCACAGCTAGAATAATTTTTAGAAATATAAAGACTCGTTCCAGCACTCGCCAGTATTTATTGGTGGGGTTTAGTGATTGAAAGAGCCACATTCATTGCTGAGCCACAGTCATTCCTTTTTTAACTCCTCTTGGTTTCATGACTAAGTTTGGGGCAAAACATTGTTAGTGGATTGTTCCTGGAGTAGGTCGCTGATTTTTAATGAATAATTTGTTTGAGAAATGCAACTTTTCTCCCCTGTGACCACACAGTCCACTGGCAGATGTAGATAATCACACATTTGCAGAGCCACTGAGGTATTCTGTTGGGAAGGATCTCAGAGGGATATCAAATCCTTTTTTTCCCACATCTTGCCTCCTCTTCAGATGTTTAACCTCCTTTTAAGAGCCCAGGTGATGGCAGTTCTCCAGTTATCTCTGGTGGATATTTAGTGTTGCCTGTACCTTCCATCTGCCAATGGAGACAAACTATTCCTTTTCTCTTTGCAGCAGCCTGGTTTGTATATTTGAAGTCTATTACCTGAAGACTCACTTACTTTTTCCTTCATTCCGTGAAATTCTTGATTTCATTGCAGACAACGCAGCAGGTGGGACCTGGGGCCAGTTTGAGATGGTTGCCACTGGCAGATGCTCTCAGTCCTGCTTGTGCTCCATGCTCCCCCCGAGTCAGGGTGGTAGAGGGGGCACCACACAGAGCAACGTGCTGGGTGGGAGCTACTCTGCCCTCCCCATTTCCCACACACAGCCCAGGGCACAAGCACAGGCAGACTAGCAGTCACGGTACTTTTGCTTTCCAGTAGGAAAAACTCCCTGGTAAATCTGGTCATGGCAATTCAGGATGATGCAGCTCTGTGGTTCCCTGTGGAACCAACAGAGGGGAAGGAAAGAGTAATGTACTAATGTACTCCTTCCCCACTGCAGAAAGGTGTAGTGGCTGGGCTGACAGCTCCCAGATAAGAGCCATGACAGCACTCGAAAAAAGATTTGCAACGAACATTGCTGCTCACTTGTTCCTAAGGTCTCATCAAAGAGAGACAAAAAGGATTACAGTGCTTCCCAGGTGAACAGGTTTTGCTTGAGGGAACTGACGGGAAGTGTAACCCACTTTTGGGTATAACAGGAGTAATACACACTTACACTTTCCTTATTGAGGATGCTAATTTTGCATGACTAAACCAGCTGAGGAAACCAGATTTTAAAAAATCAAGTGCTGGCAAAGCTCCTGCTGACTCAAGGTAACTCAGGACTGCATTCTACTTTGGTTTATCTTTTGTTTCACTCACAAACCTGAAGCGAACAGAAAGTTTAAGAGTGCTAACTGGGGATCATTAAATGTCCTTAAATAATTTAATGGTGACCTCTATGGTTTTGTATGTTGTAAATGAAAAAAAAAAAAAGCCACACCAGGGTAACAATGGCGAATGGCCCCTTGATTCATGGATTCCTATTACTTCAGACATTTCCTACTCTGGCAAACCAGGAATATGGCTCCAGATGAAGGATCAGGGTACACTTCACTGTGAATTTATTTTCTGGCACTGTTGTTATGCCGTCCAAGTGTTTTTGCTCTCCATAGTTGTATTACCCAAACCAGGCAGGTCAGAGTTTTGCCTACTGAAGTGACATGGGCATATGCACAGCAGACCCAGCTCTGCTCTACCATCTGAGCCATTGCAACGTCTCACAAGTGGTAGCAGCTACACAGGAGCATCAGAGAGGAAACATTCTGCACTTTGGGTCTGTGGAGACAGCTGTCAGCACCCACAGCTGACATTGACACCCAGGAACTCAGGTACCAGGTGCATGAACCACCGTGCTTCTCTTTGACTCCCTGTATCTCCAGTCTCAATAGGGCATGCAAGAACAATGCTCCCGATGTAGAGGCATTTAGATACAGCTAACTGTATTTCTGGAAGGAATGGAGCAGATTCCTTCCACTGTTATAGCATGTGCCTCAGAAAAGTCTTTGTCTACTGCAGAAATCTCCCTGCGCCCTGTTATCAAGGGAGCAATAAAAAAGGTATCCAAAAAATGTGGCAACAGTGCATAGTCAACAGTGCTTGAAATCAAAACAAAGTCTTCAGGGAGCAAAACAAGTTTCCCACTCTGGAAAAATTCCTGATCCCCAGTTTCCCAAAATGCCATGGCAAAACATAATTATCATGGCTCTTCCTATCCCTAGCATGTGTCATTGAAATGGCCTGAATGAAGTTGTTATTTGTAGTGCATAGCTCATCCAAAGCCTCTATCAATGAAATCACTTAATTGCTTTCTTTGGGATATTCTTCAGTTGGCTCTTATGTAGTAGTTTTCCTTGTCAAGGCAATGATCTTGTGACTCACTGTCATGAGGGAAGCTTTTCCTTCCTGCCAGCCCTGATTGTAATCCACTCACTCCTGAGTCTCTTCTTGCTCCTACAGATGGGAGGACACCTCCTGACTTCATTGCTACATTCAGGAACACATCAGAAATTATTGTATTCAAATGAGGGTATTGAGGTAAGGCTCCTAAGAGAAGCTGCAGGATGGAGGTAATGATAGATAAACTTTCTTATGCCGTTCATTAATATTGAATAATTTATTTGATAACTATTTGGGAAGTATTTCTAGGCTTGATTTCAAGCAGAGAGTTGCCTGTTGCATCTTTCATAAATTCAGCCCTTGCCAGAGACTACCCCAGGCTTGAGCCATTCTGCCAGGTGACCTAATTTAGGAACCTCATTCGTAAGTGTGGGTTTCCATCTATTTCTCTCATTTAGTGTAAAACAGATACTTTAAGCTCTGTGAATGTAAAAAGTGTGTTCCTGAATGAGGGCTGGCATGAGCAAGCTCCCTTAAAATCCTGAAAATTAGCTGTTAAACTGATTCCATTACTAGATTCTCTGTCCAACAAAGCACTGCTAAAATTCAGCTTGCTTCAATTCATGCTGGAGACATTTAGATTCCAAGGAATTTAAAATGTTGGGGATAATAACCAGCACTTTTTTTGGGGAGGTTTCTCTTAGTGCCTGCTGCTGGCAGCTCTCAGGGATGGGATGTGAGATGAGGGAGGTCTTCAAGGATGCAGTGCAGCATTTCTCTTCTTACTGCAGATTTTTCAGGTCTCACTTTCTCCGTGCTCTACTCTGTCTTTTTACCTTCTTTCCTTCTGGCTCTTCTCCTCCTCACCAGGCACTGAGGCTGTGTAACATCTCCCACCCTTCATAAGAAGCCCAGAATATTGGGTTATAAAATGCGGTGTTCACTTCAGGTGGGCAGTCAAGCTGAAGCACAGCTTCTGGAGGACGTGTGCTGTTTTGGTTTATAGTGAATTTTATGCAATGAAGCTCATGAAGTCTCTCCATCATGGCTGCTTCCCCATGGCCAGGCAGTTCCAGCAAACCAAAGGGAGTGGTAGTACCACTTGTGAAACTACCAAAACAGCCTTCAGCTCTTGCTCTGTCAAAGTTTGCTGTCTTTGCCAGCTACCAGAGCTTATTCTGCTGCATTCCTATTAAAAGACAAAAAAAAGAAAAAAAAAAGATCCACGAGGATTTATTCTTTTTATGGGGTTGACACAATCTATCGGTCCAAGAACCAACTTTACAAGAGGTGCGTGATGCACACCCACCTCAGTGGTGGTGGAACAGAGCCCAGCAAAGCTCTGCAGGGTGCAGATGAAACATTCCCTGGCTCAGGGTGAGACAAAAAGGTGATAAACAGCAGCACCTGGGGAATATCCCCCTTCCCACCTACCGCCACCACCTTCTTTCTTTCTGGAAAACACAAACAACCCAACCCAATTTGCATTTTCATAGCTGGGAGTGATTGCTAAATTAATGAGCACTGCTATTTATATCTAAATAATCACAGTCCTAAACAACTGCTTGGAGGCATCAGTACGGAAGGTAAGATCCTGGGCTATGATTTGATCAGATTCAGGCAGCACTTGTCATCAGAAGGAGGAAAATACATCCCAACTACAGAAAAAAAAATCCCATAAAAAAACTTTTAAAAAAATTCATACAATCTGAGGGAAACTGGAAGAAGAAAGTTATGGGAGCAGTGTATACAGACTTGGCTTGCTTACTAGAATATTCTGGCCTTAACATTTTTCAGAGGAAATACTTCTGCTAAGCAGCTTCCTTTAACCATCTTGGTTGCCACAGCCCTGCTTGGGGCTTTAGCATTAATGTACTGCCTAGCTGCACAGGGTAGCCAGCATTGTTCCCAGACTGTGAGAAGAGCCCTTGCAAGCTGACTCTGTCCTTGCTGCCTTTGGCTGAGTTTCTGCAAAGTGAATCTCTTGGCTTAGTGCAGAGCTTGTGAGGCCACTTAAATCTCTCTGACCCCTTAATGAAGTTTTTAAAAGGGCTTCATAAATCTTCATCACTAAGAATTGCTTAAAGCCCTGCAGGGTTTCTCTAGTGGCATTAACCACTAAAACAAGTAGACAGGCTCAGGTCTATTTATTGCATTCATCTTCATTACTCCATGGGTTTTACTTCTTTATAGTCTTTTACATAAGCTGCAGCTGGGAAAGGGAGCTCAGGAGTGGGAGCTCTGAGTCAATGCTGCCTGTCTGGCAGTTTGTAGCCATCCACTGTCACTACATCTGATCAGTCCTTTTCTTGGGAATGTTTTCTGTGCAGGCAGCAACTGTATGTTCATCATTTGCCCTTCCTTATTTAAATTACTGTGTTGTTCCTCATTAGGGAAAGAACCTCATTTTTGCCCTTCCTGTGAAAACATACCTCAGGTCACAACCTGACAGCTCCAAAATGGATTAGTTACCTGCCTGCCCTTCTGTTTTCTCTTTTTTTCTTGGAATTTTGGCTGACTTTGTTAATGGCTTTTTATGAGTAGCATGAGTATTGTCTGAAATAACTTCCAGCTTGATGGCTATGCAAGGATTGCTAGGAAAGTACGATGTCTTTAGAAAACATTTTACATACCATGTATTGTGCTCTCTGGAGTGAATGTCTCGATTCTGTATACTCTGTACAGGTTGTTTGATACTTCACCTCTGAGAAATGAGGACAGAAAAGGCATGAATGAAGTTCACAAACAAATAAATACTTCAGTGCAGGTAGTCATTGAAACCAGTGAGAGCCTTTGAAAAAATGGTTTCAAGACTAATTCTACAGACAATGAAGGACTAAGGCTCTACTGAGCTTTTGAAGAATTGAAGATCCTTGTAGTCCAACATGGTCCAGCCAAGCTTGGACTGCCTCATTCCATCACAAAATCATACTTTTGTGAGCTAGATGATTTTCAAGGTTGCCTTTTCAGTTGGCATTTTATTTATGTCATCAAGATACAGCAGAGTGCCATGGAAGTGTTACTTGAGAGCCATTGTAATGTTATTTTATTATTTTTTATTTTGTTTAAAATATATTTGCATTACAAGAATATCTCAGGGACTCCACCTCCGGTATGAGGGGAAACAGTGAGCATGGAGAAGAAGAGGAGCAATATGCTTGTGCAGGCCAACAAGAACTTCTTATTGAAGGGTTTGACACTGAAGTGTTAAATCTGCCAGAAGTCCCAGTTATGATTAAGAAAATCATTTGGTTCCTAGACTACATCAAGATTGGAAGAAAAAATAATGTCTGATGAACATGGTGAAGGCTCGAAACACAGACTGTGATGTGTGAAGTTACTTGAAGCATTAAAGGAGAGCTCTAGACTCAGCTGAATTGGAGCTTCTTCCATTGAGGTCAGTGGGTTCTGGATGGTGCCATACTGTGATGCTTTCACACGCAAGCCAGTGAGAGGATAGTTTTTGATATAGGGAGTTGTAGGATACACTGTATGATGCAGTGTTGTCTGCTCTAGAGCACATTGATTAATAGTGTGCTAGGGACACTCCTTTACCCTAGCAGGGATAAGATTAGATATTATCTGACTTCCTGGCTGCTTAAAGACTATGCAAGTTCACCCAAGTGCTTACTTACATAGCTGTTAACAAAACTTCAAATTAGGTTGTAGCTTTCAAGTCCTCAAAAGACCAAAATCACAAGCAGGGAACAGAAGAAGTCAAAGTGCCACCATAGCCTGAGGTCCATAAAATGTCAGGAAGTTGGAGAGATAAGAAAGAAGGTTTCAGCAAGTGACTCACTGCCTGTGCTTTAAGAAAAGATGGAAGAGTCCTAAATCATGGCCAAAATTACCTGGCAGAAGTTCTTACTCAGTCCTGAGTCACATACACATCTTCATCCTTTGCATGTAAGCCGAATAGATAAGGCTGTGAGCAGAGAGCTGAGAGGGTGGGTGGGTAGGTAGCAGCTGTCCTATGGCCAAGGCATTGTCAATGACCTGCTCCTAATCCCATCCATTTAAGCCTTCCACTGCCTGAAAGTTAGCCATCTAGATGTCTTTAAGGATATCAGCCTCAGGATTCAGCTGAGGCTTCATTTACCCTGTATTTCTCGGCCATATGGCTCACATGATTGTAAATCTCTAATGCAAATGAACCAGGCTGGGGTAGGAAAGTGACACTGGGACAGCACTCCTGTATGAGGAATTTGGAGCAGAGATGATCCATGGTTATGAAAACACTCAGGAAAGGCAAAGTTTAAGTTCATACAGTGAACTATCACACCATAGTCCCATGATACACTGCTTTTGCCAGCTAAGCTGCAGCCAGCTCCTGCCCCAGATGCTTGTTCCCACCTCTGGCCTGCAGTTTGTCACCTCCTCAGTTGTGCCAAAACAACTGCGTGTAGAGTAGTGCTTAAATCAGCGCACTGAAGTGATGGAAGTTAAAAATAAACTCTTTGTGGGAGGAGCAGAGGAAGAGCTATTTTTAATTGTAATCACTTCAATAGTCTTTCTTCCAGTGTGGTCCCACAAGGAATTTCATTAATACAACTGGGAGAAGGCAGTGGATCACTGTGTTGGCACTGGTGTGACTCCTCCAGGCAGAAGAGTCCCTCCAGGCAGAGGGACTGGATTTCTGAAGCAAGGATTGCACCAAAGCCAATGTGCTGTAGAATTGTACCTTCCAATATGCAGAGTTATTACTTCCCTACCTGGGTCAGAACTAGACTCAAGTGTCCCAGGCTCTCCATTAGCTATTCTGCCTCCTAGATCTTCATAGCATTCATGAAAAAAAATATTGTATGCAAGCCAGCATTACCATTAATAAAAACAAATAGACACTGAGGTTTTTTCCTGTTTTATAAACAAATACTCCTTATAAAGATTCTGACTACTAGCCTCCTCCACAATTTACTATGGTATGGTTAGAGGTAACCCATTAAAATCTATTCAAATACAAAATGCACAGTGAATTGAGAATAAAAAACATCAGAAGAGATTAAAAAAAGGTTTTATTTAATAAAGTTTCTTACATGACCAAGAAAGGAAATATTTATGTGTTCCTTAAAAAGCATTAAAAGTTTAAGGAAAAACATCTGAAAAGAGTTCAAACAGTTGCAGTGCAGCTATGACTTGAAAATTCACAGAATAATTTAACAACTTACTTTTGTCTTGGCTTTGGTCATTTCTGCGCTTAGATGAGCTTCTCTGTGAGTGAGTGAGTGACATGTGCAAAGTCTTGGTTATGTCTTGTGTTGAGGCATCTCAGTGATTTGCTTCTGTTTGAACATGAAACACATCTGCTTGCATTCAAATGTTCCTGCTGCATTTCTCCAGACACTTTGTACCAGTGAAACGTGTGAAACACAGATTTCAAACTGCTGTCACCTTTTAAAATAAGTAATTAATTACACTCCTTTTTGTGTGTTATTAGCATAATTAAAAGTTTTTCTGTGATAGTGACTGAGTTTCAAAGCACTTCTCAGGAAAATGGGGCAATAGTTTAATTTCCATCACGCAGGAAAATGAAGCAGGATCCTGAGTCCCACATCAAGACATCCTTCTTTTGGGACTCATGGTCTATGTGCTGGATCACACCCGTTCCTGGATGCTTGTGTGTACAGGCAGGATTTAAATTTAAATTCCTAGACTCTGAGTATGTTTAGTATGTCCTTCAATTCTCTTCTAATAAATAGAACCAAGGGCATAGTGAGTCAGTTTTGTAATTAGATTGTATAATTGTCTCATGAACTCTGTACAAATTACCTCTTCTCTGTATTGTTTTTGCAGTGTATTGTTTTTCTTGAATAATATGGCATATATCCAGTATATATTGCAGTCAATAAAATACCACAGTTTATAGTTTGATGGCCCACAAATGAATAACAGACATCAACAAAAGTAATCAAGTCACTGCCCTTTTTCATACCATCAGTACTCTTCATTAAGACCACCAAATTTATTTTTAATTATTAACAGGTTTCCTTAAAAGCATCTTTTTACATTTTTGTATTACCAAGAGGTAACCACAGATGAACCATTTTGCTCAGGTTTCAACAAATTTGTGATTCTAAGGTCGACATTAGAGTGCAATGATGTAAAGGAAATTGCATTTTATTGCATTTTAATTAAACAGGTCAACTTGAGCGGGCCTTTCTCCAGCAAAATTCCCATTGGAGTTTAGTCCTTCATCACCAGTATTTTTTTTTATTTCTTGAGCTTTGAAAGCAGGTTTCTGCCTTCCAAAGAGAGGACTGATAAATTAATTTAATCCATTAAACAGTGTATTTTTGACATTCAGACTGATAGATATGGGGTAGTATCATAATGCTGAATATCATAAAGGATATGCATTGTTAATCCTCTTAATGAAGTGTAATTCCAGGTGTACTGGATTCTACTTTTATGCAAAGAATTGGGTTTGTTCGAGACAGCCCATGAACCATCCAGACCCTCTGAAACCCTAATGGGGTTGTCGGCAACAGCTCTGTGCCTGCTTCGGGGGTATGGACCCCAAATAATACCATCTTCCCTGTGCTGGGAAAGGGCACATTTGGGAAGCCTGTTTCCTCCTAGGCCCTGCTGCCATCCTGGGATTTGGGGACTGAAGTGTACACCCCATCTTCCAGGCAGCAAGGAGATTGGTGGGGGCTTCTCTCCTTGCACTGCGCCTGGGCAATGGCACTCCCCATGGCTCTGTCCTGCTGCACTGATTTGCTGAACCCAAACTTGTATTTTTCGTTTTCTCTTAAGAACAGTCACAGAGCTCTGAATGGGTTTGCCTCCCCCCTTCCCATCCACTTAACATTTCTCCCCAGTTATACCCTGAATATCCATCATATTCCGCTTTTGCTGTAAGAATGCTGGCTGCATCCAAAGGGTCCATAGAACGTGAAGAACTCAGCTTAAATACTCACATTTAGCACTCAGCCTAGCTCTTCTGGGGTTGGTCCTGCTCATTTGGTCCAACCCTATTAAATTCAGAGGGTCTCCTTTTCCAGCTGAAAAATTGTTTGCTTTCCAGTTCTCTCCATTGGCTCAAGCTAGTCCGCTCTATGCTCTACAAGTCCAAATGCTGAGCAATGGTTAACTTATTTCGGTACAGAATATTTTTAATCCTCTGGTAACTACAGCTCACAACTATTAGTTTCTCCTCTCTACACTTATTAGAGGAAACACTTGTGAAAGATATGTCACCTTCTGGACCTCGGAGGTACATGTAGTTCCAAGCAGGCACAAGGAAAATACGTTTTTTCCACTTCTTGCAAGCAGAAATGAAGTTAATTTGTTTGGAAAACTCTTGCTAGAGGAAATGTCATTCAACAATTCTGTTGAAGCTATCAAAAACAAAACCTAATGGATCTGAAAACTTAACAGAGGTCGCAAACACAGTTTGTGAGATGAGTAGTAACTGTTCTCCTAGGTAGGAGGAACTAAAATAAGAGTATAGCATAAATTCTGGTTTTAGGCTGAATTACACCCCCCTCCAGTTCAATGAGTGAAATACCTTGGAGCACAGACAGCAGTTTCAGCCCGTTCAGGTGTTGTTGCTTTCTCTCTACCCTGCTGACCAAGGAGAAAGCAAGAGGTTTTCTGTAGCTTCTGGTGGCTGAGAAGAGGTGCTGAGATTTCTGGTCCAGGTGTGACAGACCTTTCCTACCACCACAAATGTGAGTATGTTACCAAACAGAAAGAGAGAAAAAATACAAAACACTTTTTCTGCCCTCTCAAGACGAACCTTGTTGCACATTTGATTCCTAGTTGATTTTCTTTAAAGGACTAAATATTTCAAAAACAGCACAAAAATCTAAATTTTGGATAAAATGAAATGTTTTGACTGATATGAGATTTTTCAGAGGGAAAGAGTTTGGCTTAGTGTAGAAGCTGGCACACTTTGATTTAAGTAGTGGTACATAAAGCTGTGTCCCCGCAGCCTAGCTGGTGGTCTGTGGGGAGGGGCACTGCATAGGGTCTCACATATGGGGCATTTGGGGGAAAGCTGAAAATATCCAGGGAAAAGCCCTCCAGCCAGCTAAGCACTGCTGAGTTTTCGTCTCCCAACACTCCCAGGCTCTGACAGTCCCACCTCCGTTGGGCTTATCTGTGATGCCATGAAACGCCATTGATGTCAGTGCTCGTGGTTGTCCTTTCTGCTGGGGGCACTGGCCCCCAGAATCAAGGACAATGTAAGTTTATAAGGGTGTGCTGGCCATGGAGCTGGATCTGCCATCTTTAGTGTCCAACGGCATGACATGTACATCATAAAGAGGTGCTGTTAGACCTGACAGAGCCTGACATAAATCACAGAGAGCGAGCACCTACAATTACCTTTACTGTTAAGTTCATTACAGGAGCTATGGTAGCTGCTGAGTTAGGGCTGATTGGGGTTGTTTGGGACCAAGATGTGACAGCAGAAATCTCTGCATCAGCTGACCAAATACAGATCTGGAGTTTGTATAAGAATCTGCTTAAAGCCAGTTTAGTTAAGTTGAAATCATGATTTGAAGGGCCCAGTAGCAAGTGTTGGTAACCTCAGAAGTGATCCATTAGCAAAGTTTATTTCTTCAATAGGTATTTCCATGAAGTCTGTGGCACTGGCTCTTCATGCCTAAGTCATCATGAACGAGGACAAATTTCAGCTGAATGAGTAGTCTTAGACCTTTTTAGGATCTGGATAAACGAGCAGAGACACAGGAGCAGGGCTTCTTTGTAAGCCCCATTTCACCCACCCTATCAGAAAAAACAACCTAGAGTAACATCACAATAGAAATGCACTGCTGCAAAGCAAATAACCTATGTAAATTTATACCAAAACTGTGTTGTTGGGGGTTTACTATTATTATTTCAGAGCTGGATATTAACATTGTGTGCTGCCAAACTTATGTTTGATTGTCACTGACAAATGCTAAATGCATCATCCAAATACCATCCTGCTTACTGATGGATGTTAGCAGCAACTCTGCAGTTACCCTGTAACACTGTTGTATGATATTTTCTTCAGTTTATTGAAAGTGCATAGGTCCTTTAATGCTTTTTTTCCCCCCTACCCTTGGAAATAGTAGTCACACTACAGCCTGCCATCACCTTGATTTACTCTGAGGATTGGTTCAGAAAAAGGCTGCCAACTCTATCTGTATTAAGAATACAAAAAAATAAAAATCTTGAACCCCAGTAACATTAGGATTACTCCTATCTCCTTCATTATTGTGATCCATCTTTAATAATAAAATGATTATGTCCATCAAGAAAGATAAATCAAGATACTATTACAATGTATGTATGTATGTAAAAAAATGTAAGGAATTACAGCATGAAAACACTTTATGTATACTGGACTTTGCTACTTCTTGCTCATCTAATTGGAATTAAAAGAAAGTCGTTTGACTCCTTAAAATTCAAACATCTGTGACCTCTTAAAATCAGTCAATAACAGCAGGGAAACAATATATTATACACCTAGTTTTGGGATTATCAGATTTTTAATTGTTCTTTTTATTGTTTGCAAATACTGATGTCCTTTACTATTGAATTATAAATTCAATGTGAGCGAGCAGCAATAACAGCTGCATAAACCCAAACTTTTCCTAAAGTAATCGAAAATTGTGGATTATTTGCACACCTTCTTTGGTCATGGAGACTTAGGCGAAATGGATGAACACTGGCAGTGATTACATGAACGAAATGGAAATTGCGGTATTCCCACGGCCAACGTATATATTTATACTTTTAACAGCAAATAGAGGGCTGTATCTGAGAAGCCATTAACACCGAGGGTAAGAAAAGCAAAAGGGAAGGAAGGCGTCGCCTCCCCGGAGGTGAATTAACAGCATCGCTTATCTTCGGGCCGATGGGGATGGGACCCGCCCGGCCGGGACCTGCCTCCGCGACTCTCTCCGTCACCTCCATCTATCAAAAGAAGGCAAAAGCCGGCGTCTGGGAGGATGACAAGCAAAGCCAAGGGGGTACACGCATTTTGTCTGTCCATGGGGCCCCACACGCCTCGTTGGAAAGCCTCTCCCCATCTCATCGGTTTCCATCCTACCTCCCGTGGCATGATTGCTCATACCTTCCTGAGGCAGAAGCCATCCACTTACTTTTGATAGCAGTAAGGAGTAAGGCTATTAATAGGCTATCTAATTACCCCGAGCTGCTAACTCTGAAGTTTCTGATTCTGTGATGTGGTTGTTTTGATTTGATTTTCCAATCCAGTAGGGCTTGCATTTACAGAACTGGTCAGACTCGCTCTGGAAGATACTATTTTAACGTTTTAAAATCTACTTTCATTCCAAGCAGGAACTAAGTCCTCAAATTTGACATATCACACGAAAGCAGCGAATGAAAACATTGTTAGTTCGGATAGAGGGAAGCGATTTGCTTAGCTAAGATTGCGAATGTCGTTGTTTAGGGTTTTATTATTATTATTATTATTATTATTATTATTATTATTATTTCTTCTCTGCATATGTTCTCAGACATTTCGGTCAGGCAGGTAAATGACGAGGAAAGCGGTTTCAAAAGGGAAGGCGAGAGGTTGCCGCGATGCCAAAAGAAACGGAGCGGCCCCGCCGGAGCTCAGCGTGGACGCGCATGAAACGGAGCTACTCTCGAAAACTGCTTCCGAGAGGACGTATTCATTTTGACCTGTGAAAAACATTTCCCTGGAAGATTGTGACCTGTTCTGATGTTTCATTTTAGTTCCTGGGCAGAGAAGTAAGACGACAACTATGTGGGGGTTTTCCCCTCAGGTTTCAATGCATAAACCGATATTTCCTTCACAGTGTGCGGCAGTGGCGACAGCAGTCCCAGGGAAGAGTCGGTGATGTTTTTTGTTTGGTTGCTTTTTGCTGGTGTTTTGTTTAGTTTAGATCTTGTTGGGGTTTTTTGGGAGGAGTGGGTTTAAGTGAGAAAGGATTAACTCTCGGCAACCTGTGCTGTGGGCACGGGGACAGAGGCAGGATAGCTAATTGCAGATCGGATTTGATATTGACTAACATCCGTGATAGGGGACCGGGGGAGGATGAGGAGAAGCCCGGCTCTGAAGCGCTGGGGAGAAGTACGGCTCCGCCGCGCCCCGCGTCCCGCCGTTCCCAGCTCTCTCGCACAACGACCTCTCGCAGCAAGAAACTTTCCTCCGGCTTTTCCTGCCAGATCCAGCAGAAGAAAGCCCTGAAAGCCTTCCCTAGCACCCAGACAGGAACGAACAGTGATCCCCACAGATCCAAGCCGGGAGACGCGGCGGTGGGAAAGTCGCTGTGCTCCCACCGCGGCCCCGGGCGGCGGCGGCTCCCGCCCCCCGCCTCCCTGTAACCCTCGACGAGGCGGCGGGAACCTGGATGGGGGCCTTTCCTTCTGACCTTGTTGTCTCGAAACGGGTTCTTTCTCTAGGTGTGAAAGCCGATTCGCACACAGAGTCGAGCTACTTGATTTATCTACGGTTGTGCGCAGAAAGGGGTACTGCAATTAAAAATAAAACATAATATTCGTCACCGCAAGCAGTAAGTGCAACACAAGTCCCACCGCTTTGTAGCAAGGGCATTGAGGTGCCCGTTGAAAAAAGGGTCATTATTAGGCCATTTTAGTCACCGATTCTCAAAACCTTTAAAACGGCCGAAGAGCAATAAAAGTAATCCTTAACTCATTTTCAAAGTCCCTGTGTATGTGCTGGAAAGAGACGAAACGAGTATGTCCCTGTTGGACAGAAGCAGCTAAATCGTGTATTTTAGGGTGCTGCGTGGGTCCGGGCTGCCTCCGGTCACCCCGAGAACCGGGAACTGGAGGGCATCGCCTTCATCGTGCGCGCCCCACCGGGGCTCAACGTGCGGTACCGCGGAGCGCCGGCTCCCGGAGTCAGGTTACACGGCAACAGGAGCCTCCTCCGCGCGTTTTGTTGATTTTAATTTTTTTTTTTTCCAAAGGCTGAAATCATTAACCAGCCGGACCTCAGAGACTGGAGGGAGGGCAAATAAAAAGAATCTGCAGATCATTATAAAAAAAAAAAAATTTAAAAAAAAAAAGGAAAGAATAAAAAAGCCCACAACAACAAAAAAATCCCCAACCACACAGAAACCGCACACTTGGGCACTTATTGCGTGTTCGTGCGGGCTCTCTGCTGCCCGATGCTTATTTGGACGTCAAGGGTTTAAAGACACCGTGGAAATCACCCAAAAGCACGCGGCAGCAGGTCACCAGCGACGGGGCGGCCGCTTTACTGCAGTGGGGAATATTCTTCTTCTCCGCTCCCCGCCGCCGGGCACGGCTTCAGCCTGGGGGAGAGCCGAGCCGCGGGGCGGGAGCGGGCAAGGTCAGGGTGTCCTGCTCCGCGGGGCCTGGAGCCTGCTGTCTGTGACCAGCAAGGACGGCTGGAGCTGGAGCCCGGCCTCTGAGCACCCGGCAGCCCTTCGTCAGGAGTTTGCGGGAAAGAAAAAATAATCACTCCTCACCCTTGAGAAACTGGGGGTCCCTCCTCACCTTGGGATACATCTAATCTATCACCGTGCCCGCCCCTGCCCTTACTGTGGTGTGTACAGGACCCTGCCGCTCTGGAGGTCAGTTTAGCCAACCACTACCCTTAGCTCCCCTGGCTGGCCCGCCCGGCCCGAGAGGGAGCTGAATGGGCGATGTCAAAGGCCCCTGTCCCTTGAAATCCATCTCTTCGCCGGCGGATGCTGATTGCTGCGCCGGCTTCGGCCGCCCTTCCTGCGGCGGGGGTTTGAGCCCTGCGCGGCCGGCAGCGGGAAGCGCGGAGCCGGCCGGCCGGCAGCTGCCTGCTGGGCTGGGAGCTCCCGAGAGCTGCCGGAGCCCCGATCGATATGTCCGCTCCAATGTCACTGCCGCTGGGGAATGGAAACAGTCCGTATCGTGGGGTGGCCTTGATAAAAGTATATTTTAAGTAGCGCGGATAAGCGAAGGGGAGAAGAGAGGGGGAGAGGTGCCGGCACGTCGCCCGTAATAACCGCTGCGCTTATCAGCCCGGCCTAAACTCCCCAGCAGTTTCTAAAGTACATTAAGTTACATAAACACGTCTCGGAAAAGAATACACTCCAGCCTGCGATAGTCACCAAAGTGACCCCTCGTACCGCCTCGCATTCGAACCCGTCGGGCCCCCACGGCCGTGGCGCCCCGGGAGCTTGGGGGGCGAGCCGGTGAGCGATGCCTGCTGCTCCCGCGGCTGTCTGGGCAGAGGGGCGGCGAGGATGGGGCCGGTCCGAGCCTTCACTTCCTCCCTAGTGCACCCCCGATAAGGGATCACGTTTGCAGAGACCCGACAGTGGGGAAGGAGCAACAGCTTTGCGCTTACCCACGGCTTCCCCCCAACCCTTTTTTGGGAGATTGAAGTGCCCGCGAGGGAATTTGCCTTAATTGGATACGAAATTCTTTTCCCCCCCAATCTGCCTTCTTCCCTCTTTGGCCACAACGACCAAGAGCGATGGTCACCTCGCTGGCACCTCCTCACGGGCGGTGTCTTCCCGCAACCGAGCACCCTGCCCTCAAAAATGTCCCCGCACATGCACCCCCGGGTACCTAACCTAGGCATCGTGCAAGAGATACCCGAGTGCCTCCCGGAGCCCCGGGGTGAAAGTTACGTCAGCAGAGCGGGATTTGGGAAAGGAGTGACGTAATGAAGAGTTAGGAGTTTATGATTTGAGCTGCTCGAGAGCAAACCCTAAACGAAAAGGAGTGGAGAGGAAAGGGGTGACTGGGAATGGTTTCCCACGCTGGTCCCAGTTTAAGCCGTGTTTTCCTATCGTGTTTCTCGGAGGAAATAAAATGAAACTTGTAGCCCGGCTATAACGTAAACAGGCTAAACGGCAGTGAAAAAACCCAAGGTGCCTGAAGTGTAAAGCACGGGTCACTTTGGAGCCAGGGAAAGAGGCGCCTGCCCGGCCAACTCGTCTGTTCTTCCCAGCCATCCAAACCTTTCGGACAGGCACCCTCCGGGCCCGGGCAGGTCCCCACCGCCCACCCTGGGCTTACATGAGCACCGGCGAACCACTCCCAGCGACCAAAGCCCGTGGCTTGAAAAAAAACCTCACGGTGTTTCTCACTTTATATCCACCTTTACAAGTGTTTGAAATATCCTCGTGTTTAACTGGAGAAGGGGCACGCAAAAGACTGAAAGGAAACCCGGGGTTTAAAGCTCGGTGCTTTTCAGCACAGAAATTTGGAGGGGCAACACTTAAGCCGGGGAGAAGCGGCGTGGGCATCGACTCCCACGGCTTCCACTGCTCTGGTCTCACATTTGCAGGTAAAAGTCACGGGAAAAATATTTGACGTTTCAAGCTGGGATCGGAAGACAAGCCGAGCAGAAAACGAATCACTGCCCTCGCTTGCAAAAACTGATTTTCCTATTTAACATTGCACTCTCTAAAACAGACCTAACAGTAAAAAGGGAAAAAAAAAAAATCACTTCAGCCTGGCAGGGTGACCGATATTATTTAAGGATATTATTTAGACACAACTGACAAGAAAGAAGTATCACCTTTAATCATACAATTTAATAAACAAACGGTTTCTCGGGAAAGTGATTGTTTTCCGATCAAGCCCCTGCCGCGCTATAGCACAGAAATTAACGCGCACAATAAATTTCCAAGTCACAATCAGTTCACCCACGATGGCAGAGCGGATCGCTACAGCCAGACAGTACCCCCAGCACTGTAAATTCTTCACCTCCCGTTCACCTTGCCTGGAAATACCGAAAGAAAAGCCGTGCCTACCCCAGGAGCGACAGCACCGCGCATCAGGAGGTTTGGGCTCGGTTTCTGTCAGGAGGGCTCATGCCTGTCGGCTGCCGAGAGCCCGGCTCTGCTCTAGTCCAGCCCTTTGCCGCAGATGACTCTTTCTGTACAAACTGATGATGACAGATATCCAGCTGATAACCTCTGGTGAACGAAGTTATTTTAATTTCCAGTCACTTTCCTGCTAAGTACCATATCAGTTTGTACACAGCTGAGATAAGAGGGTTGAGGAGGGGGGGTAATAAGAAAGAAACGGAGGAAAAATGCCTACCGCCAGCTGTTGGGATGGACACATCCCACAGCTTGCTTTGGCTTTCACCTGATGTTTGGGGCAACTCAAGGAGGAGCCACATTTTTTCCTCTCGGATAGCTCTGATTTTGACGAGCAAAAACGAAGGAGATTTGGGGGAGGGATACGTTCACCTGGTTGCTTAGGGCGAGAGCCAGGAACACGTCCTCCCGGGCCCCTGCCAGGGGACGTTCTCTGACATACCGAAAGGTGCGGAAAAAAAAACCTTACAGAAGTTGAATATTCGCCATAAAAAAGGTATTGTACGGAAAGGGTGTGTATTATTTCTGGGTAAATTTTTTTTTTTTTAAAAAAAACAAGATAAAAGACTGCGGTATCTGGCAGGGCGAGCCCTCTTTGCTCTTCCCCGCGCCCCGAGCAGGGGTCCGTCGTCCCCTCGCTGCAGAGGTGCCCCCCCGCCCCCGGGGCTGCGGCGGCCCGGCTGGCCCCAGGACTGGCACCCCTGCGGAGCCCCGTGTTTGTTTAGGGCTGGCCGAGCCCAATCAGGGCCGGCTGCCTGCAGTTTTCCGGCAGGGCTGCGAGAGGCGCCTCCTCTCTCCTTTTTATACATGAGCCGCCGGCCGCCGCCTCCGGACTCGCCGCCGCCACTCGCCCCCGCCGCACTGGATTTACCGCCCGCCGCGGCCCCGCGCCCCGGCCCCATGCCGGGCACCGGCAACAGGTTTGGCCCCTCTCTTTCGCTTGCCTCGCCGCGGTTTCGCTTGTTCTTCCTCGGGCTTCCACTGCTGCCTCTCTGCCCTCGGCCGCTCCGCGGGGAGTGCGGCGCGGCGGCGGCTGCGCCTGACTGGGGGAGCCCGAGGGAGACTGTGTGGGCAAACATCCGATGCCGGTGCCTGGAGCCCTTATCTGCCGGAGCCTTATCTCCCAGTTATCTCGCAGGAGGGAGAGACGTGTTTGGTGCCTATCTGCGAGGGGGCTCCATGTGTGTGTGTGTGCGTCCTGTATTCTTGTGCCTGCGGTTATCTGGAGAGCCCCGAGGTGGGCTGAGAGCGGAGAGCCTCGCCACCCTCTTCTCTTGCTGTCACTTCTCTGCGTCTCCTTTCGTTTTCTGCCCCTTCTCCCAGAGGCTGGGCACCGGGCTCTGTGTGTCTGTCTGTCCGGCCTTTCTCATGGGGGCAGCGCCCAAATGACACCGCTCGGCTCGGGACGGGTGTCACCCTCGCAAGGTGTGCTGGGGCTCGGGGCAGGCCCCCAGCTAGGGCTGTCCGCTGGATCCGGCCCCTACGGCAGGCACATCCCGCCCGGCCTCGGCCCGTGTCCCGCAGGCGCCGCGCACAATTCGGGCCCGGCCTGTGCGCATCTCCCGTCTCCTGGGTGCCTTTCCCTCCTCCGTTCCATGACCTTGGGCTGGAAATAGGCAAACAAGCGAGGCGATGCGCGGAAGAGCTAACATCGCTCTCCGGAGAAGCAACCTTAAAGGGATCGCCTTACTAATTGTTTTCTCGATGGAACCGAGTCAAATGACTCATTCATTGAAATAATCATAACAACAGCGACAGCAGCCAAGGAAGGGGCTTTGGCAGAGACAAGGAAAAATGCCCCCTCGCCCCCCTCCCTCCCCACGCCCTTACGCCCACGTTTGCCCCGGCGTGCTTCATGTTCAAATCCGCAGCCCGGGATGCGAAGGGACAGGGGAGCAGCCCTCCCGCGGTGCGGGAAGCGGGGCCGGAGCTGCAGCCCTGCCCCGGCGGGACTGGCGTCTCCCGGCCTGTCTTGACCTGGGCTGCCTGATCCCATTCCGCCCGGGCGAGGGACAACAGCGCCGAGGCGACATGACTGATTAAGCGCTCAGAGGGTCCAGATAAGCCCTGATGAATCTCATTACGAGAGGGAGACGGGCTGTCCTGTTTGCAAACTTTGTTATTATTATTTCTCTCTCCCCCACTTCCCTGCTCTTTTGTGTCCTCCTTCCCCGCCCTGCCCTGCGGATCCCCCCCTCCACTCCTCCTCCCCTCCTCGCCCTTCCCCATCCACACCCAGAGGCTAGAAGGGGACCTGGATGGCCGTGGCTGAAGGCGGCTGGTGCGCGGTGAAGCGGTGCGCTGCGGACGCCGGCGGTTCCTCCTGCCCCTTCGCGACCAGGGAGTCGCGCCCGTCTCCTGCTTCGCCTTCCTCCTCCTCTGGCTCCCAGGGTGAACGCGGCTCCTCCAAGACTCCTCGGCCGGAGACCGACGACAGCCACCGGCCGGCCCCGCCGCCGCCCCCCGCCGCCGAGGGCAGGTCGCTGCTCGCCCCCTACGTGCACTTCGGGACCCCCCACCCCTCCGGCCGTCCCAGCTGGGAGGACATCCTGCTCTTCGCGGACTTAGACCAAACAAACAAGCTGATCTGGTCCAGCCGCGGCCCCAAGCTGAGCGCCCTCGGCGCCGAGCAGCCCGAGGAGATGTACCAGACCCTCGCCATCTCGGCCGCCCAGGGCCCCACGCCTTACGACGGATCTCCGGGCGGCTTCATGCACTCCACGCCCAGCTCGCCCGTCTACGTGCCCACGACCCGCGTGGGCTCCATGCTGCCCACGCTGCCTTACCTGCAGGGCAGCGGAGCGGCCCAGCCCAGCCACCCGGGCGGCGGCCACGCCGTCTGGTCCCAGCCGGCCGCGGAAAGCCCCTCGTACAGCACCGGCGGCGGCTCCCACCCCTCGGGCCGCTTCCCCTATTCCCCAAGCCCTCCGGTGGCCAACGGGGCCTCCCGGGAGCCCGGCGCCTACAGCAACAGCCTGGGCGCCAGGGACCAGTACAACCCCCTGGCACGGCCGCTCAATGGCTCCTACCCAGGGCCCTACACTTCCTACGTGGGGCCGCAGCTCGCCCCTGCCTGGCCCACGGCGCCCTTCGAGAACTCCATGCTGCACTGCCTCCAGGGCCGGGCCGCCCCCATCCCCGTCCGGGCACCCAGCGCAGGTAGGACCCGCG
Source organism: Pardalotus punctatus (assembly GCA_013400915.1). Taxonomy (NCBI): domain Eukaryota; kingdom Metazoa; phylum Chordata; class Aves; order Passeriformes; family Pardalotidae; genus Pardalotus; species Pardalotus punctatus. The sequence goes on along the minus strand of VZTX01000728.1, from coordinate 63 downwards.
GACAGCGCAGGGCGGGCAGGGCAGGGAGGGTCGCCGCATGCCGGGGCTGCCCGCTGGAGGGGC
>VZTX01000722.1:0-10808 GCA_013400915.1 Pardalotus punctatus | reverse complement strand
GCGGGCGGCTCGGCAGCACCATGGCAGAGGAGGCCAAGAAACGGGCCGCCTTCGCCGCCGTGGACAAGCACGTCCAGGTGAGGCAGCCCGGGGTGCTGCGGGGCTCGGGGGGCTCGGAGCCCCGGTGTGCGGAGCGGCCGCGGGGTGCGCGGATCGCCCGGGGCGCGGGGCTTCCGCGGGGTGCTCGGAGCCTCCGGGAGCACGGACGGACCCGGAGTGCGTGGAGGGGCTCCGGGGTGCAGGGGCCCCCCCAAAGCACAGAGAAGCTCCAGGGTGCAGGGAGCTCCCAAAGCACAGAGCGGTTGCAGGGTGCTGGGGTCCCCCAGTGCATGCACTGGCCATGGAGTGCACGGAGAGGCTCCAGAGTGCCGGCACAAGCTCTGGGGTACCGGGACCCCCCAGTACACGGAGTGGCTCCGGGGTGCCGGGACAGGCTCTGGGCTGCTGGAACCCCCCGGTACACGGACCGGCCATGGGGTGCACGCAGCTTCTCCGCGAATGGAGCCACTCTGGAGTGCACGGAGCCCTCAGTACACAGAGTGATCCCAGAGTGCAGGGACAGGCTCCGGGATGCCGAGACCCCCCAATGCACGGAGCGGCCATGGGGAGCGTGTAGTCCCCCGGGTCACGGACGGAGCTCGGGGTGCACGGAGCAACTCCGGGTTGCAGAGACCCTCTAATCCCTAGACGGAGCTCGGGGTGCACGGAGCACCTCCGGGGTGCAGAGACCCCCTAATGCACGGAGCGGCCGCATGGTGCACGGAGTCTCCAGGGGCACGGACGGATCCCGCGCTGCGTGGAGCGGCTCCGGGCGCAGGGACAGGCTCTAAGGTGCGGGGACTCTCAATGCACGAAGTGGCCGTGAGTTGCACGGAGTCCCCCGGTCCACGGACGGACCCCGGTGTGCACGGAGCGACTCTGGGGTGCCGGGACCCCACAAAGCACAGAGCGGCCACGAGTTGCAAGGGATCCCTAACTTACAGGAGCGGCCGCGGTGTGCGCGGAGCCTCCCAGGGCACGGACGGAGCTGGGGGTGCGCGGAGCGGCTCTGGGTGCAGGGACAACTGCTGGCGTGCCGGGACCCCCCAGTGCACAGAGCGGCCACGGGGTGCACGGATTTTTCCAGTGCATGAAGCGGCTCTGGATTGTAGGGACAGGCTCTGGGGTGCCGGGACCCCCCAATGCACGAAGCGGCCGTGAAGTGCACGGAGCTTCCCAGTGCACGGACACACTCCTGGATGCACAGATCCCCCAGCACACAGAGTGGCTCTGGCGTGCCGGGACTCCCCAATGCACGAAGCGGCCACGGGGTGTGCAGAGTCCCCCGGTGCAGGGACGGACCCTGGGATGCGTGGAGCCATTCTGGGGTGCAGGCATACCCCAAAGCATGAAGCAGCCACGGAGTCTCCTAGGGCATGGATGGACCCTGCAGTTCATGGAGCAGCTCCGGGTGTAGGGGCAGGCTTTGGGTTGCTGGGACCCCGCAATGCACAGAGGGACCATGAGGTACACGGAATCCCTCATGTGTGGACAGACCCTGGAGTGCACAGAGCAACTCTGGGGTGCCAGGACCCCAAAAAACATAGAGGGGCCAAGGGGTGCACAGAGGCTTCCAATGCACGGAGAGACCCGGGGCTGTGTGAGGCAGCTCTAGGTGCAGGGACAGGTTCTGGGGTGCTGGGACTCCCCGTGTATGGAATGGCCATGGGATGTATGAAACTCACCAGTACATGAATGGGCTTCAGGTGGCATGGACTCCTCCAGTGCACAGAGCAGCCCTGAGGATGCAGTGGGGTGCACTGAAAATACACCCCCCACTCGGAGCATGGATAGTCCTGGGTGCAATGAGGGACCCCGAGGTGCAAGGAGGGACCCCGGGGCGCACGGATGGGTCCTGCTGAGCCTCTTTGTCCTTTACTTTCGTCTTCACTCCTTTAGCTGGGGAGAAGAGAGAAGACTGCGTTTCTTTCCCCAGTATGTGCCTCCCTGGCAGCAGCTCCATGCCTTGTCCATCTCAGCACTGTGTACACCAAATTTGGGGTAATGTCTTGCACCTCCAGACTTTCACTGTGCATCCTCCTGTGAGTTGGGCTGTGGTGGGAGTTCAGGCTGATGTCGTGCCCTGCTCCTTTCTCCAAGTCCGGGATACAATGCTGCTGTGCTGCACCCTATTTCTGACCACCCAAGCAAGGAACAGCAGCTTCTGACCAGCCTGTTCTGTCCTGTCCTCTGCAGGCAGGGAAGTGCAGCCAGGGGCTCGAGTCAACCCTTTCAATGTCAGATAGGGCTGGAGCTGCTTGGAGTTTGGCACAGCCTGATCAGGAGCGTTTGGAAGAACAACAGTTACAGTCACGCAGGGGTTTATCACAATGTTTGCTGTGCCAGCCCTTTCGCAACAGCGGTGGTGAAATCGGGGTGAGGAGTTGCTGCTAAGAAAGTAGATATTAGCAGTTAGGGGAGAAAAAAATTCCCCTTTCCTTCCTGCTTCCCTCTCGCTGGGTTAACGCTTTGAGGTTCAGTTGCTGATGGCTTCCCTTAAGTCCCATAAAAGTTTGGTTTGTTTTGCAGCCCCCTTTCTCTGAGCAGTCTGTACCTGCCTGAGAGAGCACAGCCATATGCTACCTGGGACCCACTCGCCGCCAGGCCATCACAATCAAAAGTGATCAGTCTGTGAGATGAGGGAGCCTGGGGGCTCTGGCAGTTGCATAAAAATCCCCTTTCTTCCCCAAAGCAAGCCTAAAATTGTTCATTGAGGGGTTGTGGGAGGGAGGACTTGTCTCAAGGTGTGGAGCCAAGATATGACTGTTGGTGTGAGTTATCATAAGTAGGGGCTCCTTTGATTTGGGGTAAAAGCAGTACTTTTGGACTTTTATGGTAAAATAGCTGGCCTTTGTGCTGTTTATGATGGCCAGGCAAACTTAGGATAATGTTTCTGGCTGTGTCCCAGCTGATTAAAGTTCAGTGTCCAGCTAGTGATGCTGATTAAGTAAATTAGGCAGTGTCTGGGGTAATAGCCCAATTTTTTTGCAAGTTGGCTTCAAGAACAGTGGAGAAGCTGCTCAGAGTCACTGCCCAAGAGCTGGATGGTCTCAGCTGTCAGTTTGCACTGTCAGGGGCAGCTGCTGTTTGTAATGGATATGTTTGTGTTTGCTTGTTAGAGCGCTCAGGAGGCAGCAAAGCTCTCTGAAAGCAAAGCTAAGGCTTCCCTTGCACAGCAGGGACATGGGGGAGACACCACTGACTTCACAGTTTGGTTCTGCTGGACAAATCTCTCTTGCTTCACTCTGCCATAAATTCATGACACCAGGGGCTTGGTCATGGTACTGGATGAGGCTCCTCGCTTGGCATCCTCCACAGCCATCCGTGCCTGTGCCAGCACAGCAGCTCCTTGTGTGGCAGATGTAAACCTGGGGGTGGGGATTAGGAGAGGAGAGCTTCTTTCTCTTTTGTTTTTATTTTTTCTTTTATTTTTTCTTTTTTTTAATTAAAGCCAATTTGTGTGTTTACCCACAGCACTTGTCCCTGAGCAGCTGCAGGAGCAGAGTTCCCCAGTCCTGGGGTGGATACTGAGGTGACCAGCCTCAGAAACCCTGGGCTGTGGGGCTGTGACAGCTTGGGGGAGCAGGGCTGGCACAGGGCTTGGGGCTTTAGAGCTGTAAGCTGCTTGGGGAGAGCTGGCTTTGCGTTTATACAATGCCTCTGAAGGCAGGCCCTGTGAGCGTCTCTGTTAGAAATGAAATTACATCTGGGAACCCTATGTCCTGCTGCCCCAGAGAGGGCTGAGCAAACTTTGGGCATTGCTCTGTATTTATCTACTACTTTTAGCAGGAGCTCTTTGCTCTCTAACCTTGGAAGCTTACATTGGACAGGCCAGTCCCTGTGTGCTGCTGATACTGCTCCCTATGTGCTCCCTTGTTGGCCTCTGTAATGCTGGACAGTGTCTTAAGGCCCTTGGGTTGGCTGAGAAAATGCTATGTCTGCTGCCCACTTCACCCAGTGTGGATCCTCAGCTGTGCTGTGGCTTGGTGCCTTGGTTTTGTTTGGTAATCTTTCGGTAAGCAACCTGAAATGTATATTTTTTACATGAGGTGCTGCTTTCCAGTGCTCTGCTTCTTGCCTATGTTTGCCCTGCCCGTTTTTAAAAGTGGATGTTTTGTGGTTGGTTTTGGCCCTGATCTGGTGGGGGTTGGAGCTGAGGAGGGAGAGGTGGGAGCCACGATAAGGCAGGGGCTGTAACAGCACCAGTTTAGTCTGATTTAAAGTGCTGCTTCGCCTCTTATCTCTGATAAATGGATGGGCTGGGACCCTTTTGAGCTCTTCTCACTTCATTACAGTGGAGTGGCTGATGCTGAAGCTTTCCCCAACCCTTTAGGGCACCCAACTGCTCCAAGAAGCTGTCCCATCCTAGAGAAAGAGGGCAAAGAGAAGAAACTGCCTCTTCCAGGTTGAAGCAAGTCTTTTGGGAGCACTGGTACTGCCCATACCCTGCCAGCCTCTGCACAGCTTTGCTTGCCCCTTCCTTGTCTGGCCTTGCCTGGCTCTGCCTGCAGGATGGGTGACACTGAGAAACCTCAGGAGCTGTTGGGTTTCTGCTGGCCATGTTGCAGGTGTGCAGCAGTGACCTGTTGCTCTCCCCAGCTTTTGCAGAGTCACGGTGGTTAGTGAGGGCTGGGATGTAAGCTGAGCCTTTGGCTTTGGAGAACTTCTGTTTTCTTTAAGCTTTTAACCTGCAGAAGCAAGAGAAATGACTAATCCTAGGGGAGTGTGACCTGTCTTGAATTCTACCTTTCTAGGTAACTTGAGTGACAGCAAGATTTTAGCTGGTTGAAGTGCTGCAGGTGTGGCTTTTCCACAGCTGCTGAGCTCTGGATTTGCTGCACATGGGGAAAGAGCTCCAGATCTGTCTAATGTCCAAGAGATAATGCACAACAGCTCTGTGTCTGCATCTCTGGTTGTCTTCAAGTCTTCCTCATCTGAAGTCTCTGTGGTGATACTGGGCCTCTTTAAGTCAATTTAAGCTTTGGATCCCATCCAAAGGAAACAAAGTACACTGAAAATGGGAAGTGCAGAAGGCTGCAGGTCACTGTCAGAGGGTGGGAAACTGAGTTGATAATAAACAGAGACTGGCATGGCAGAGAAGATGTCTTGCAGAAGTGACACAAGTGTACCCATCCACTCTCAGCCTGCAGCACCTTTTAGGAGTGTATCTGTGTTATGGATGAGACATAAACCAGACCATAGGCAGAGAAAGGCCAGGATGGAGCTATGGTTAAAATTTCGTTCTCTTCAGCCCGTGCTGCCAGGCTCACCTACCTTCCAAGTTTTGCTGGACTCTCCTACAGGCAGCTTTGCATTCTGTTTTGGAAAACATTTTTTATTATTCACAGGAACAGCTGCTGTGCTCTCTGCTTTGGCTGCTGGTGCATCTGTGCTGTTTACTAACGATATGGTTGGCAGCAAACCCAGCCTTTTACTGTGTGGCTTCCTTGGGAGATTTTATCTTGAGGTTGTTTCCCCTTCTTCCTCTGTGGTGTTGTCTGAAATTCACAGCTTTCCGGCAGGAGAGCTTTCATGGAATGCCAGCAACCACCAGTGAGTGTGCATTGAACACCCTGAGATTGGACTGTGCTGGTAATTAGCAAGCACATGTCCTTTAATGAGAGGGAGAGTTGATTAAAATCCCTTGGCCGCAGACCATGGCCGTGCCCTTGCTGGCACAGTGTGTTCCCTTCCTTGCCTGTGGAGTGCTGAGATGCTGTATCCACGTGCATCCCTGGACAAGGCTCCTCTTGCATGTGTTTGTAATGCAAATTTTACTGGGAAAAGTGGACAATCCAGAGCCTCCAGCAACAGCATTCTTCTGTCTCTCTCTTTGATTTGCAGAACAATCAAGTTCTTGGCATCGGAAGCGGATCTACGATTGTACACGCGGTGCAACGAATAGGTAGGGTGCTCCCTTTCCTGTCCCTCCCATCACAAAAATCCCCTTTTCCATCTGCCCCAGCTACTTGAAGAACACCCTAAATCATCTGCATGCAGACTTGAAGCTGATGCCTTGGGTCTATTCACCGACTGCTGTGTTCCGCTTGAAGCTGAAGGTTAAAACTGGGCATTAGGCTCCAAATTTATTGCCCGAGAGTCCTGAGGAGGTAATGATTTGCCACCTGTTCTCTCCGCACAGCCAGGAAAAGAACTCTACTGGCACCCACCACAAACTGGAGCTGAACTCCTTGGTCTGGTTCCAGCTTTGCCCAGCTCTGCCCAGTGCTGACTTGCTGTGTGGCTCGGGGCCATGCAGCTGCTCTGCTTCCGTTAACCCGTTTGTCTGAGGCTTATTTTGCTCCCCACATCTACATGATTCACATTGAGGGCCTTGCTGAGGTGTAATGAAAATGTGGAAAGCAAAAACGTGCTGCCTTTTATTTATGTATCCCACAGCCAGGTTTACCTGCTTGCTCCAGGTGCAGGGGTTTGCTCAGGGTGTGATTCAGAAAATTTCAGCAAAATGCTCAAGTGAGGCAAATGCAGTTTCGCAAAGTGAGTGTGAAGGTAATTATTGTTATGCCTCATTACAGAGGCTGCAGAGGTTTAAAGCTCCTTTGCAGGTCACTCTCAGCCCTAGATCTGCGTGTGGAGGTGCTGAACTTTGCATGTCCTTGGATGCAGAGCAGGGCAGCTGTGGGGGCCATGGTGGGTTGGGAGTGCAGGATCAGCCCTGTTGTTCTTGGGGGTCTGGTTTGGATACAGAGGGGGAATCACAGAATCATTAAGGTTGGAAAAGACCTCCAAGATCATCAAACTCAACTGTTAATGCAGCCCCACCATGTTCACTACCAAACCATACCCCCAAGTGCTACATCTGCACCTCCAGGTATGAAGATTCCACCGCTTCCCTGGGCAGCAGAGTTCAGTGTGTCCCACCTGGGTGGCTCTGTGTGGCTGGGGAGTCCCCTGGTGATCTCTTGCTCCCTTGGGCAGAGCTGTCCTGCAGCCCGCAGTGGGCTGAGTTTGGAGCACAGCCCAGCCCTTCACCCTGCAGGGACACAGCAGGACTGGGGCTGCCCCTTGGCGCCCACCTGGCCCCGCTCTGTGTGTGTGACACACCTCATTGTCTGGGAGCTGCTGTTCAGCCTTCTGGGCTTGGCCCAGTACTGCAACCCCTCCCTCCCTGAGCACAGAATCAGGCTCTAAATAAATGGCTATTGTATTTAAAGAGGAGTGGCTCTTCCAGGCTGCAAATTCTGGCTTTTCATATCTCCTGACTGCTTTAGCACTGGGATGTGGCTTGTAACAACATCCAGCCTCATGTATTGTATCTCCAGTCCTTCCAGCAGCAGCATTTTCTTGGAGCCTGTAGCTCGTGTAGCTCTGATGCAGGATCTCGTGCTGACTCTTGGGCTGTTGGCTTGTGCCTGAGTATTGTAATTACTAAAATAACATTTTGTCCATAATGATATGTTAGTAATAGATTTTTATCATTTGAGGTTAGCCCGGAGGAGGAAATATTTCCTTCCATTTAATGGAATACTGTACTTTATTAGTCCTTTCCCTGCCATATATTTAAATGTTCTATAATAAATTAATGTGATGTCCCCAGGGCAACAAGCCAGCAAACCTTTCAGACAGCTGCTGGAGCTCTGTGTTTACATGGAGAGCAGCAAAAACCTGTCTAATGGAGTGAGAGAGGGGATGGGGCCAATTTCCCAGGTGAGGATTTGCTGATGGGGCTCCTCTGCTGCTGGAGACATAAAGGTTAATGGCTCATGGTGGCTTGGGCTGAGCCAGAGTGGGTGTTTAAACATTTCTGACTGTTGAAACTGAGCCTCAGCCTATGGAGGGTGGCACCTGTTTGCGTTTTGAGCGTGACTGAGTTATTTGCAAGCCAAGCAAGTAATTGCAGTGAATCAGAGGGGCTACTCTGAACTGAGGTTTCTTAAAGTGAAAGTTGCTGTGTTTTTAACTTGTGCAATGAACAAACCAAGGCTTCTGCCTTTTTCCTGCAGCTGAGCGAGTTAAGGAGGAGAATCTGACAATTGTCTGCATCCCTACATCTTTTCAGGTAAGCACTTTCTCCTTTGCTTCCTGCTAGTCCAAACACTCCTGCAGGGGCTCTTTCCCTGGGCTGTTGGAGGCCACCTTGCCTCTCTCTGGTTCACAGTGGTGTGAATTAACCAAAAGCACCAGTGAAAGCAGTCATGGTGCAGCCTGCAGATAGACCTCACAAAGAAGGTGGTGGTGCCGTGTTACCCTGACCTGAGCTCAGGGATGCAGTAGGACTGGGAGGTGCATTTTGAGCCCGTGTGGTGAGGCTGGTTGTGTCAGGGTTGGTGTGTGGCTTCCTCTGGATCCCACTTGCAGGAAAATGCTGCTTAGTGGTGCCACCGACTCGTAGTGCAAAGCTCACTGGAGACACTTAATCTCCTTTGATTCTGTATTGGCCCTGACAGCTGTAAAAATTAATAGCAAGCTCTTGTCTTTTCAGGAGGAACTTGAAATCCATCAGCTGGATTTTATGAGAAATTGCAGAAGAGAAATTGGCTTAACCTCTCACTTGTTGTGCAGCCTTTGCAGGAATTAATTCATACCAAGCTAGGTGTTGAGAGGCTTGGAGGGAGAGGGAGGACCTGGCTTGGTGGTGGAATGCAGAGCTGCTGGGGAAGCTTCTGAGCATCTCCCATGCCTTTGGCAACTGGCTTTGGTCTCTTTGCCTCTGTTCCCTGAGGTGGGAACGTCCCTTTGGGCAGGGAGAGGTGGCATGGAGGGGACCACCTGAGGGGTTTCCAAGGTTGGGTGGCGATACCCCTGTCAAGGAATTGGGCATGTGTCCTTCTTATGGTCCTGGTGTGGGCCTGGGGACTGTACTTTTGTCACAACTGTGAGGACAGTCAGGCAGTGTGGCAGGCAGGGCAGGGCCTGTCCTGTGAGGTTTTCAGGGACTGGGTGGGTAAAGCTCTGAGCAACCTGGGAGCTGACCCTGCTTTGACCTGGAGGTTGGTTAGAGACCAACCTGAATTATCCTAAAATCTTGAGAAAACCTAACATCCTCTTACCCTGCAGTTGTTTAAGTGTGGGGTGGCCGGGCTCTCTCTTCCCAGCTGTTGTAAAACCCAGTGGCCAACTGGGGTATAATGCAAGGTGCTGCCAAGATCAGAAAGTGAAAAAAAAAATTTTTTCTTAACCTATATCAGTACTTCTGTTGCATATATGGACTGTGGTAAGAGTCTGTCTTTGATCTGTCTAAAATTATTCCCACCCTGAAATGCCACATCCGCTTTGAATCTAGGAGAAATGCTCTGAATTCAGTCATTAGTTCTTAAAGAAAATATTGAATATCTTGTGGTGAGTGTGAGCCTGTCCTGCATTGAAATGTTGTCATAGTTCATTTAACACCACCGAGTTCCTTACCAGTAAAACAAAAAGGTTGCTATTAAAGGGAATAGAGAGATTGTACATCTGTAGGAGCCAAAATTCCCATTCCCATCAGGGGCTGCCTTGTATCTTTTGCAGTCCCTTAGACCTCAACCAGTTCCGAGTGGAGCATTCCCAGGTCAGCAAAACAGCATTTTATTTTCACTGTGTACAGGTGTAGATGGCTGCCTGAGGTTACTGGCAAGGAAGAGTTGGTTTCAGTGGGCTTTTATACTCCTCCCTTCCCTGTTGTCAGGTCATTAATCCATCACCATCACTAAAGCTAGAGCAGGGTAAGTATCTGTCCCTTGGCGTTTGCGTTGTCTCTTTTCACCTGGACGTGTGCTGAGAGCACGGAGTGGGACTGTTCTGGCAAGTGCTGTGCAGTTACCACCACTTCTCCCTCAGCTATGGGAGCTCTGCTTTTGATTCCCACTGCTCCCATCGCCTTGCAAGCAGAGCCTGGAGAGAGCCAAGCCACCTCGTTTCCACACCGCTGACTCGAAGCCTGTTCAGGGTCTGGCCTGCATGTGCAGCACAGTGTTTTTCAATGCTTTCAGTTTCCCAGATCCCTGAAATCTCCTTATGTGGACACCATGTGATGAATGCCAACCCACTGATTTTTATTCCTTTCATTTTGTGAGTCCTTAGGGCCTCACAGCCCATGGGTGTTGAAACTGCATGCTATGAAATGCCATGATAAACTACTCAAATCATATCTCATTGCCAGGAGTGCCACCTGCTAATTCTAATGTTTCTGGGGTGTGACCGAAGCACTTTGTTAGTGTTAGTGGGTAGAATTCAGGGGAATCAGCTGATCCAGGCTATTGCACTGGGGTTTCTTAGTCTGGCTGCAGCACGGTAGCAAGTTTGGACTCCAGCAGAGTCCATGCAAGGACAGAGTCTCACTCAGGTGATGATTTGTAACATAGAAAATTCAGCCAGTTAGGGATTCTGCAGATGACCAAGATGGGTCAGTGTGGATCTGCTGAGGGCAGGAAGGCTCTGCAGAGGGCCCTGGACAGGCTGGATCCATGGTCTGAGGCCAATGGTCTGAGGTTCAACACAGCCAGGTTCTGAGTCCTGCACTTTGTCCACAACAAGCCCTGCAGAGCTCCAGGCTGGGGCAGAGTGGCTGGAGCAGCTGCACGACAGAAAAGGACCTGGGGGTGCTGGTGACAGCGGCTGAACAGGAGCCAGCGTGTGCCCAGGTGGGCAAGGAGGCCAATGGCCCCTGGCCTGTGTCAGCAATGGTGTGGCCAGCAGGACCAGGGCAGTGATTGCCCCCTGTGCTGGGCACTGGTGAGGCCAAACTCTGGGTGCTGTGTCCAGTTTTGTGCCTCCCATGACAAAAAAAACTTTGAAGTGCTGGAATGGGTTCAGAGAAGGGAACAGAGCTG
>VZTX01000721.1:0-18402 GCA_013400915.1 Pardalotus punctatus | reverse complement strand
TCCTAGCACAGGTCTAACCCAGTACGAAACCGCTACAGGTCGGGATGGAAGTAGAGGTGGCAAAGGAATGGCTGGAGACAGCAGAGCCCCCGATGGAAGCCAGGAATGCTCGGCACAGCCATGGTTGGTTCCCATGGCACGGCCAGGCCATGCTGTCCCCACGCCGGGCTGTGGTGTCCCCATACCTTGGCTTTGTTGATGGTGCAGTGGAGAGCGTTGTTCTCCTGGTCGTAGAGCAGGCTGAAATCCAGCGTTCCCAGCGCGGCTGCAAGGAGAGCAGAGGGCGTTAAAATGCAGCATTTACTGATGCCTAAAACTGGAGACCTGCAACGGAGCCAAGGCAGGTTAGGGGAGTAAAAATCAGACAAATTTATTAAAGGCCTTCAAGGCTCGTTCAGGACAAAGCCCTCTCGTGAGGCTGCATCCAAAATCCGAGCTCCTCACCTTTTATAAGTTCTGTCCCATTGGCATCTTGGCCCTTAATTCTCCAGTCATTCTTAGGTGATGATGTCAACCAGGCCTGCTCCCCCCAACCCACTCTTCGCATATTTTGGGCTCTAGGGCAACAAATGAGTCCTTGGATTTCTATTCAGAGGCAACTGTTTTGGCTAAAGGTGCTGGGAACAGAGGTTTTAGCGTTTTATACTGCACCAAAGCCACAGACACGTGAAGGATAAAATCTAGAAATTCTTAAGGCATCAGCACCCGGCAAGCATGGGCTGCTCTCCCTCTGAGCACACGAGGAGCACATGGAGATGCTAAAGAACATTACAAAACATTATAAAGGATTATAAAACATTATAAAACACCAAGCATCCTGCTGGGAGCCCTGTTATGAAACGTGGCTCTGTGCTGGGAGGCTGGTGGCTATTCCCTGGGAGAGGAGCTCATCCAGCACTGCAGCCACAAGTTTTAGGCTTTCACCTGGGTTATTCCCATCCCTCACCGCAGCCAGGAGCTTCCTGTCCCCCAGGGTCTCCTCTGGGAAGATTTGGGAAGGGCTGGGACACAGCTGAGCCCCGCTGTTGGCACACCCTCCCCTCCAGCATTCCCAGAGCGCGTATTTGTGTAGTGACACCTTCAAACAAATGAGCCACCAGTGGGATCCCTTCCCAGCTCCAATCTGGCTGCAAACCGTAAATTAAACCCAAGGAGGATGGAAATACTTTTCTGGTTAAAATGAAAAACACCACCAGCTTTTAATCAGCTCGGCGCTCTTTCACGGCATCCGCGGGATCCAGGAACGGCAGCGTCTCCTGGGATGGGACACGGGGATGGGACAGGGACCAGAACAAAACCAGAAGAGCCTCAGCAGCAAAAGTACATTTGATTGGAAAGATCCTTTCCCTTTGGATGATCTGAGCACGTCTCCCTAGTCCAAAGCAGAGGAAAAGCCTTAAAAAGAAAGGTTTTCCCAAAAACATGGCTTAACCTTCTCCAAGGCTCCCAGGCCTGATTTGCACTCCAAACGTGGACCTGGAGCCGCCTCTCTCCTGGTTCAGCTTCATCTGCCACCAGCCTTGAACTCCTGGGGTGGCTCTGCACCCAGCCCACCCCACTTTTCCATGCCCACCTTCCCAAAAGGGGTTTGCCCGAGTGCTGCCCTGCCACCAAACAGCATCCCCTCGCCGTTTCCAAGGTAACTGCACCTTCCCGCCGTGCTCAGAACGTGAAAAAAAATCCAAAGTAAAACCCAGAACAGTTCTGCTTAATATCAAAGCAGGCTTTGCTGCCTGGGGGGGAGTTGGAAAAACTTTATGGCAGGAAATAATGTGTTTTTTTTCCCTCCAGTGTTGATAGCAGCAAGGCACCCAAAGAGCTGGTGGATATTCAGGGGACTGAAACCTCCCCTACTGCAATTTCACAGCGATCTCCCAGCCCAAAAGGCAAAGCAGCTACAGGTTTGCCTGCTGGCAAAAAACAACAACAAAAAAAAATAAAATAAATCATTGCTCCCAAGCAAATATCTTGAGTTCAAAGAGAGTAAATACCCAGAGAGATTTCTGCCAGAATAATGTACCCCCCTCGTTGTGGAGCAATTTCATGGCACATTAGCTCCTGGTCTGGGTAAGTCACAAATCAGCGGGGTTTTACCTGCCAGGGGAAGATGAGGGGTGAGGCCAAACCTGCAGTACCTTGTGCATGGCTCAAATGAGCGTTTCCAGAGCAATTCCCGCATGGAGGAAGGAGCAGCAGAGCCCTGGTGCCTCTGGGTGCTCTCAGCCACGGGGACCTCAGGCATGGCAGCGTGTGAAGCGTGAGGCTCCACAAACCGAGTCAGCAAAACTTACCAGATCTGCATTTTTCTCTCAAGAGCGGAAGATGAAACCTCCGGTTTTGGAGCCTCATCATTCCCACCTGCCCTTTAATCAGCGCTTCCTGCCAGCCCCACCGCTCGGCCCTCCGAGTTCAAGCTGTTATTTTATTTTTATCACAGGAGGGGGCCTGCGGTTCAGCCGGCTGGATTGGGCAATTTATAAAGCGAATTAAAAAGCTCGGCTGGCGAGCAGCGCTCGGCCAGGAAATACTGACAAAACCTAAAATCACCTGGACACAGCAGCGTTCTGCAGGTTGGGACTCGGGTCCTGCTGGCAGTCCCTGAGCAGACATCCAGCAGTTCCCGTCCCTTTTGGGGCTGCCAGGGGTGGCAGGGGCGCAGGGCTGGCTCTGCTCCAGCCCTGGAGGGTTTTTTTTTTGAGTCTGCCTCTGGCAGAGGGATGTGGAAACATCAGCACAAGGTTTGCTAATGCGGTTGAACGGAAGTGATAAACGGGATGAGGAAAATTTGGGGTTTGGCAGCCAAGGTGCTGCTGTGGGGCTGGCAACAAGCAGTGCCACCAGAGCCGGGAGCCAGAGGGTGCCCAGGACATGTGGGACACACTGGGGACACGGTCACAGTGCCACGGCCTCTGTCACACCCAGCCAGCGATGGATCCGGGCTGCAGCAAGGCTGAGAGGGGGCAGGAGACCTCCAGCTGCACCAGGGCTGGGAGCCAGCCCTGAACCCCCACCGGCACCCTGTGAACCCCCAGGAGCTCCATCCCAGCCGGAGAAACATCCCCGAGCTCCTGGAACGGTCAGCACACCCAGCCAGTGACCGGGCAAAGCCACCACCCCACACCAGCGCTGTCCCACTGCTCCTGCAAACCAGCAGCACATCCAGCCCTGCCCGTGGGATTCCTGCATCCTCAGCTGGCAGGATTGAGCCCAAAACCTCTGAAAGCAGCTGAATCCCCCTCCTTTGATTGCTTCCCCCTCCCACAGGAGATGCGGCTCGATTGTGATCTTAATTAGGGGAGCAAGTACCTAAAAAAGAAAAGGGCAGCAATTAGACTCCAAGCGCTGTTACCAGGATTATTTAACTCGACTGGGCTGTTCTGAATACTGCCCTCTAATCACAGAGGCTGCAAATAAAAAATATAAATAAATGCCTTTGTCAGACGCTACAAAGGCAGCTTGGCGCTCTCCAGACAGCAGGCAGGATGTATCATTATTATTACAATTATTCTGCTCCAATGATAAAATAACCATTAGGAAAGCTGAACTCATTAGCAGGTTCTGACCCTCCTTCCTCTCCTTGAATTGGGAGAGATTGATGGGAAGGCGCTGGCTGGGACCTGGCTTTTAACACAGGCTCTAAAAGGAAAAATAAATCCCACTTGCACGGGACGGTGTCCTCTTCTCCCACTGACCTTTGGGCATTTTGATTAATCCAGTGGGCCAGGAAATTATGAGAGGGCAGCAGGAGCAGCAGATGTGTCCGTGGGCTCAGCCAGAGCCCGCGGGCAGCCCGGCCCAGCCCGGTGCAGTCGGCAGGAATTGTTTATTACTGACATTTCCCGGCAGCGCCCAGGGTGAGGCCAGGCTGAAGGAGCTTCTATTTATACCTGGGGGATGAGAGGCAAAATGTGGTGATAAATCTGTGCTCTGCTCCCTTCCCCAGCCACGCCGGGTGGCAGATCCGCCCCTTGCACAACCTGGGATGCTCCAGGGAGAGGAGTTTCTCATCCCAAGATGTGGAAGAGCCACTGACACTCACGGAACAAGCCCCAGAAAAGCCTGGAAGTGATGCTGGAGCGCACTCCTTACCTTGTGCGGGAGGTTGGGAGAAGTTGAGGTGTGTGCACACAAAAACCCCGCCAGAGAACTAATTAAAAAGAAGTCCAAAAGCCTTAAGTCCCTCTGCTTATCAGCATTGCTGCTCCCAAGATAATCTGCTCACGGATTTTGTGCCAGGGAGATCAGAGTGGAGCGGTAAAAAGACTGCTGGGGATTGTCTGGATTAGCTCTCCCTTACAGAAAGCACAGGTTCAGTAACCTTCAGACTGGGTATTTTTTAATGCACTATAAAAGATAGGTCCCTATTCTTCCATTGCTTTAATTTTCCCTTGCAATGGAAATAATTTTAAAGGTCCTGAAAGGCAGCGAGTAATTCTGTGCACTTACAGCCCCGTATAAAATGTTGGTAAATGACTCCTCAGGAGGAACAGAAATTATCTCCTGCCATTTCCAGGCAGGGCTGCTGAAGAGCATTTTGGTGGGTGGCTGTGTGTGCTGCTGCCTCCCCGGTGTCCTGACCAGGTCCAGTGGTGGGGCAGAGCTTGAGGACTGGGTGAGGTCTGGGAAACCCCCAGGGTTATCCCAGGAAAACAGCACCGCCGGTTGTTGCAGCGTCCCGCAGCTGGGGCTGAGCTCAGCCAGCACCCCCAGCATTCCCAGTCTGCAGATCCACTCAGGGGGCTGCTGTGGGGTCAGGGATGGATCCCAAAAGTGCTGAGCTGAGGAGCTGCAGGCCCTGAGGGCTGCAAAGCCCCTGCTGGCAGCACTGGGCTCTGGAGTGAAGCTCCAGCCACGGCATCGCCGGGGATTCGGCAGCAGCCGGGGAAGGTGGCGGAGGCAGCTGGAAATGGGACATCTCTGGAATTTGGCATTACCATGAGCTATTCCATGGAAATGGATCCTGTGGGAGGTTTTGGGACATGGACCTGTGTTTAGTGTTAGAGGTGTACGAGCCATAACCAATAGGTCTTTGGGGGTGGATTGTCTTTGGCCAACAGACAATTGTTTATTACTGTGTATAAAAAGAACTTCTTGTAAATAAAACCTTCTTCTTCGCCATCTTGGAGCCTGTCTGCCTGACCTCTCTACCTGCTTCCACAAATCCCACCAACAACAGAAAAGCAAACCATAGACCTTCCCATCAGCATCACCATTCCCAGCCCCGCACAAAACCCCAGCAGGGAGCAGATCCAGCACACAGGCAGGGCACCTTCCCTCCTCAGGAGATCCACGGATGTGGCAGAATTCAACAGGATCAGGAGCAAGGAACAAGCACCGCTTCTCTCTCTCAACTGCTGCCTGCCTGGCCATGGGTTTTCCCCTTAAAATCTGCAAAAATGAATATTTCTTCATTTGAGACGCGGTGCCAGCCCCTGGAAAACTCTGGGGCAGGGAGCTGCTCCTTCATGAGGTTTGTTGATGGATGCTCATCAGCTCTTCTGTCTTCTCCAGGAGGAGTGTTCAGAGGAACACTTATCTGCTCAGAACAGTTCAGAGATGCAATTATGTTTTACAGCACTAAATGGTCCCTGATGTCAGCAGCAATTAGACTTTCAGCAATTTCAATTTGGAGATGGCCTTCAAATCTCTCCCGCTCTCCTCCTTTAATGAAATACAGCACCGCAATTAACAACCCCCCAAAACTGCCTTCAGTGTTAAATACAAAGATGAGAGATCTGGGAACCCCTTGAGCTTGAGCATGGTGGAACAAGGGGTTCCAGCTCTTTTTTCCAGTCAGGTATTGTCTCTCCTGGAACTGGAGAGGTGAAGGGCTGGGCAGGCTGGTGGGAGGAGGGAACCTCGTTATCCGTGGCTCCTTCATTAGTGGAGACGCCGGAGGCCACGGCCCTTATGCTGCTCCCATGGATGTTGGAGGAGGGATGTTCCAACAAACCCTGCTCACCCTCGTGTGCTTTCCTCTCATCTCCAGCACTTCAGGGTGTCCCTGGCCACGGTCACTCGCCGGGGGAGCAGGGACACCTGATGTGCAGCCTCCACCCGGATCCCTGCTGGCACGGTCAGCAGGAAAGCACAAAATCTCGTTCCCAACACCCATCTATCCCACGGGAAACCAGAGAGGAGCTAATCCAGGGTCACCCCAGTTAACATCCCGTGGGATACCCCGAGGCTCCCTCACTTTGGCACTGCCCAGTACCTGCACACATTTCTTCAGCAGAGGCAGCTCGGGCTGTGCTCTGCTTGGCAAAGCCGTGCTCCAGGCTCTGTCGAAATCAGCGGTGGTTTGTTTAGTTTCCTGAGCGAAAAAAAAAAAAAAATCGCTTCTTTTGGCCTTATCTGGATTGAAAAGACGATTCAAAGCTTATAAATAGCAGATGCAGCATATGCTAAGGAGCTGGGTTTCAGAAGTAAATACCCTGCTCGTTCCTCGCCGTCTCCTCTGCCTCCCCCTGTCTGGCCAAAAGCACTGCCAGGTGACTTGCAAACCCTGCACCCCTTCAGACCTTCCTTCTTCTTTACGTCTTCGAGCAGCCAGCAATTAATATCCCCATGACGGCTTTGCCTGCCTAATTATCTTCTTTGCTCAAAATAAGAGTCTTCCTAAATAACTTGTGTGGCGCTGCAGGCGTCACGAGCCGCCGCGCACCAGGACTGGCCTCTCAGCTGCACTTTGGAGAAGTGGTTTTCGTGCTGCTGCAGCTCCAGAGCTCTGGAGTCTGCTCTTCCATGAATAAAACTGGGAATTGGCTGGGTTTGTGCATGTAGGAACAGCCCTGGAGCAGGATGGGGCAGCACTTTCAGGGATTCCGGCTCCCGCTGCAGCCCCTGGCTCTCAGGCTCTCTCCCCATCTGAAAACTTGGAGCCAAACACATCTGGAGGAGGGATGGAATTCCAGTGTGACCAGAGCCTCTTCCCAGAGCCCAACAGCAGCTCAGGGAACGGGGCATTTCCAGGCTGGAAACTTGACTGCCTGTGAAAGGGGGATGGCTGCTCCCTCCAGAGCTGCGCCCTGCGAGAAGCCCTGGCAGTGCTCCCTCACAAGGACTGTGCCTCCTCCTCTGCTCCTGCAGAGGTTTCAGAGACCTTTAAAAATCCCTCGGGTCCAAATTCCTGCTGCTGCTGCAGAGGGGAAGGTGCAGGCAGTGGAGGGGCAGCAGCGTTTGGGTGAAATCGGTGGAGATGGGAGGCGAGAGGCAGCTCCTCGCAGGTGGCACATTGCCATCTAGCTGGCATTTCTTAATTTCCTTGCAAACCAACTTTTCCCTGGCACTGTGCTGCTCGACTGGGTGGGAAGCATCCCTGGCGGCTGCTGCTGTCACAGGGCACCAGCCAGGGGAGCCAAGGATGAGGTGACAGCCAGGTGTCCCAGGACAGCAGGAGCGAATCCCCCCTTCCCAGCCTCCTGCTCCCCTCATCTCACAGCAGCACCAAACCACCCTTCTGCACCAAATCCACATTTCCCACTTCTCCTGCCTCATCCCTTCCACCTCCTCAGCAGCTCTGCCGGGGACAAACGGGCTGCAGGGCGAGTCCTGCTCTTTGCAGAGCACGGGGCAGGGCTGAGTCCCTCTCCCGGTGCCTCCCAAGGGATGGCAGCAGGTGCCCAGCACAACCCTGCAAATCCTCCCGGCAGCGCTGCTGGCAGGTCTGATGGGAAGAGCTGGCTCCATGCAATTCCCAGCGATCCCAGAGCCAGCCCAGATGTCTGCACTCATTATCTGCTGTGTTGGTTCCCTGGCCCTGCCTGCTCCCTGCATTCAACAGGCTGCTGGAGGTGGCC
The DNA here is from genome assembly GCA_013400915.1 of Pardalotus punctatus. NCBI lineage: Eukaryota > Metazoa > Chordata > Aves > Passeriformes > Pardalotidae > Pardalotus > Pardalotus punctatus. The sequence continues at coordinate 10,603 of VZTX01000721.1, read as the reverse complement.
AGAGCCACAAACCCCTGCTGCAGCCTCCCCTCTGCCCTCCCATCCTCTGGAAGGATCCCACCTGCTTCCTGCAGCCTGGGGGGGTTCTCAGTTTTCCAAAGCACCAATTCCACGCACGGACACACATCCCTGCTTCCTGAAGACGCCAAACCTCTGGGTCAGGCTGCCCTGCTTGGATGGGAGCAGGCACTGTTGCTGCTCCCAGGGCTGCCCCATCCTGGGGAGAGGGCAGTTCCCTCTGGGTCTGCAGACACTCCAAGGTTTGCTGGTGGGGTCTGGAGCACGACCCAAGGAATAGGAGTGCAGCCAGCCAGCCCAGTGGAGCTGCAGCAGCGCCAGGCAGAGCCACCCTGCCCACTCCCCACAGCTCTGATGCAGTTCTGGAATTTGGGCAGGGATGGGAGCTCTGGTCCAGCCCCTTGGAAAAACCCCAGAAATCCCAGACTGGAGCAGTAACTCCAGGCAAGAAGGAGCTTGGGAAAACCCAAACAATTGCTGCATTTCTCCAGGCAGGGGCAGCTCTCCTCCTCCCACCCAGCCAGCAGCAGCATCGCCTTGGCGTTAGAGGAGAGAAACCCACAGGCTGGTGGGACAAACAGGAGGGAGCCTTTCAATCCTCCTCTTCCTCCTCCTGATGGATCCTGCCAGGGCAAAATCCCTCTCCCTGCACCTCTCCGGGGCTGGGCTGGGCTGGGAGCATCTCTGAGGAGCGAGGCAAGATGCACCCGGCCAAACCTCGATTCGTGGGTGCTGCACCCAGGATCCAACACCACCATCCTGAACTCCCTGTGCCCCCCAAGGGGACCGGCACCCCCGGAACCCCAGCGCTGTCCTGACGTGCAGGCACAGACAGGTTCTCCAGGGGAAATTTAGTGCAGGTGACTAATGCAGCAGCCCTGAATCACCCTCCAGAGGTGTGGGGGAGCTCAGTGATGCTCCCCAGCGTAGCTGCTGGCTCGAGGCAGGCTGCACGAATCCCCTCCCTGCTCCCAGCCTGGGGAACGGGGACACGGAGCTCGTCTGGATTTACAACTTGGCTGCTAAACACGGGGGAGTGACAGTCTCATCCTGCACATTCACGCCAGCCAGTGTCCTGAGGGTGTCTGGGCCACCCCGTGCTGTCCCCAGAGATGTGCCACCAGCACTGCCACCTCCCCGCTCTGCTCCTGGCACCGCCGCGCCTTCGCCAGCCGAAACCCCACCACATCTGGCGAACCAGCCTCAGCAGTTTGCCTGACACCTGTTACGCTGTGAGAAACACTTCCTAACACCAGCCGGGGTGAGAGAACACCCGCCGGCCCTGGCACGGAGCCGAGCTGCTGCCAGCATCCAGGATCCAGGATCCGGCATCGCCGACGGAAAAACGCAGAATGCAGCGCCCTGGGCAATCTCCATGCGAGTCACCCAGAGAAAACGCTGCACTCTGGGTGCTTTGGCTCCCACACACCCTCCTGGCCCTGCAGCCCGGTTGCTGCCGTTCCTACTGCCAGGGTGAGCAAAGGCGATGGGATAATTAGAGCAGCAAATGACCCCAAGCCGGTTAAAGTCCCCGTTAACTGCCTGGCTGGGACAAACGCGGCTTAGCAGAGATGTTCTCCCTGGGAGTGCCAGAGCTGTCGCCTCTCCACACAGAGCGTGACCCCGACACCGGCGTGGGGAGGGAGGCTGTGGCAGCTCGGGGCTGGCACCCAGCACCCAAGGGACACGGGGACAGCCGTGCCACCCTGCAGCAGCAGGGGAACCCTCCTCGGGGTCACCCTCTGGGGTCCGGCACGGATGGCAGCAGCCAGGCAGCGATGCCGAGGCAGGGCTGTGACATTCCGCAAAGGGAAAGCCACCGCCTGCCCGGCGCTGGGCCGTAAACAGCTCAGCCTCCCCTTCCCCCAGGACGAGCACGCAGCACCGCTTGGCAGCACCCACTCCCTTCCTCGGCACCTCCCGGCTCCAAACTTTGTGCTCAGCCCCTCGCAGGATCCGGCCCCCGAAGGCTGGGCTGAATGGAGCCCTTGGGATTTGTCGAACTCCAAGGGAAATCGTGTTATCCCTGGCAGAGCCAGGCGGCCGCTGCCTTGCAGCTCCACGGCGCCGGGTGGGAAGGACGTTTTGGGTGGGGAGGGGTTAACCCTTGCTGCAAACACCTGCATCCACCAGAACCAAAGCCATCTGCTCCCAAGGCCCCCCTGGTCTCCTGCAGGGCTCTGCCTGCAGCCGAGGCTGAGGAATGGAGGAACGACAGCCAGAGTTTGCCGAGGGAGAGGGCAGAGATCTCCCGGGCGGATGGATGTCATTCCCAACAAACCTCCCCGATGTGGAGCCGGGCGATGCTGGAGCGTGTCGCCAGCTCATCAGCAGGGTGGCTGGAGCAGGCTGCACCCGCAGCCGGATTAGCAGGGTCTGAGCCCGGCTGGCAGCCCTCGGAGGCACGGAGCCGAGCAGGGACGAGGCACAGAAGTGCACCACGCACAACAGCAACTGGTGGCTCTCGGGAGACTTCCCGACTTCGGGTCCAGCAGCCTGGCTGGCTGCGGCACGGACACTCCCAGGGCCCCCCTCCACCCCGGGAGAGCCGCCCCGGCTGAACCTGGGGGCTTCTCGCTGCTGCAGTGTCATCCCAGGGACGGCTAGCACGACTGGGAGGGTGCGCCAAGATGGGCAACCAGCCCCACCACCCACGCTCGCCCTCAGCACCCAGCAAACTCCCACGGAAACTTAGGAACTCACTGCAATCGTCGGACTCGTAACCCTCGGGGTCCACCACCTCCTCGGGCGCTTGGCTCTTGGCCGGCTGCTCCGCGGGCGTCGTTCCGTAGGCTCCGAAGAGCTGGTCCACATCCTCATCGTCCTCCCGGTGCGGCTCGGCGGGGCTGACCGAGGGCTGGCTGACCGCGGGGCGCAGGGCGCTGCCGCTGCGGCCGACGGCGGCGGGGAGCCCGCGGGGGAAGCGAGGGAAGTAGTCGGAGATCTGCTTGATGGGTTTGATGGGGCCGGGGCAGACGTCAATGGCCATGTGCTCCTGGATACTTATGGTCATTTTCTCTCCTTTTCGGAGTGTCATGCATGCGGCTGTCGCTGCCCAGCCCCGCCGGAGAAGCCCGGGAGAGGGAGCCGGGAAGTTTCTGCCGGGGATGCGGCGCAGGGGAGGAGGGGGCTCGGGGGGCACCTTACGTGGTCGTGGCGCCCTGAGCCCCGCTGGCCGCACGCATGCTGCTGCCGCTGCTGGCGCTCGCACGGCCCCTGCTCCTGCCAGCGCTGCCTGGGAATAAATGAGCGAGACGGAGAGACGGATAAGAGGCAGGGGGTGGGCTCTCGGGTGATGTCACCAGCTAGCAACAAAGCGGTACCCAGCAGCGGAGGAATGAGGGCTGTGGCCGGCCTGCCGCCCCGGCCACACGGCCACCGCCGTGGGCAGCCAGCCCCCCGCCCCTTCCCCAGCACGGCCCCGGGCCAGCCGGCAGGAGCAGGGGTGATGGGCAGGGGGGCTGGGATGCATCTCCCTGCCCAAGCAGGGGTGGTCCCTGCCAGAGCCCTCCGGGGGGGCTGAGGTCACCTGGCAGTGTCAGGAGCCATCGTGGTGTTGTGTCGCATCCCGGCCGTGCTGTGGGGAGGGACGTGGGGACCGTGACATCCCCGGGGACCGTGGCATCCCCGGGGACCGTGGCAGCCCCCAACCCTCCCCGCTCACCGCAGGCTGTGCTCCATCCTGAGCCCGGGGCACGGCTGGCACCACTGCCCGCTGCCTGTGGGTCACAGGGACAACCCAGACTCGGATCCCTGCTGCCACGGCTGCCCCAGCCCACAGCAATGTCCCCTCCGGGGCTCAGCAGCAGCTCCTGGAACTGGGGACACAGCGGGGACTGAAGCAACACATGTCCCCTGCTCGTGGCCCAGCTGCCACAGCCGCCCAGTAACTTACCCTGCCCAGCAAAATGCGTCTGAAATATTTCAGAGGAGCAGCTCCCCCAGCGCAGCCTCTCTGCTGGCTCAGTTCTGGGGGGTCTGGTCACCCACCACCGTGTCCAGCTGGTCACAGGCAGAACCACCAGGTAACCTGAGCGATCCCCTAGCAAAGCACACAGAGCTGCAGCCTCCTGCAGCCTGGCACGCAGGTGTCTGTTGAAAACAAAGCTCTGTTCTTCAGAAGATTTCCCCCAAATCCCAATAAAATGACACCCAACCTTTCTGTCTAATGCAGAGTTCAGTTTTCATTCAGATTTTGGTAAATGTTAATGCACGTCCCTGAGTCATAACACACTGACACCAGGCAAACTCACCTAATTTACCCCTCACAGGGAATTGAATGTTTCTCTCCTGAAGCATCCAAACTTGTCATTGCTCTGTGCCTAGACACGATGCACATCTGAGGATGATCTCATGACCTGAGAGAACAGGAGACAGCTCCCTGCTCCTTTGTGTCCCTGCCACATTTTCACTCCCAGGTGGCTCCTGCCTGTTGCAGGTCTAACAGCAGATCCAATCTCTGACAGTTTAACCCCCATCCCCATATCCAAGGATTCCCAGAATGTTAATTCAGATGGAAAATCTGAAATTCAGACCTCAAAATCCCGCAGGTGGGCTGACGATGGGTGGGAATATGACAGCAAGAACAAGGAGGTGCCTCTGGCTCTGGGTGTGTTCATCCACACAGGCTCCATCTTTGGGTGCAGCATCCAGGATGTGGTGTGGACTCAGACAGAACGAAGCAGAAATTGGGCCTGATGCCCAGAAAATAGCAGCAATTTCCTCTAAGAAAGGGCAAATAAATAAATAAATAAAATCAAGTTACGTGCGAGAGCCTAATGCCGTTACTACCATTGCAAATGCATCACCGCTTCAGATGTTTCCTCAAAGAGCACAAGACCCAGATAGGCGAGGATTGTTTCACAGGACAGAAAATCAAGGCTCTGGGAATTCAGGTGAACCCCTGAGCTTTTCCTCCTCCTGCACCCACGGCTCGGATCAGGGCCCAGCAGCACCAGCTGGGAGATGCTCAGCTCACCCAGGGATTCAGGAGAACAAGGAGGGGACAAAAAAGGCAGAGCTGAAGCAGACAAACTCCCTGAAGCAGGGCAGGAGTGGCCCCCAAGGGAGAGCCCACCACCAGCCCTACAGACTGAAAAAACAAAACCCAAACCTGCTGCTCATAGCCCAGATGGGACTTTCCACCCCCTGACCGATCCCAAGCCTACTGAAAGCAGCTGGAGCCTTTCCTTAGCTTTTAATGAGTCCCAAAGCAGTTTGGTTTTGATAAACCACACTTTTCCTACCTCCCCAAACTGCCTGAGTGTTTCCTCTGGGCTGCACGGCCCCACATTTACTGAGACTCCCCAAACGTGGCTGGGGCTGGCACCACACACGACAACACAGAAGGTGAAAGGGACAAAAATAGAGAGTAGGGCTGGAAGACAAAAGCAGGGCTTGGAGATACAAAGCCAGTTTCCAGGTAAAGCTCTTAATTCCCACCGTCTGTCTAATGCCCTGGAATGTGACTTGATTTGATCCCTGGCTCTGCCAGGGCGGTCCAGAGCTGCTGCTGTGCCCACGCACGTGGCCTCTGCTGCCCTGAAAGGGGGGATTTGGCTTCCTCACCAGCCCCCCAGGAGGGTAGAGAGAGAGTTTTAATGTTAAAATGCCAATTTCCAGAGCGGGACCCGCAGCTCTGCTCTGTCAGGGAATATCCATCCCTGCAGGAAGGGGGCACATCCTTCAGAGAAGGGGGAGGTGGCCATCACAGGGCCAGCATCAAAGCAGGGATGGGAGGATGGGGAAGAGCAATTGTCCTGTCTGAAACCGTGTTTTCTTCCAAGAAAACAAGATCCTAAGCTCAGCACACGTGACATTGTGCTTGGGATGTAGGAGCCATCACTCCAACCCCAGCTCAGAAAAGAGCCAGGTTTTAATTTAAATGTTGGCCTGAGCAGAGGCACCAGCGCATCCAGACAAAGCCTGTGGCACTCACTCTCCCTGTGCCACAGCCCAGCTTCCTCTTCTGGAACTGCCCTGCAAATGGGAAAATAAGGAATATTCCTACAGCCCCAAAACAGCAGCACACGGATTAAACATGCATCCAAAAATACAGGCTGTCCTCAGGACACACTTCACCCGATTTTCTTGCAAACACTAAGCACCGAATTCTGCTGTTCCAGGTTTAAATCAATGAGAACAGGGGCTGATCCCAGCTGGATCAATTCCTTTCCAAAGGATAAGCACAGCAGCAGGATGGCACATCCCATTGCTCGCCAGGAATTCAATGCCTGACCCACTGGTTATTAAATACTTTGTCAACTCAAAACCTCTCAGAACCCCCCTGCTCTGCTGGTGAAGAACCTGCAGAGAGCACAAAGATGAGGCCGAATTCAAGCCTTCATTTGGAGGAACAAGCTCTGGATGTCACCCTTGAACTCGGAGGGGCGGCACAGGGAGGTTTGTCAGTCCCCTCAGGGATGTGACAGCCTGCACAGCCCCAGCTGGAATTTTGCTTTTTCCCAACCATTTTTAAGCCTGAAAATACCCACAGGAGAGGGTGCCAGCAGATACCACCAGCTCAATCTGCCTGCAGGGGCAGGAATGGGGATATCAAGAATCAGAAGACACCAAAACTGCAGGAAGAGACCCCTCCATCCCTCTGGGGTGACTCAAGCCTAACCCTGCCTTCAGTTCCTCTGGCTGGGAGGTACAGATTTTTTATTTCTTCCAAGGAGCTGGGCTCCAGCCTGGCTGTGTGCATGGGAAGGGGGTTAATTGAAAAGCAACATGTGCTGGCTCCTCGGCTCGCTCAGGGCACTGTCTCCTGGCTGACGCACAGCTCCTGGCAGCCAGGCTGCTTCCCCTCCAAGATCCCTGCCCTTGATTGCTGGCAAGGCTTGGCTGAGCCCATCCTGCGGATTGCAGACCTTACCTGGTCAAACAGCCTTTGCATTTGCTAAGTAAAGCAATAATAATAATAATGAGAACCGGGAAACTTGGCAAAAATAATCCTAAGGAGCTTATTCCAGGCTGTGCCGATTACAGCAGTGCTGATATCCCAGTGCCCCCACTGCTCCTCTGCTTGGATAATATCTGAGGTTATCTGTGCTCCAACAGGCCCTGCTAACAACCATCATTTGACCAGATTTAACCAGCAATTACTAGCTGTGAACAAAATCACCGCGGTGAAACACAACCCACATCCTATTACAGCACAGACACAAACAAACCCTTGCAGAAAGCCAAATGCCAGCAGGGGAGAGCCCTCTCCCCTCAAAATATTACTTAAGATTCCCAGAGACTTCATGAAACACCCAACCAGCGGCAAAGGTGGATGGAATCTTCCTGACCAGCATTTTGTTGCCTGCAGATGGACCTGGAAAGGAGCTTCCAGGAGGAGGGATAGAGGCATCTGCTCTCCCTGCATCTTCAGGAGGGGCCCAGAATAGCTCTCCTTTCGGTAGGGGCTGATGTTTAACGTGTATCATATGTTGCCATTTCGATGTGAGTCCCAAAATAGTTGGCGTTTTCTTTTGTAATTTTAACGCACTTGGGTTTTTTGGAGTCCTGGGAAATGTCTGCCCTCCCGCCGGGGAGGGGACGTGCTCTGCTTGAGCAGCCTGACACCACTGCCAGCACTCCAGGCACCTGGAGATGGAGCAGAGGGGATAAGGAGCTGCTGCAAACCTCATCTCTGTGGAGAGCAGAGTGAATTCACACGGGGATTCACCAGGGTGGGTCTGCACACAGCGGGAGCTGCAGGAAAATCCACCCAGGAGGGAGCGACATCCGATTTTGGGGCACAGCAATGCCAAGGGCCCAGTCCTCGGGGGGATTTTCTTAGAGATGAACCTTTTTGGACTTTTTTTTTGGACTCTCGTGGTCTTTGGGTTCCTCTCAGCCTTAGTTTTGCCATCACCAGGCTGGGCAGAGCCACCCTCTCACACGGCACGGGCTCTCATTGTTGTGTGCCTGGCAGATAAATGCAGACCCACACCCTCGCAATCAAGGGAGGGGAGACTTCTGTGCAGCATCAACTCCTATTAGACTAATTTTATCTGCTCTCAGTGCCTTTCCAAGCTGGAGTCAATGTCCTCTGAGATTATCCAGCTGACTTGTCTTAGGAGTTTTACCCTGCTTTTACCTCTTCCCGACTGTCTCCCAGCTGCGGGAGGATGACAACATTCCTCCTTCAAGACTTCCCAGGCAGGCAGGAGCAAAGCCTGGTGTTGATTTTGCAGCAGCAGCTTCTCCTGTTGTGGCTGGGACATTAATTCTGGCCTGGGGAGCTGTGCTGGGCTGGGCACTGCTGCCCCCAGCTCTTCCCGCTCCGTGAATGTCCAGGAACAGAATCCCCAGCAGCATTTAGGACCCGGCCCTGTTGCCATGGAAATGGAGAGACTTTCTGCTCACATTTTGGTGGGAAGAGGCATTTCAGGAGTCACACCAGCTCCCGGAGTTAACACATGGAAGCCAAGTGAGGGCAGAAAGCAGCCGAGCTTCGCGGAGGCACCGAGGGGAAACTGCTCCCACCCCACGCTCCGGGAATTCGGAGCTGGATGAGAGCAGAGGGAAAAGGCCACAAACAACCAGCAGTAGAGAGAGCTCCAGGGATTCACAAAATAACATCTTGGGTTTGCAGTATTAAAGAGCAATTTGGCTGCATTAAGGGAGCATTATAGCTGTTGCTCTCCCACATCCACGTCAGGCTAACGGCATCCTGTCAGGAGCAATCTTCCCAAAATCCCCGTGAGCTCCCTGTACCTGTCACAGCTCTGGGGCAGCTCTGGCCTGGCTGCTGCTCCTCCCAGGGCTGGCAGATGTCCTGCCCATCCCTGGATCATGAGGCTCGACCGTGAGCTGCGAGGGAAGGATCCATCGTGGATGCCGGGGCGTTTTCCTGGCCGCATCCACAAATCCCAGTGCCATGCCAACACTGCAAAAAGAGACACAAAGGAGAGGAGAGGAGATCCCACAAGGAGAGGAGATCCCACAGATCCTCTCAGACCCACAGGCCGTTTGGCCACCTGACCTTATGGCCCCCAGCTCAGGACAAAGTTCCGCTCCGCTGGAGGGAAGCCCAAGCATTTTCCAGTTCTGTGACGAACCAGGGAAAACAGAACTTTGGAGCGAAGGGTAACCACCAACTGAAAAAAAAAAAGGGGAGGCACAGGGAGAGGTGGCATTCCTGAAAAACCCAAACATTAAAATGATCTCTGTTGAGGGGGCACCTCCCAGGTCACCGATCAGCCAGAGGAGTCACTAGATGGCCCTGCTAGTCCTGTTCATCTGATCACAGCACGGATGTCAGAAATGCTGCTCTGCAGGAACTGGGGAATCTGCTCCAGGGTCCTGCTGGGAGGAAGGGCTTCCCGAGGAGAGGTGGAACCCCGGCAGGACCCTCAGCAGGCAGGTGAAGGCTCCTTCCTGGTGCCACCATGCCCTGGGTGTCCTCTTCCCTCCACCTGCCAGGGATGCTGGGGGTGTTGGCAGTGATGGGTGTAAGAGCCAGGGAACCATATTAATGAACCCCGTGTTGCTGGATAATCATGACATTAGCATTATTGGATTAGAACATTTGCATAATTTGGGCACGAGCTGCTACCTGAGCGGAGACATATGTTTACATGAATTTACATCCATTTGCATCCCAATGAAGCTGCATCCTCAGCGGCTTCCCGGGTGACCGGTCAGCTCCACACCAGGGGCATCTCCTGCTGGCAGGGACAATCCCAGGCCGCTCAGGTGCTGACAAAAAATGAATTTTTCCCTCCTCGGGGTGTTCTCACCCCCTTGCCCGGTCAGGAGCAACACCCCCAGCCTCAGCACTGGGGTCACCCAGGCTGAAGCTGTCCCCTTCCCAATCCCACAAACTCTTGCTGCCTCCCAAATCCCAGGAAAATGGGCAGTTAAATCCATCCTACTCGCAGCTGTGAAGAGGGATCGATAAAACAGTCCCAGCAGGCTGCAAAACTCAGAATTTAAGAGGCCAATAAAGGGAACCTAAAATGAACTCCATTCTCTGTTTTTTTCTTTTCGAATCACGTGGTCTTTGATTCAATTACTTGATTTTCTAGGAAGGGGGAGGGAGATTCAATTACTTGAGTCTTGATTTCTTAGCATAGAAACACGGACCCTCCAAGCACGGGCCACAGAAAGGCAAAAATCCCTTCAGAGCAGCACCACAACAATTTGGTGACAACATCAGGTTTACAGGGCTGTAAAATGAGCATTTTCACCTCCTGGGCTCCACACAGAACCTGCTCCAGCATTACATTAATGTCTGAGCACCAAGTCCTGCAGCCCACCCACAAAATTACAGGGTGAGAGGTGGCAGCTGCCTGGCTGCGTGTCCCTGAGTGCTTTCCTCAGGGAGCCACCAAATCCCTTCCCAACCCCGGGAATTGGGAGCTGGGAGGGACCAGGAGCTGCACATTCACTCCCAGGCACGTCCAGCCCCAGAAATTGCTGCTGGCTCCTTCCAAAAGCTGCCAGGATCAGCCCAGGGGTGTCCAGAGCGTTTCCATCCGGACTCGGAGTACCCACAACCCTCACTGCCACTGGAAGCTCTGAAATTCCAGGGATTTATCCCCGAGTGCTGGCCTAGCAAAGAGCTAAACCCCTGAAAGGAATAAGGGAG